>SSNR01000115.1:1125082-1160607 GCA_006937965.1 Callopanchax toddi
TGTGTGTGTGTGTCTTTTATAGTTGCTATAAATTGCAAAAATCTGGCATTTTAACGTAAGACTTGCAAAACCCTCTAATTCCCTTTAGTTGTGGTGTAGTACCACAAGCTCCTGATCCAGTCCTGTTTAAACTCCTGATCCAGTCCTGTTTAAACTCCTGATCCAGTCCTGTTTAAACTCCTGATCCAGTCCTGTTTAAACTCCTGATCCAGTCCTGTTTAAACTCCTGATCCAGTCCTGTTTAAACTCCTGATCCAGTCCTGTTTAAACTCCTGATCCAGTCCTGTTTAAACTCCTGATCCAGTCCTGTTTAAACTCCTGATCCAGTCCNGGTTCTGATCACCTGTCTGGTTCTGATCACCTGTCTGGTTCTGATCACCTGTTTGGTTCTGATCACCTGTCTGGTTCTGATCACCTGTCTGGTTCTGATCACCTGTTTGGTTCTGATCACCTGTCTGGTTCTGATCACCTGTCCGGTTCTGATCACCTGTCCGGTTCTGATCACCTGTCCGGTTCTGATCACCTGTCCGGTTCTGATCACCTGTCTGGTTCTGATCACCTGTTTGGTTCTGATCACCTGTCCGGTTCTCATCACCTGTCCGGTTCTCATCACCTGTCCGGTTCTGATCACCTGTCTGGTTCTGATCACCTGTCTGGTTCTGATCACCTGTCTGGTTCTGATCACCTGTTTGGTTCTGATCACCTGTCTGGTTCTGATCACCTGTCTGGTTCTGATCACCTGTCCGGTTCTGATCACCTGTCTGGTTCTGATCACCTGTCTGGTTCTGATCACCTGTCTGGTTCTGATCACCTGTTTGGTTCTGATCACCTGTTTGGTTCTGATCACCTGTCTGGTTCTGATCACCTGTCCGGTTTAGATCACCTGTCAGGTTCTGATCACCTGTCTGGTTCTGATCACCTGTCTGGTTCTGATCACCTGTCCGGTTCTGATCACCAGTCCGGTTCTGATCACCAGTCCGGTTCTGATCACCTGTTTGGTTCTGATCACCTGTCCGGTTTAGATCACCTGTCTGGTTCTGATCACCTGTCCGGTTCTGATCACCTGTCCGGTTCTGATCACCAGTCCGGTTCTGATCTCCTGTTTGGTTCTGATCACCTGTCCGGTTCTCATCACCTGTCCGGTTCTGATCACCTGTGCGGTTCTGATCACCTGTCCGGTTCTGATCACCTGTCCGGTTCTGATCACCTGTGCGGTTCTGATCACCTATCCTGTTCTCATCACCTGTCCGGTTCTGAAATGAGAGCAGCAGAAGTCACTCAGCTTTGACGTTTCTACGGTGTTTCAGGAGATACGCCAGGTTAAAAAGACCCGTCACTTCCTGTTTGGAAGAGCTGAGCTAAGATACACCTGAAGTCTGAACCCCAGCCATCAGAGGGAGGAGAAGACTAAATAACACTGAAGGTTCCTGTGAGTGTGACATCACCAGCTCTCAGCTGTGGTTTTGTGGAAACCTATCACAGACATCAAACTTCTCTGTGACCTGTTTCCACTAACCTGAAGCTCGGCTCTCGGTTTGGGTTATAGTTTTTTAATCTGCAGATTCATAATAAATCTTAGTTTCACTGAACGGTTCCCTTTTATTGCTGCTGTTTGTCTCTGATTAGCTCTGCTCCTTTGGAGATTGAAGTTAATCAACTTCTTTTAATATCTCTAATCATGTCTCTTTTGCATTTTGGAGATTATCTTGTGTTTTTAGATAAATGTAAAAGTTCCAGTCTGTTAATCTGACGGCTTCTGGTTTCCATTCTTGGAGAAGCAGAGCTCCTCCTGTACCGGGACAGAGGGCTTTAGCCTGCAGGACCTGGTGAAAGGCTCTTCTCGGTCTTATGATTGAGCTCAAATCAGACTGTGGATATATGGATTGTGTTAACGTGTTGATCTGACCTGAAGCACCTGTTCTGCTGATGTTTCTGAACACCCTCTAACCTGACTAATAGTCTCTATTTAGCCTCTGATGTCTCTGTGCAGTTGGACGTGCTGCCACTAGGGGGAGCTATGACATTGTATTTGGTGTTGAATATGTTTCCTGTCACTTCAGATGTTTTGTCAGTCTAGATTCATCTGTAACTTGTAAAAATTGTTTTAGATAGTTTTGAGTTGAGGAGCTAGCATCACTCAGAGTTTAAACCTGTAGGTTATAATAAAGTATTCTAGCTGAAATACTCTGATCTGTTGTAACATCTGAGTTATGTAATGGTTTCATCCCTATAAAACGAGACGGGAATCCCCACTAAGGGGTCGTTTAGGAGTAACGGTGGCGCTGATTGCTTTGTTACGAGCAGCTTTTAAAGACGAGCTGATTGTATTGATCCAGAGCAGTGAAGGCCAACACAGACGTTACTCTGCTTTACTTGCCACTAATGGACTTCAGATAGATGCAGTTTATCTTAATAAACATTATATATAATTCTCTCTAATTGTTATCACTTGTTTTCTGAGCAATATGTGTTTCTTATTACTGGACACCGGGTTTTCTGTCCACATCCATCTCAGTGAGAAACAAGCTTTAGAATAAGTTGAACCTCATTCTTTGGGCAAAATAAATAATAAAGGAGAAATTATGCTGTCCTATACAGCAGCCTAAAATACTCATATAGAGGTATTTATTCATTACTGTAAAGCATCTGGAATAATACCTTAAAGAATACTGGCTATGTCTATAAATGGAGATGCACATAATTCTGTCATTGAAGTGCTCAGGGGAGTACCCGCAGTTCTCTCTGTGAGCGCTGGTGTGTCAACGCCCATATGAGCGCTCTTTAGCGGCGCCCCGTGGTGGGATGTGAAACCTGTTGGTGTGGGATCGTAGGCTGCCCGGTACCACGGCAGCACCACGCCACAAAGGAGCGTTCGAGCTGAAGGATCAGGTCACGATGTCTGGTGCACCAGTTATGTGCACCCCTGGTTATAATCATAGACATATATAAAGGCTAGATGGATCATCTGGGGTTCGACAGCGTAGCTGCACGGCGGCCATCTTGCTTCGTACAGCTGACGTTCTGCTCTCTATGGCAGCAGATGGAAGGTGAGCATCAGCTTAACTAAAAACACTCTGAACTCGATGACAAATGAACTGATTTACAAACGGTTTACTTTCTTACAAACCTTATTATGTATAGACTTGAGATATGATAATTTTACAATTTAGGAATTTCCCGACCATTATCATTATATTTTAATATATATTCACAGCCACGTTGCTGACGTTTATAACAAAGTAAACCGTTTGAAAATTGGTTAAAAATTGAGCAAGTTGCAGGTATTTAATAGTACATGCTCCATTGACACCAATCTTAAAAAAGGGGGCAATTCACTGTCACAAGATGGCCGCCGGCATAGCTATGTCAGGGTCCATTGACAAACAGTGCGGGTAAGGTATCTAGTGATATATCTATGGTTATAATCATCATGTTTGTAAAACCCAAACTAAACTGTAATAACTTTAAACTGTATTAGTAAAAGTAATATTGAGTAAAATGACAAAATACAAAACTAGACATCAAAAGTTTGAGTCTGGAGCAAAAGGTTAGCTCTAGCTAAGCTAGTTATGCTAGTTAGCTTGTTTTTCTCTCTTGTTCTGGTTTTAAAGAAATTTATTTCATTATTTTGCTTTCAGAGCATAAAATATATTTTATTAACAATAAAGATTTTGTGTAAATTAGCATAACAGGGGCTAACTCCTTGCTAGCTTAAACTAGCTGCAGTTCAGTGACAAAAATATGGATTTTGGCTTAAAGTTATGCTCGTTTTCCTAAAAATGTAAACATTTTATTATTCAGCTCATTTCCGTAAGTCGTGAACTTGTTTTAACTTGTGGTGTAAGCTATGCTTTGACGTCAGTAGGCTAAAAACTTCTGTGCTTTAAGCTAAATGCTAATGTCAGGCTAATACTGCTAGTAGATGTACATTGGATACTGGGAAAACTTCAGATTTTCTAAAACAGTTTCTGCTTTTTCTGATTATTAGATTATATATAGTTTATGAGAATAAATAGGGATACATCCTGAGTTAATTCAGTAAGCTAATTAGATTTAGGTGGTTAAATGTCAATGTAACATAAAAATATTTGTGTCTATAAATATTTTATCACTGATGTTTGTGGTTAAATTTCTAAGATGAAAAGTAAATGTCAAAGTTGAGGCGTGGTGGACAAACGCAGCAGCGTCAGGCGCATGGTGGTAATCCTCTTGCTAGTTGACCTTTTACCTTTTTAAAGAACGGGAGTGTTTTACTACCATTTGAGGTTTTGGACATTTCTTGCCTAAATTTGTATTTTTCACCTATATTGGGACAGAACTGACAAAAGTAAAAACCAGCTAAGTTTATTGTTGCAGTAAACTTTAAAGATGTATACAAAAACATTTTTATATTATAAAACATATAAATATACTGTCGCAGTCGAGCAAAAACTTTATATCTCCAAAAATGCTACTTTTAAGGAAAGAAAAAACGTGTCTTTACCAATAAAATCACTACCAGATCACAGCTCATTTTAAAAACTTTTCTTTGAAAAGTTATCCATAAAACCACCAATAGAGCTGATTTCTATAAAAACCGTGAAAGTGATGAAACATGGACGTGAAGGTCGGAGTAGGTCCAGATTGCTTTGTGAGGTTTGGTTCAATAGGAGTCTTTTTTATTGATTTGGATGGCGTTTAGTGCTTTAGGTTGGGACATGCTGCAGACTAAAACACGTCTGAGCTTCATGAACATAGATTCAGAATCACAGTTGCTGTTGTGCGTGGGAGTCCGAGTGCTTTGGCTCTCCGGAATGTCAACAATGAATTCTCGCAGCCGCTCAGCCTTCAGGTTTCACTCAGACTCACGTCCTGAATATTCAAGTGGTTCAACCTGTTTCAGAGATGTTGCTTTGAGTCCTAACCTGAGTAAGTGTTTCACTTTTTATTTAAGCTCACTTTTAAATACAGCTTTAGGCATTCCTTAACACACATCACTAATAAAAATGTCAGCATCCTGACTATAAATTAACAATAAGTTTCTAAGCACTTGTTTGAAACGGTGGTGAATTTAAAGGATTTAATAGAGAATTAAAACATATTTAAACATGAAGTTCATTTAGAACTTTAGATCATGTCTCCTGTTTAGTTAAATATTTTGTTTTATTTATTAACCTTTTATTTATCCAGGAAATGGCCCACTGAGATTCAGTCTCTTTTTCAAGGCAGTCCTGGATTCTAACCTTTGTTGAGTCGTTTTCCACACACCTGAGTTCTGACTGATGCTTTATTGTCTAGATTTGACCCAAATTACTATCATTCTTCATTTCTCAGCATAAGAGGTGATTTTCATTTTTTAAGGAATCCTTTAAAGCTAGCTTAAAATGTTTTTTTTTTCATGCCTCTTAACAACGTTCTAACGTAGTACAGCTATAAATATATTGTGGCAATAAAAAAAAACAAAACAAATTAAAGTGGTTGTCCCGCAGTTCTCTATAAACCTCAGCCAATCAGACGTTTCGGACCAAAAGCAGCTATTGGACAATCCGGCTGTCTGTCTCCTGAAGCGCCTCACTTCCTCACTGCTTGGATCCTCCATTAATGCTGCTGGAGCATTTTTCAGCAGAACATCCTGGAAGTGAGAGAAGGACAGAAACAGCTGTTAGCGCTTCAATTTAAGGAAAAAATACCAGAGTCCTTAAAAGAAAAACACCTTTTCAGCTAGCAGGAAACTAAAAACGTTTGGACGTAGAAAGAGGAAAAACCTGGGGGAACGTTAGCATTAACGTTTCAACAGCTGGTGTTTAGCTCTCTATTGTTACCGTGGCAATGCGCTGTCCCATGTCCGGAGGATTATACCTGATGGGAGGGGTGAGAGCTCTGAGACGTGTTTGTGTAAAATAGCTACCTAGCTTGTTTGAAGATTCCCTAAATCACCTTTAAGTTTGTAATAAATGACATTTGTATGAATGACGTTTCTTTATATTATCAGCTCTTTGTGAGGTTGTAAACATCATCAGTGGGTTTTCTGAGCTTCGGTGACTCAGTCTGTTGTTGTTGTTGTTTTAGTTGTGATGGTTACAGGTTGTTTGTTAAAGAGATTTTAAATCTTCATTCTCTTGGTTTAATTAGATTTTTCCTTTTGGCTGAAAACTTTGTTTGACAGTTTGTTGATTTTTGTCCTGATCAGTGTAACTTCTCCTTTAACACAGACAGGTGCCTCAAACAGGAAGTCCCTTCCTATCCTCTGATTGGCTGTCTTAGGCTCTTAGCTCGCTGACTCCGCCCACCTGAAGCTTTTCCTCCTCCTCCTCCTCAGTCTGCAGTCTGAACCGAGACTCTCGGACTGTCTGAGCTCCCGTGGATGTGTGTGTGGCAGATGAGTGTGTGTGTTAGCAGTGTGTGTGTGTGTGTGTGTACATGGAGGCATTCCAGTGATGCTGCAGAGTGCAGCAGCTTGTCTGTTTTTCATCTGACCAGTCAGAGGAGGTAGACTTTTGAAAATGAGGAGGATTCTGAAGATGCTCGGAGTCCCTCAGCCTCTACGAGCTCAGGTCAGTGGATCCAGATCTGACTAGATGTTTGAGTCTTGACTGAGTTCAGAATTCCTTCCTCTGCAGTCCGTTTCTGGTTTCTGTTCTGGTCCAGGTGGATGTTTTTTATGATGAGGATGTTTGTGGATTCCTGTGGGATTTCTGTTGGCTGCAGCTATGAGTTTACAGCACTGAAAAACGTGTGTGTGTGTGTGTGTGTGTGTGTGTGTGTGTGTGTGTGTGTGTGTGTGTGTGTGTGTGTGTGTGTCTTTTATAGTTGCTATAAATTGCAAAAATCTGGCATTTTAACGTAAGACTTGCAAAACCCTCTAATTCCCTTTAGTTGTGGTGTAGTACCACAAGCTCCTGATCCAGTCCTGTTTAAACTCCTGATCCAGTCCTGTTTAAACTCCTGATCCAGTCCTGTTTAAACTCCTGATCCAGTCCTGTTTAAACTCCTGATCCAGTCCTGTTTAAACTCCTGATCCAGTCCCGTTTAAACTCCTGATCCAGTCCGGTATAAACTCCTGATCCAGTCCGTTTTAAACTCCTGATCCAGTCCGGTTTAAACTCCTGATCCAGTCCGTTTTAAACTCCTGATCCAGTCCTGTTTAAACTCCTGATCCAGTCCCGTTTAAACTCCTGATCCAGTCCGGTTTAAACTCCCGATCCAGTCCTGTTTAAACTCCCGATCCAGTCCGGTTTAAACTCCTGATCCAGTCCGTTTTAAACTCCTGATCCAGTCCTGTTTAAAGTCCTGATCCAGTCCTGTTTAAACTCCTGATCCAGTCCTGTTTAAACTCCCGATCCAGTCCTGTTTAAATTCCCGATCCAGTCCTGTTTAAACTCCCGATCCAGTCCTGTTTAAACTCCCGATCCAGTCCTGTTTAAACTCCCGATCCAGTCCTGTTTAAACTCCCGATCCAGTCCGGTTTAAACTCCTGATCCAGTCCTGTTTAAAGTCCTGATCCAGTTCTGATTAAACTCCTGATCCAGTCCTGTTTAAACTCCTGATCCAGTCCTGATTAAACTCCTGATCCAGTTCTGATTAAACTCCTGATCCAGTCCGGTTTAAACTCCCGGTCCAGTCCTGTTTAAACTCCTGATCCAGTCCCCATTTCTTCATATTTTCCAGTGGTTTAATCACTAGTTTTCCAGATTTTCTCAGGGTCTTTTAAACTTGTTCCTTGGACTTCAGCTGCTTACTTTTACACACAACAGATCTCAGGAGGGTGTGCTAAAGTTAGGAGTCTGCAGGTTGAGGATTTAAGAAGTAGCACCAGGCCCTCAAAGCTCCACAGCAGCTTCATAAAGTCAGACATTCTCAGTAACTGAAGCTTTTATTGTTTGTTAGCAATGAAGCATTTAAAAGCCTGAAGTCAAAGGTTGACACAAGGTCTGTGATCAGCTGCTGTTTGGGTGAAAAGTCAGTGGCAGCTGATAAATTAATCAGCTGTGACTTTAATTAAGCTTCTGACAACCTGACAATGAGCTGAGCAGCACATAAACCTCCCTCCCTGTTTCTCTTACAATATGATGCAACATGATTCACTCTCCTCTCTCTCCAGAGTCAAAGCTCCTTTCTGCTAAAGCAAAAAATATGAAAATGATCTTAAAATGTCAGAACTGAATTACAACCTGAAATTCTAACCTTATTTTGTCTCTAAGCTGAGAGAATGTTGACTTTAGGAGACGAGCTGTACAAGAAGTGTATTAGGATCAACAGAAATGTTAAAGCTGCTGCCAGTGACTCATTCAGGTCACCATGGTAACAACCAGAGGCTTGGTAAGGTCACCGTGGTAACAACCAGAGGCTCGTTCAGGTCACCGTGGTAACAACCAGAGGCTCGTTCAGGTCACCGTGGTAACAACCAGAGGCTTGTTAAGGTCACTGTGGTAACAACCAGTGACTCATTCAGGTCACCGTGGTAACAACCAGAGGCTTGGTAAGGTCACCGTGGTAACAACCAGAGGCTCGTTAAGGTCACCGTGGTAACAACCAGAGGCTCGTTAAGGTCACCGTGGTAACAACCAGAGGCTCATTAAGGTCACCGTGGTAACAACCAGAGGCTCGTTAAGGTCACCGTGGTAACAACCAGAGGCTTGTTAAGGTCACCGTGGTAACAACCAGAGGCTCGTTAAGGTCACCGTGGTAACAACCAGAGGCTTGTTAAGGTCACCGTGGTAACAACCAGAGGCTCGTTAAGGTCACCGTGGTAACAAACAGAGGCTCCTTAAGGTCACCGTGGTAACAACCAGAGGCTTGTTAAGCTCACCGTGGTAACAACCAGAGGCTCGTTAAGGTCACCGTGGTAACAACCAGAGGCTTGTTAAGGTCAGTCTAAACAGGAAGTCGGTCTAGACAGGAAGTCAGTGTAAACAGGAAGTCGGTGTAAACAGGAAGTCTCAGTCAAACAGCTGCTGTCGTTTAGTCAAACTTGTTGAACTTTGAGCAGCAGAAGCTCTGATGGTCACACGGGGGAATGTTGATGTTTCTACTGGGTTTTATGGAGGAAATGAGACAAAAAGACTCTTCACTTCCTGTTTGGTAGAAAATATTTGAGCTCAAATGTAAGACACTAATATCTGTTTGATGTATAAATGGTGTTTGTTTTGAAGCAGCCATGAGAAGAAGTTGTCTGTAAAGAACAGTTCATGAGGTAAAAGGCTCCAGCTGTCTCTTCGTCTCCATTCCAGTCTAAACTGTGATTGTGTGAAAACATAAAGTAGATAAATCACCTGTTCAGTCACGTAAACCCACCTCTCGGTGATTCGTCTGAATGAGGTTTCTACCTGAGACATACAGCTCCAGAGGGGGCGGGGCTTCTTCTACGGTTTCGCTCAAACCCCGTTCTGGTCTGTGGGAACATTTCTCTCAGTTTGTTGGGATTTCGTTCCAGGTTGTGTGATGTTTTGAGGCAGGGTGTAGGACTGAATCAGGACTGAGGACAGGACAGCAGTACGTCTGCCTCAGTGCTTTTATTTTGGTGGTCCTGGTAGAGTTGGGTCAGAGTGGGCTCGGTGACTGATGCAGGGTGATGGAGGGCGGGGGGTAAAAGTCCACGCTGTACCTAATTCCAGTAAGTGCTCAGTGGACTGAACATGACCCGGTCTGTTCTGCACACAGACTGTCGCCTTCAATCATTTTAAACACCTTTCTGTTTTTCTCCACTCTTCTCTTCATAACTCCGGTTCTGACTTGAACAAACGGGTTTATCCTCTCCCTTTAAGGATTCTGAGGGAACATTATCTGGATCTGGACTGGAAAAGGGTCACGAGTCTGGACTTGAACCTGACCCAGCTGTGGAGGAGTCTCTGTTCACACTGCAGTGTTTCCAGAGGTTGTAGCTAAGATCTGAAATTCCTCACCCGACTGGAGACGGAGGCTCGCTGCTGGAGGGGTTTTTCTCAGGAGTTGGAAACTAAAACCAGACAGAGAGAACCAGAAACTTTGTCAGGTTGTTTGTGTAGCACATTTAAAAAACTCCTTTATGTAAAAACTGGAGAGCTGTCGGTGCACAGAGCATGATTTAAGAGGCAGAGAGCTGATGACCTTTAAACTTTACAGATACAATCATCTTGCTCCTGTGAAGGCAGCAGTTTGTTCTAAATGTGTCAACCTGGAATAATGGAGGCTGAGGTCTAGTGGCTGGTGACGCTGACTCCAACCTGAGAGAGTGGGTTCGATACCTGTAACCCAATCCAACTTAGTTTAAATGTTAGAGTTTAGAGACCGTGCAGGCCGATGCACACAGACACTGACTGTCTGTCTCTGTCTGTATGAGGCTTGGAGGGTCGGAGTTGGCCCGCCAGTTGCCGACCTCTGTTATACGCCCTCTGCTGTCCTGGTGAAGAATTGCTTCACAACATGCACCGACAGAGAAGTATAAATCCAAAACGTCTCTGTCAAAACGTGCGTTGCTGTCGGAGAAGTATAAACCAGGCTTGAGAGCCACAGCGCAGTTTATGCCATGACACTAGTTTTAGTCGACCAAAGTTTGTTTACTTCAGCTCAGTAATGGCCGACAGAGAGCGAATTTTGGTTGAGATGTAACGGATTGATCTGGAGGAACAAACAATGTTGTTAAAGGAGAGTGAAGGAGACAGCGGCGCCAGTGGCACGTCCGTCCTCTGAACAGGACGAGGCGGAGGACGAGCGAATATGCTGCTCTTGTTCAACCTTTGAGGGACACTGATGGATTATATAAATGTTGTACTTCTTCTGCCTCGAGCTAATCCATACTAGGGTTGGGCGATGTCTAACTTTTTTCCAATCGTCCGTCGTCAGTCCAAAAATCGACGATACACGATTTATTCGCGCAGGTGACATGTTGACATATTTGTGGGCGGAGCAATGTAAACACAGACTAATGGATTTACCAAATTAGAACTCAGAAGTCCCAAAATTGAGGAAATAGTTGTAAAAAACACAGCGTCGCCTGTTTGGGGCTACTTTGGCTTTAAACAGACGTCTAGTGGCAGCAAAGGGCTCCGACATCGAGTGTTTACCTTCTGCTGTGTGCTAACTAAGCTAACACAGAGCTAGCAGCTAGCTGCTGCTGCTCCGTCACCAAAATCGCTCAAAAAGACTTCAAACTGCAGCGGAGGTTTATTTGATGGAAGCGACGTTCACTGAAGGGTTTTTATTCGTATTTCAGTTTTAGTTTCATGTTGTTTTTGTCGTTTATCAGACTTAGCTGAAGACAGTTGAACACCAGATCGATGTTATGACTCGCTAAATATTCCTAGCACCGGTAGCCGACGCGTAAACACGGTTTAACTGGAACAAAGCCAGTCTGTGATGGTTTCCTCCCCACCACACCATAGATATTATTTAGATACATTTATTTTCTGAACACAAGCTGCTGCCGTTCTCTGTCTGTCTGCTACGGACTGAGGAAACACCGCTGCTCCGCCAGCTCTCGGGGGAGGAGGAGGAAGAAGGAGCTGCTGCTTGCAGCTGGGAGGAGTTTGCGTGTAACGTTTAAAAAGAGCATTATTTATTATTTTTACGTGGGCTGCGTCCTTTGACTTCAACCAAACGTTGTTAATAATTAAGAAATTAATTTATAGTGGGACGAATAAACCGTTCTTGAAAAACAGGAGGCGATTGGCTGAGCCCATCGCCGATGGTTGATACATTCGTCTGATCGCCCAACCCTATTCCATATCTGCTTCCTTGAGATTCTACTTTTACTACTCTGTCGATACCAACGTCAAGACGGAAATGATCTTGGTTTGTTGGGCCGACCAATCAGAGACGTGCGCTCTCCGTTTCGTATAGTTAAAAAAGTGAGCTCGACTCCGTCCGTCCTTGCGAGCCTGTCGGAGAGCCCTTGCATTGAAGGATAATGGCGTTGCGTGTCTCCGTACCGACGCAGACGGAGAAGATTAAACTAGCCCCACTGTGTAGAGGTGGGGCTATAGAAAGTGGGAGGGGGAATGCTGAAATGCTCCACATAGGGGCTTTAAGGTTTTTTAATCGAGTCCTATTATTATTATAAAATAGGGATGGTATCGGTTAAAGTTACCCGATACCAGGAACCGATACCAGTGGCTTCACCGTCTGTGACTTGTGATTTCTGTTGTAGTTTCCTATATTGAACACTAGGGGGAGCTGTGTGGGTTGAGAGCTGGAGATGGTGCCAAATAGTTCATTTTATTTGGTTAAAATGTGGAAAACTGCAATAATTTCACTGTGAGATCACAGAAAATGGTTATTTTTCACCTTATATTTTAGTTTTGTGATCATTTTTATTAATATATTTTATTTTTTATCTAACTCAGTTATTTGTTGTAAAAAGCAGAGAAGAAAAAATAAAACCTGTATTCCAATTCGTTGCATTTTTTTGTGTGGTAGAAGTATCGGTATCGGTACTCGGTATCGGCGAGTACTCGGATTTAAGTATCAGTATCGGATCGGTTTTGAAAAAAGTGCTATCGGTACATCCCTATTATAAAGGTCCAGTTATTATTACTGATCTGAGCTTTTTGTCTGTTTTTAACATGAGATTTGATGATAAAACCTAAAACTTTATCATTTTAATATAGCAGAGCTGAGAAACTCAAGAAAGCAATCAGATTCAAAAGACAACATTAATAAATGAAACAACGTGTTTAAATGATTTAACAGATCAGGCCTTAACCAACCACCACAAACAAAATGTGCTCAGATTTTACTTTTATTGTCGACTTTTCTTTAAATCTTAGAGCATTTTTGTGTTTTGGTGCTGAAAATAATAACATATTCAACAAAAAGTGTTTTATAGATGTTGTGAATAAATTAATAAAAGATTTGATTCTGAACCACAGTGAGGAGGATCCCAACAAACTAGAGTCATAAACGTATCGTTCATCATTTAGAGTCTCTTATTTTTGTGTTTTCTCAGTGGTTTGATATAAATCCTGACATCTTCCACCTCGTCTGATCAGACCCAGTGTCTTTTAATTACTTTTAAATTCTTTGTATGAGACCTGAGACGAACGTTTCTAAAGGAGCTGCTGTAAAACACATTATATATTTATCTAAGAATAAGATCCCGGCACATTCATGCATACTTTATATGAGTATTAGTTGTAATGAGACGCACTGTAAGACTTCACAACGATTTCAAATCAAATCTGTTAAGGTGCAGAAAACGATCAGCCTATGTGGATCTTATAATTTGTCTTAAAACAGGATGAAAAGTCGACTCACCTGGATCAAAATCTCTAAAGTGGCTCAAGTTTCAGCCTGAGTGGCTTCACAGGAGAGGGAGATACAGAAGTCCTGAACTACAACAATGCTTTTATTTTAGCTCAGTTTATAAATTACAGCAGCCGAATCAATGCATTCTGGAAAAGTTTAGCAATTAATAACAGATGAAATTATTTGTTCACGTCTCTCTGACTGGATGCTTTCACTTTGTGGAGTTAATATCTGTCCCCCTGTTGTCCCCCTGCTAAAGATGTAATAACTTAAATAGAAACATGTCCCGTCTTATTTGACCTCCTGAATTAAAAGAGTTCAATCTAACGGTGTGGATCATTAACGTTTCCCTTCCTCTCGAACACTTCACCTGTAGCGTCTGCTTTCTAGTTCTTTTGGATTTTTGATCAAATTAAAACAACTAAAACTGTCTGAATTTCTGCAAAGAATTTAAACAATTTACTCATAAAACTTAAGTTTTCCTCGTAGATAGCGTCATCACAGACGCTCTTAAGTCGGCGTCTCATCTTTTTAAATATGCTTTGTTGTTATTTTCTTATGATTCAGTTATTTGACCAACAGTAGTTGTTTTTAAATGTAAATACATGCATTTGATTTTATAATAGGAACTTTTACACAAAGTGCTTTATGACTTCCTATCCAACTCGCTGCAGATCACTTCCTGAACAGCCTCTGTTTAGAGAAATAGGGCACACAACCTTCAGGACTGATGAGCTAACGGCTAGTCTGAACACAGCCAGTATATTGCTGAAATAACTGACAGAGGTGTAAATGTTTATTAAATAAACTGAGGGATGTAAACTATTTCTCTGAACTGAGGCTCTTCAGAAAGCCATCTTTCCACGGTAAGAAAGGAATTATTTCTAAGTTCTACAAAGGAGCTGTTACGACCCAGCTCAGCTAGGGATAAAGGAGGTAACATTAAACCAGATGTTTTTGGTGAACCGACAAGTAGATTTATTGTCTGGTTAGTAAAATCAAACCATTTCCATAAAACAAAAGATTAACAGGTAAAATAAGTGTTTCTATCTAACAAAAACTCCTAGCTGACCCCCAATGAGGAACACAGGCTGGATTGTAAACAGAAAACAACAAAAGGAGTCTAGAGAAACAAAAACAATCCTATAAGCAAACAAATGCTAAACTTAAAGAGACCGCTCAGTGACAAACACCAAGGGAAAACTATTGGTTTACAAAGGTAAATCTACCTACAAAGTACCAGAATTACAGCCAGTCCTAAAGCACAAAGTCCCACACACAACCTCTCAGGCGAGCTGCATAAACCTAATGAGGCAGCCGCCTTGAACCACAGCTGAAGCTCATCTTTTATAGTCTTTGTCCATCACTAATTGGTGGAGCAGGGAACAAATGAACCAATCAGGAGGAACTGGAGGATGAGCAGAGAAGGTAGCCAATCCCAGGTGTGTGGTGGCACAGCAGAGCAGAACAGCCAGGAAACCTGCAGGAAAACTCACAAATGGCCTCAGGCCATAACAGGAGCATATTTCAAAATGATTGAAGAATCCCTTTAATCGGTCTTTGTCAGATGACGTATGGCGCGTTGCATCATGGGATGGATGAGTGTAAACAACAGAAGACAAAACGGTCACTGTGTGTGTTGTGAGCTTATTAACCTGCAGAAAATGGTACACTGGTGTTGTGTGAAGGGCTGCCCTGCCAAGAATCAAATACTTGATAACAACGCGACTCATACACTCAAAATGGCGCCGGGGTGTGTGTGTTATAAACAGGTAGGTCACATGTCTGACAAAGACCGATTCTTCATGTCACTAGTTCCACTTGCAGCCATTGTTAGCAGCCATCGTTAGCTGTTACGTGTTAGCAGCCATCATTAGCTGTTACGTGTTAGCAGCCATTGTTAGCTGTTACATGTTAGCAGCCATCATTAGCTGTTACGTGTTAGCAGCCATTGTTAGCTGTTACATGTTAGCAGCCATCGTTAGCTGTTACGTGTTAGCACCCATCGTTAGCTGTTACGTGTTAGCAGCCATTGTTAGCTGTTACATGTTAACAGCCATCGTTAGCTGTTACGTGTTAGCAGCCATCGTTAGTTGTTACGTGTTAACACCCATCGTTAGCTGTTATGTGTTAGCACCCATCGTTAGCTGTTACGTGTTAGCAGCCATCGTTAGATGTTACGTGTTAACACCCATCGTTAGCTGTTATGTGTTAGCACCCATCGTTAGCTGTTACGTGTTAGCAGCCATCGTTAGCTGTTACGTGTTAGCAGCCATCGTTAGATGTTACGTGTTAGCACCCATCGTTAGCTGTTACGTGTTAGCAGCCATCGTTAGCTGTTACGTGTTAGCAGCCATCGTTAGCTGTTACGTGTTAGCAGCCATCGTTAGCTGTTACGTGTTAGCAGCCATCGTTAGTTGTTACGTGTTAGCAGCCATCGTTAGCTGTTACGTGTTAGCAGCCATCGTTAGCTGTTACATGTTAGCAGCCATCGTTAGCTGTTACGTGTTAGCAGCCATCGTTAGCTGTTACGTGTTAGCAGCCATCGTTAGCTGTTACGTGTTAGCAGCCATCGTTAGCTGTTACGTGTTAGCAGCCATCGTTAGCTGTTACGTGTTAGCAGCCACCATTAGCTGACAAACTTTAGCAGCCATCGTTAGCTGTTACGTGTTAGCAGCCACCATTAGCTGACAAACTTTAGCAGCCATCATTAGCTGTTACGTGTTAGCAGCCATCGTTAGCTGTTACGTGTTAGCAGCCATCGTTAGCTGTTATGTGTTAGCAGCCACCATTAGCTGACAAACTTTAGCAGCCATTGTTAGCTGACACATGTTAGCAGCATTGTGTTTATATGTTCAAATGTATTTATGGTTGTTGTTGTTTTTGCACTACCTTTCAAGGTCTCTCAGTCAGGTCATGTTTGTAAATGAGAACCTGTTCTCAAACATTTTACCTGGTAAAATAAAGGTTTGGGGGGAGCAGCCATCATTATATGACCCGTGTTAGCTGACCCGTGTTAGCTGACCTGTGTTAGCTGACATGCGTTAGCTGATATCGTAAGCAGACACACCGTCAACATGGTTTCATGCAAAACTCTTGAAGCTCTGGATGGTTGCTGTAGATATTTGCACACCAGACGTGCTAACCGTTGTTTATGCAACTGGGTTTTTGGTTTTCTGTTCCACAAAGAAGCTGCTATATTTGCATGGATGTTTGAATTTTATGTAAAATATTTTAGGATGTGTTGTTTTATTTATGTCTGACAGTTGGAGACTGGTTTTTATCAGGTTTCCTTTGGGTTTAGTTGTGTGTGCGTGCGTGTGTGTTTGCATGAGACTAAAAAAGATGAATCAGTTATTGTAGAAAATCCTACTGATGAATTAATGTTGCTGTTTTTGACCAGGCTGAGCTGGAGAGCTTACGATGAAACAGAAGTGTCTCTGAATCTGAGCTGCTGCTGCTGCTGCTGGACCTGAAACCTTCTTTCTGCAGGATGTTTGAGCTCAAACAGACTCAACATTTTATCAGAGTCCTTAGATTAAAGTATAAGTTTTCTGACAAAAGCTACAGACTTCTCAAATAGGATTATAAAATCTCCTAAACCTTTGATTTTAACCCTTTAACTAGCAGGTCAACCCGTCGGTAGAGCACACTGTAATCCACGCCTTATGAGACATTCAATGAACTGAAAATAAATCTAAAAATAGACAGGTTTGAATTAAAATATAAATATTATTTCCTTACATCATGTTAAACTATTTATTTATTTAGAGCTGTGACCTCCTCCAGTGAAACGGAGCAGCCATTAGAGATCTGATCATTAAGGGACAACCAGCAGTTCTCTGATTAATTCCTTTAATGGGACCCAAAACGTCCCACAGAGCGCTCTCTGGACCATTAAAGCAGCCGCAGTGGGTCGATGCTGCTTCAGTAGAAGTCAGGCTTCATCAGGTTGCTTCAGCTGTCGGGTTTTATGAACCCGGCTGACACCCGACGGTGTTCTGTCTCTACAGGTCATCGGTCTATTGTGAGCCTGAGTTTCTTCTCTGCACATCCATAACTATCTGAGTTACAGCATCTGTTTCCAGCTCCAACCAGGATTTCAGAGACCATCAGGTGGAGAAAGATATCAGGATGTAACGACTGAAATCAGAGTAATAAAAATCAGATCAACATGAGGTTTCCTTTAAAACGAGGGCTTGTGTTTTGTTATAAAAGTAGGAGTTTGGTCACTATTCGAGGAAACATTCCAAACTTTTTGACACTTGGATGCTGAACCTCTCTGGGGGTTAGCTAAGGCTGCTGGTGGTTTCTGTGGCAGACACATCGTTTTGTCTGGTAGAGGAAGTGAAAGCAGACAAACCACAGAAAAACCTCCGCGTCACTTTCCTCTAAACCTAAGAATAAACCCCAGCTCCCTGACAGGTTATTACATCATCAACATGAGATGCTGCTGATTTTTGGCTTCTGTTACAAGAACGAAGTCGTTTTCTACATCTGATCGCTGCTCGTTTTGTTTTCCTGTCATCCACTCAGGTGTGACTCAGACCGGAGGATTAAGCTGGATTTATTAGGATAAGTGGGCTCAAAGTGTCACTTCTTACAGCTGAACGTGTTGAAACATGGCAGCTTTTCACGGGGAGCGTCAGCAGAACCTCAGAGCACTGACGCTCAGAGTCTGGTTTTGAGGGCTGGGAACCAGTATCAACTCAATGAACTTTAATTAACCTTTTAGAGGGCAAGAGACCATATTCAGTCACTACTTCTGAACATTTTATACAGAATATAGTTTTAAAAACCTCGTATAAACAGCTAAAGATCAGATTATAAATGTTCTGTTTTAAAACGGTGTTAGAAATAAGGATATGGTTAAAAACCTGGATCAGAACTGTCGGGGTGATCAAACAACGCAGTAGCAGAAGGATGAGAAGGTATGAAGGGAGCAGTCCTTGGTAACCATAGCAACTAGACCTATGATGATGCAGGACATCCGGAGCAGACGGTGGACAAAGGGGGAGGAGCCACACCCTCAGTTGGAGCTGGCTGTCAGGTCTCGGTGTTGTCGGAAGGATCCAGCAGTAGAGGGAAGTCGGCTCTATAATTTAACATTCAGTTTCACCGCTTTGCAGACGACATCCAGATTTACTTGTCCTCTAAATCTCAATCCTAAAGGCCAATTCATACTCTGCTGGGATGTTATGAATCTCTAAAAACAACTCCACAGTGACAGGAAGTCAGTGATCTCCTGACTTCTTGTGCTTTTCAGGATCAACTTGTTCATTTTATGAATGAACTGACTGATTTGATTATTTGAGCTCTAAAAGGTGTCTGTATACTGAGTGACAGACTAAACATGAGCTACCTAATTTATTGGACTATAAACTGGACGCTTTTCTGGTTTCTTGACCGCTCTGCCGTCGTCGACCCTTCTCCCGTCGCTCCATCCTCCAATCTGGTCGCTTACGGCTCTAATCCAGACATCAGGGATTAGCGAAGCTCAGGAAGCAGGGATCCAGTCTCACATTACGCATCCTCATGTTGTCAGTGGAGGGGAAAACGGGTCAGTCGGTGTGTTGGTTTGTGCTCATGAATGAGGAGGATTTAACTGACCCAGAAACATGCCCGTGTTCAGATGGAGAGCTTAGAGACAATAAGAGCGACACGAATTCAAATCAACTCTGAGGAGGAAATTACCTCCAGTCAGAAGTCACAGCTGATGCTGTTTCGTTGCTGCGTTTCACTGGAAATCCTTAATATTTTTGTCTTTGTCTTTCTTTCTCTTTCTTTCTTTCTCTCTTTCTTTCTCTTTCTTTCTTTCTGACCGACCGACCGACACACCGACCGACCGACACACCGACCGACCGACACACCGACCGACCGACACACCGACCGACCGACACACCGACCGACCGACACACCGACCGACCGACACACCGACCGACACACCAACCGACCGACCGACCGACCACCGACCGACCGACCGACACACCGACCGACCGACACACCGACCGACCGACACACCGACCGACCGACACACCGACCGACCGACACACCGACCGACCGACCGACACACCGACCGAGACACCGACCGACACTCCGACCGACCGACACACCGACCGACCGACACACCGACCGACCGACACACCGACCGACCGACACACCGACCGACACACCGACCGACCGACACACCGACCGACCGACACTCCGACCGACCGACACACTGACCGACCGACCGACACATTGACACACCGACCGACACTCCGATCCACCGACACTCCGACCTGCCGACACTCCGACCGGCCGACACACCGACCGAATGAATCAACGTCAGATTAAGATGCATGAAACAGGTTCATCTAAAAAGTGAGACTATGATGAAAAAGGTTCGCCACTCCTTTCATAAAGTGAAGCTCATCATTATGTAGAGTGACATATTTCTAGACTTTGTTTCTTTTCGTTTTGCTGATTTATGGATAATAAAGAAAACCTTCATTCTCACTGTTACGTTGATGGCTCTGGTGTCTTGACAGTCCACCATAGGTTCTCTATGGGGTTCAGGTCAGGCCAGTTTCTAGCTAAAGAACTTTCCTAGAGTAAAAACCAGTATCTGACTGGTTTTCTCTGATCTCAGAGCAGCAGCAGCTCAGACCTGGAGAACCGTAGGTGAATCCGTTTTTCTCTAACACAAGGCTTTCCTCCTTTACCTGTGTCCAGGCGAGCCCTGGGCTCCGCTCTGAGTGTTAGCCATGCTGCGGCAGACCGATACGACCTCCAGCACCCTGCAGCTGGTAGCCAGCGACATGACTGGGATCATGGAGAAGCTGGACACTCGTGAGCTGGACCTGGGTGATGGTGAATACAACACGACAGACGGCAGCACGCCAGGTAGCCGTACCTTCATACGTACGCCTCAAATGATGTTATCGCCATCCATCCGCTGTGACTAAAGGTTTGTGGTTTCCTGCAGGAGATCGGTTGCCTTTCGCTACGATCTACGATACGGTTGGTTTCAAGGAGGCCGAAGCCAAAGTCTTCCTGTCCTCTCCGATCACCGCCAAAATCCTGGAAGTGGAGCGATTCACCTCGGCTCAGGATCGCTTCAACGTCACCACGCAGAGGAGCGTCAATAAGGTGCTCGGATGTAGAGACTGATTTAATGTTGACGATTCTTAAGGCCGGTTCACACGGCAGGATTTTCAAATTGTCGGCCGATTTTAAATCCTAAGAGACCACACAAGTGGCCAGAAATTTTCCTTTAAAAATGGCGGACACTGACCGTCCTGATCCTACAGTGTGTGGTGGGCTCACACACGAACCGATTTTACACACAAACATTCCCAGATCAGACGTGAAATCTCGCAGAACTTCACGAGATCAAACGTGACTTTGTTGTAAACAAACATGAAAGCTTTAATTTTTATTAAAAACAATGAATGGGAGGTGTTCTGGGCACGTCCTGCTGGCAGGAGACCCCCGGGTCGACCCAGGACAATCTGGAGGAAACACATCTCCAGGTTGACCGGGGAACACCTGGGCGTCCCAGCTGAGGAGCTGGTGGACTTGGCCGGGGATGGCCGGGGATTAGGGCTGGGACGTCATCGATTACGTCGACGCGTAAAATACATCGATGCAAAAAATGTGCGTCGATGCGTCATCGCTTTCAAAACAAACATGGCGCCAGTGAGTAAATCAGTCCACCCGGACTCGTAGTTAAAAAGTATGGGACTATTTTAACAGAAAAGGAAGCGAATCAGTCGTTTGTCAGCTTTGTAAAATGGAAATGGCCGATCATAAAAGCACGACGGTGCACCAGCATCTCAAGCAGCATCCAGGAGCAGCTTCCGCAAATGACAAAACACCGAAAGTATTCTACTTTTTTACTAACGCTGGTTTTTACTAGGGGTGCAACGGAACGCTGGTTTTTACTAGGGGTACAACGGAACGCTGGTTTTTACTAGGGGTACAACGGATCGTCACTGATCCTGATCCCTGTGGATCGCCCTCTATAGTTTGGAACGCATGTGTTCCGGGCGACGCAGCGCTCGCTAAATCATCTCCGACACTCTGCTTATATGCTTACGTGCTCTGAATCTGCAAATAATTCCCGTCTGAGAAAGACGTTGGTTTTGCCGTCACGTATAGAGGTTCAGGCTGTTGGAGTCGGTCGTTTTAGTTCACCAGAACAAAGATCCCTGATCAATATCTGGTCAAGTCTGTTGCGCGCCCGCGGAGCAGCTGATTCCTCTGTCTCTCTCTGTCAGCTAGGATAAATAGACAGATAGACAAACCAGACTCGTCTATTTCTGTCTAAGATAACGTAGTATGTTGGGCTTTTATACGAGCTAATGGACGTTAATATAACCGGAGTTCTAGCAGGAGGCTCAGAGCAGCGCCTGGAGCGTCACGCCCCTCCGCCCAGCTGTGACCGCAGGGAGAGACTAGTTTCACAGAAACAGGTCTGTGACCCCGGAGATCTGCATTTAAGTCCATCTCCCCCATTAATTAGTTTTAATATGATTCAATATTATTATTATTACTATTATTATTTATTGGTTAATATAGCCCTTTACAACAGTCAACTAGACAGCCAAAGTGCTTTACAAGCCTAAGTAAAAGCAACAATACAAATAAAAGAATGCATTAAAAACAAACAAAACTAAGAATTAAAAGGAATCAGAAAACTGGAATAAAGGTCAACACTACGGAGTGTTAAAAGCCTTCCTGAATGAAAACGTTTTAAGATTGAATTTAAGAAGGCCCAGGTCAGTGACTAGTCGTAGGTCCAATGGAAGCTGGTTCCAGAGTCGGGGTGCCGCCACAGAGAAAGCCCAGTCACCCCAGTGTTTATATCTGGTCCTCAGAACTTTTAGAAGAAACCGGAATGAAAATTGTATTGAAGCATTGGATTGACATCTTGAGTTAAATGTTGTACTACTACAAACTTTATTTTCAAGTTTTTTATTAAAATGTGTTCAAATGAAGAAATTTGTGTTTATTTCATTGAGATACTTAAAATAGCAAATGTCAAATTACTATACAAGTCAAATAATGGGGAAATAATCGGTAATCGAATCGAATCAAAATCGAATCGAATAGAAAAATGAATCGTTAGATGAATCGATGCATCGAAAAAATAATCGCTAGATTAATCGATTACAAAAATAATCGTTTTGCCCAGCCCTACCGGGGATGCCCGGCTGCCCCCGCGACCCGGACCCGGAAGAAGGCGAGGTGAGGAATAACCCTAGCAGCTGTTTTGATGAGAGATTCATTTCGCCGCGCTGCAGAGTCTGTCAACTCACTCTCTGATTGGCTACACGTCAATCTCCGTAGGCAGATTCTCGGGGGACACCACACGCTGAGATATCGGGTCTAGACAATCCAACATGTTTGATTTCACAGATTTGTGATCGAAGCGGTTCTGACGGCGTTCCGAGCGGACCAGAGCGCTCTTAACCCTCCACACACGAGAGGACGATCTGATAAGATTATCTTTAACGATCAGGCGCATCTTAAGATTGTCGGAGGAGGAGACTCGGGGCAAAAATCGGGTTAAAAATCCTGCCGTGTGAACTGGCCTTTACTAGGAGTTTATGCAAAATGTTCAGAACGAGCGCCTTCGTTTTAATTTATCACTGTAGTCTGATAATCAATTCAATTACCAACACAGTGACGGGGACGATTATGGGGGGGGGGCAGACTAGTGGAACTGAAACTCATCTATTATGTTTCCAATGTGGCAGGTTGTTGAGGATCTAAGTATATTTCTTGGTCACTCGTTTACCTGTAGACATCATGAGGACTCTCACAAGCCTTTAATGTTTGGTTATTTGCCAGGAAAGTGGAGATTTTGGTTAAATATACAATTATGGCGACCTTGGCCCCCATTAGCCACCCCCTGGCTCCAACCCTGGCTACAACTGATGACAGTCCTAAAATAATGCATCATAATATCAGATTTATGAGCACGGTTTATAAAACCTGAAGCAGCTTCACTAAAGACTGACGCAGATCCTGGTCTTGTTGCTAGTGATTTACTCTGATTTATGTTCAAGAAACTAGAAACCAATCAGATCCAGAGAATCTGATGTGTGTCTGTCTATTTTGGAGCAGTACAAATAAAAGAAATCACTTTAAACGTGAAGTTCTTGTTACCTGCCAGGACTTGGAGATTTTGGACCTTGCATTAAAAAGTTTGGACGCCCCTGCATTGAAGGGTTAACGTGCATCACCTCACCTCACGGTGCGGGAACATCGTTAGTGTGTCCTCGCCTCGGAGCTTCAAGTGAGGGGAACTGGACTTCTTTGCTTCCTTGAAGACGTTTTGTTTCTCATCCAAGGAGAATTCAAAGCTCCTCAGATGAGAAGCGAAACGCCGTCCAGAAACCAAAGAAGTCCAGTTCCCTTCATGTGGACCTCCTAGGGTCACCAAGACCTGTAAGGCCGAGAGCCTTCACCAGGTTTACGCTGCTCCATATGGAGGCCATGAATCCTTTTATCTAAAGAGAAAAATCCTCCAGCTTCTCTCGTCTGATTGAGTCGCCTTGTAAGACAACAGCGATGTTCTGTGGTCCCTCTGAAGGATGTGAACTCTATTTCTCTGAACAGAGGCTCTTCGGTCACCTCTACACACCAACACACTTCAGGGTAGCTGAAATACTCTGAATCATTTAGAGCTGCTCAGAGAACGGTGGTTTGGACCTGAACATTTGCTGCTTTTATAAAGTAAAATCAATGTTTAGCTCATTTAAATTTTGGGTTTTTAAAGAGTTTGTCTGAATAGTTTCCCCAGCTACTCCTTGAACCCTCATATTTTGTGTGATTGCAGAATTAAAAGCCTAAAATGAACCCACACGTTATTGGTCTGCTCCTTATTTTTATGTCATCAGTCAGTTGAAGGTTGGTTTCTCCGTTACTCATAAAGAGTTCTGGTTGTGTTTGTCATGTGACCTGTTGACGGACTGGACCTCCTGCGTTGTGAAGTCGATGCCGGCCGTCTATAAGATCGAGCTGAAACACGGGGAGTTCACGTGGGAGGTGAAGAAGAAGGAGAAACACTTTGTGGAGCTCCACAGGGAGCTGAGGACCTACAAGACCTTCATGAGGCTCCCGCTGCCTTCACGCAGGTACAAGGTCTCCGTGTTCTCAGTCCTGGGACTCAAACCCACAACCCTCTCACAGATGTGATCTCATCGCTCTGCAGCCACACGGTGAGGAGGACGGTGACGAGGAGCGAGGTGAGGCAGATGCCCAACCTCCCCAGAGGAGGAGGAGAGGAGCTGGGGAGAGAAGAGCAGGTTTCCAGTCGCAGGGTTCGTCTCTGAGCAGAGATCCCGTTGGGTTTTATGGGTTCTGTTAAATATTCATGGTTTTTCTGGGTTTTGTTACAGAAACAGCTGGAAGATTACTTGAATAACCTGCTGAAGATGCAGATGTACAGGAACTACCACGCTACAGTAAGACCAGGATGTTCTCAGCACCAGGTTCTGCTCCCACCTGGTTTTAGAGCTTTAAGCTCTGCTGCTGTCTAAAACGGCTGAGTACCAAATGACCCACGGACCGGTTCTGCTCCGGGGACCGGTGGTTGGGGACCCCTGTCCTAAAACACCAGATAATTTTAATTTACCTGAAACAACCTCACCTTAAAAATAAATTACAAGTTAGAGGTTCCTGTTTTTTTTATATATTTAAAACACGTTTTTGTTTTTTCAGATGGAGTTTGTTGACGTTAGCCAGCTGTCCTTCATCCATGACCTGGGACCCAAAGGACTGTAAGAAAACTCACTGTCAGGCTCTGATCTGATGTCAGATAGGGGGAGAAAATCTAATCACAACTATTAATGATGGTTGCTCATTGAGTTGACGGAAGATAAAAACACACCAGAAATGCTGCGGTGTGGCTCGTCAACACAAAACTCCCAGAGCGCTAGATTGTCTATTATGAGCCGCCTTAAATCCACCAGGTTTCCATTGTTTTGCTTTGACAGCATACGGTTTTTATAGCAGACGTTTTCTGATTCTCTAGCCAAAAGTATCCAGACATCACATTTTAAGGAGACTGCAGTTACCAGTTTACATCAGCAGGTGGCAGAGTTGAGCTATTTAGTGAAACATAAAAAGATGGAGCTGTTGCTAAATAAAACAGAGAAAAGCTGCTACAGAAGCTCAGATGAAAATATTGAACCTGAGGTGGTAAAGCCAGCTTATGAATCTACATTTTTGAGCAGTAGGGTTTTTTTTTCATGTCTTTCAGAGAAGGAATGGTGCAGAAACGTTCTGGTGGCCATCGGATTCCTGGGATGAACTGCTGCGGTCACAGCAAGATCTGCTACCGCTGGTCCAAACGGTCAGTCCACACACCGACCGGACCTTAGTGATGCTCTGACGCCACGTGGCGGTTCTGATGGTTGGCTTAACTTTAGGACTCATTGGTGAAATCTGAATTACACAAACGTTTCGTTAAAGGAGACCGACTTAATGAACCAGTCCTCCATTCTAATTGGACCACTTCTGGTGGGTCCTGGTGACCTCTCAGAAGTGTTATGATCCCGTTCTCCAGAATCACATCTCATCTAAGTTGATCAGATGTGTAGAACTAGCAGGAAATAAAATGACCTGAACTTCAGGGAGAGAATGTGAATAAATGATCTGAGCTGCTGCCTCCATAGACTAGTTATATGTTAGTGAAGTTATGAGCAACTTTACCTAAACCAGGATCTCATTGGGATGCGACCAAAAGGGACACATAGCAAACCTTTTTCTCAAGGGGGTTTCTAAAACGTCTCAGAATGTTCCAGAGGGTTCTCGGGTCCCTCTCGGGTTCCTCTCTGGAGTCTCGGGTTCCTCTCTGAAGTCTCAGGTTCCTCTCGGGAGTCTCTGGTTCCTTTCTGGAGTCTCGGGTTCCTCTCGGGCTCTTCTCGGGTTCCTCTTGGGAGTCTTGGGTTCCTCTCAGGTTCTTCTCGGGAGTCTCGGGTTCATCTCGCGTTCCTCTCGGGAGTCTCGGATTCTTCTCGAGAGTCTCGGGAGTCTCGGATTCTTCTCAAGAGTCTCGGGTTCATCTCGCATTCCTCTCGGGAGTCTCGCGTTCCTCTCGGGAGTCTCGGGTTCCTCTCAGATTCTTCTCGGGTTCCTCTCGGGAGTCTTGGGTTCCTCTCGCGTTCCTCTCGGGAGTCTCGCGTTCCTCTCGGGAGTCTCGGATTCTTCTCGAGAGTCTTGGGTTCCTCTCGGGTTCCTCTCGGGTTCCTCTCGGGAGTCTCTGGTTCTTCTCGAGAGTCTCGGGTTCCTCTCGGGAGTCTTGGGCCCTCACTCTCATGTTGCTGCAACTTTGAAGACGTTCAAAAAAAACTGTGAGACAGATTTTCTCTTGACGTATTTACAAAGGGACCCTTTGAGGTAGTTTGAGTCAGAAAGTAGAGACATGTGAGACGACTTTGGGAGGAGTTAGAGACTGAATATGTTTGTAAATTTGTGTCTCCGGTAACAGTCTGAGCCTGGTCAGGTCCTGGCCTATCGCTGGGACCTCCGGTTTTATCAGACCGGTTTTTTGACTCGGCTTTAGCCAGAGGCCACCTTCAGGGTTCCTACCAGCACTGAAAGGTTGGTAATATTGTTGTAGCCCGTGTCTGTGTGTCTTTAGCATAATATCTCATGAACAACTGGATTTGAATGAAACTCAGTCATGAACATTGTTAGAAACTGACGTTAGAGCTGTCTAGAGCCAAGTCACTTTCACAGACATTGATCAGAACGTCAGGTAGCTGAGAGTCTGAGCGCCAACACGTTGTGCAAAAAGTGGTTTCCTGTAACTCAAAATACACTGATCTTAGTTTACAGCTCTGGTATGAAAGGCAGGGGGCGATGTCCTTGGAGATGCTGTTAAAACGCCGGCTTTGTGTGCAGCTGGCTGGTGGTGAAGGACTCGTTCCTGTTGTACATGAAGCCAGACTCTGGTGCCATCTCCTTTGTGATGCTGTTCGACAAAGAGTTCAGCATCAAGATGGACTTGAAAGACACGGAAACCAAACATGGCCTTCGCATCGACAGCCTCTCCAGGTGAGTCTGCTGTCGTTTTTCTACGTTTTGAACCTCGGACTGATGGACTGTGTTTCTGCAGGTCGTTGGTGTTGAAGTGCAGCAGCTACAGACACGCCCGCTGGTGGGGCCAGGCCATCGACAATTTCGCCAAGAAGCACGGCTCAGCCTTCCTCAAGGACCATCGCTTCGGATCCTTCGCCAAGGAGGAAAACAACATCCCTGCCAAATGGTAACCACGGCAACCAGCCACACTCTTATGTTCTCTGGTCGGATCGGTGTGATGTTGACTGACTAGAACAATAAAACACACCTCAGAGGTCCTCAGTGTTCCTCAGTGTTCTCAGAGTTCCTCAGAGTTCCTCAGTGTTCTCAGAGTTCCTCAGTGTTCTCAGAGTTCCTCAGTGTTCCTCAGAGTTCCTCAGTGTTCCTCAGAGTTCCTCAGTGTTCCTCAGAGTTCCTCAGTGTTCCTCAGTGTTCTCAGAGTTCCTCAGAGTTCCTCGGTGTTCTTAGTGTTCCTCAGTGTTCCTCAAAGTTCCTCAGAGTTCCTCAGTGTTCCTCAGTGTTCTCAGAGTTCCTCAGTGTTCCTTAGAGTTCCTCAGTGTTCCTCAGTGTTCCTCAGAGTTCCTCAGAGTTCCTCGGTGTTCTCAGAGTTCCTCAGTGTTCCTTAGAGTTCCTCAGTGTTCCTCAGTGTTCCTCAGAGTTCCTCAGAGTTCCTCAGAGTTCCTCGGTGTTCTCAGTGTTCCTCAGAGTTCCTCAGAGTTCCTCAGAGTTCCTCAGTGTTCCTCAGTCTTCTCAGAGTTCCTCAGTGTTCTCAGAGTTCCTCAAAGTTCCTCAGAGTTCCCTGTTGTTTTAGTTTATCAGTTTTAAAGGTTTGAAACAAGCTGGAGTCTCTTAAAATCTTTTTTTTTTTTTTGAAATACGTTTGGCTCTTCTCTGTAACCTGATGCAGGTCAGAGATCAGTATAGTCCAGAGGACACCTGGTCCAGAGGAGACCTGGTCCAGAGGAGACCTGGTCCAGACGAGACCTGGTCCAGAGGAGACCTGGTCCAGAGGAGACCTGGTCCAGACGAGACCTGGTCCAGACGAGACCTGGTCCAGAGGAGACCTGGTCCAGAGGAGACCTGGTCCAGAGAACACCTGGTCCAGAGGAGACCTGGTCCAGAGGAGACCTGGTCCAGAGGAGACCTGGTCCAGAGAACACCTGGTCCAGAGGAGACCTGGTCCAGACGAGACCTGGTCCAGAGAACACCTGGTCCAGACGAGACCTGGTCCAGCTGGCAGAGGATCCGTTCAGGTTTTAGTGTTTAGTGAGGGAAACGTTGAGCTTTAGTCTGGTTGAAGGATCTGTATCCTCAGCAGAACAGGCGCTGTAGAAACCTGACCCACATGGAGAGGGAAAGTGAGCCTCACCTGCTCATCACCTGTCCTCCTGACAGGCAACACTATCCTGTCTGTGAGACAACCTGTGTGTGTGTGTGTGTGTGTGTGTGTGTGCGTGCGTGCGTGCGTGCGTGCGTGCGTGCGTGCGTGCGTGCGTGCGTGCGTGCGTGCGTGCGTGCGTGCGTGCGTGTGCGTGTGTGCGCGCTGCTTTAAAAGCCTAATGACTCTACAGAAGAGCAGCACACTGTCAGGTCATGTAAGACAGAGAGTGATGCTGACCTGGTCTTTAATATTTTCTTGGACCTGCTGAGGCTCTGATTGGCTCCTTTCTGTTCGGTGTCACTGCTCTGATCATTCAGGGTTCTAATAATTAGGTTTGACTCGGTTTTCTCCAGGATTTTCTGTTTACGGATGGGAGAGTCGAGCCAAGAGCAGGGCGACGAACCCTCAACCATCTTCAGTGTTTTAGGATCTGAACCTGAGAGCTGAAGTCTGATTCCCTCAAGATCAATAACATTAGAGCAGTTCTTTATGACTCCTATCATTGGGTCAGTTTCTGTGTTTAAACAAATGGATTAATACATTTGACTTGACTTCCTGTTTGTTTAGTTGGCCACTCAATGTGAGTTTTCCCCTTCAAAATAAAAGCATCATTGCTTTGACCTGAATGTGGAGGAAAGCAGGTGAACAGAGAACGAAGCGCTGTCAGTGAAACGACTTCACTCTAAGGTTGACTTTGTGTTTCTGTGCTTCTGAAGGTATGTGAACGGTAAAACCTACATGGAGGACGTAGCTGACGCTCTGGAAGAAGCCAAAGAGGAAATCTTCATCACAGACTGGTGGTGAGTGTTAAACTTCAGCTTCCTCCGTCCGGTTCAGACGCCGTGTCGGTGTTTTGGTTTCAGAGTGGAGCGAGTGCACATGGCCGTCACCTCTGGAAGGTTTTCTGGTCAAACGGATCCATTACAGCCCGACGCTCAACAGTCAGAGGTTCAGACTATCGTTATACACAAACACTGAGGCTACAAAATAAGAGCCCGTGTTTCTGCTGATTCTGCAGGAAGAGGGAGAAAACGGTGTTTCACTGGCCAAATTATTAGACTACTGAACTTAAAAAGGACAAAACCAGCTGACTTCTGTGTGTTTTTAGTTTATCTGCTGTGTGTCAAACAGAATTTAAGAAGACTTTATGATAGTATCATCAACTTGTGTATCTTTAAAAAGAAAAGTTCTTACAGTGTGAGACGAAAGGGGTGTTTTAGATTTCTGGGGATTCCAGTTTGGT
Source organism: Callopanchax toddi (assembly GCA_006937965.1). Lineage (NCBI taxonomy): Eukaryota > Metazoa > Chordata > Actinopteri > Cyprinodontiformes > Nothobranchiidae > Callopanchax > Callopanchax toddi. The sequence continues at coordinate 1,154,983 of SSNR01000115.1, forward strand.
GGAAAATTAAAGATTAAAGAAAGAAAAGAAAACTGTATTAAAAACATGAAAAAGAGGTTAAAACATAAAGAAAAAAGAAAAATCAGAGGAAATGAAGAAAACTAGAAAGAAGTGACAGATAGCTGGAGGAGATGGTGAGGGGGGGAGAAAAAGGAAGGAATGAATACAGGAAAATGAAAAGTTTGAATAACTTCAGCCAATGGAGGAGGAGGAGGATCAAAACGGACTGTCTCCTGCTGCAGGTTGAGTCCAGAGATCTTCCTGAAGAGGCCGGTTGTTGAGGGAAACCGATGGCGTCTCGACTTCATCCTGAAGAGAAAAGCGGTGAGCAGCAACACGATACGAGTTGAAAAAGTACTAAAACTTCTTCTTCATGGTAGACTGAACATCAGATGATCTGCTCGTCCAACATTTAATAATTAAACAAAATAAAATAAGAAAAAGGTATTCACAGGAAAACCTGTCCTCCTTTACTGGTTTGACTTTTATAACTGGACACAAACCGATCATGTGGGGTTTTTAAATTACTTCTAGGTACTTTATAACAGGGGGTGGCAACCCGCGTGTTTCCAGACTTTATTTGTCTGTGACCTACGTGTTTCTCTGACCTTTTGTGCCTGCCCTGTCCCTAAACAGGAACATTTAAACACATAATAAAAAGTAGTTGGGACGGGGATTGAACCCACACTCTCCTACACAGGAGTCGGTGTCACTAACCACTAGACTACAGAGTCTGCTAGGAAAAGAAACAAAGTTATAATAGTTGCAACTTGTTTTTTCAAGCCTTTCAAGGTTGACACATTGGAAAGAAGGTTGAGCTACATTTATATTTCAAATATGACAAACTACTGCTTTCACAGTATCAAGATAGATCAGTTTAAACATCATCAGCTTTCTGCCTTCAAAATCAACTTCTATGAGCCTTTTTACTTTGAGCACTGCCTACCCAGCATGCACTACCTCAACCCCCCTGTGCGCGAAAACGCCTGAAGAAATGAATGTGGCCCTTAGTTGATGACCCCTTATTTATAACCATTTAAAAAAACAGCAACAGCAGCAAAGAACAAGAACATAAACGATATGTTTATAAAAAAACGTGTTGGACGGTCTTTAGTTAGGACCATTCAGTCCCTGAACCAGAGGAGTGTGAGTCTGGTCCTCCAGCCAGCAGTAAGTCTGCTAGGAGCTGGTCCTGTAGTGAAACGTGAGCCTGACTCCTGGACAGGTTTCCTGATCTGACCATGGAGGATTCTTCCTGTAGTTCTGTGTTTATAAAAGTGAGTTTACAAAGGAAAAAAAATACAAACATTCAAAAAACGGTCAAAAATATTATTACCTAAAATAAATATTCAATAATTATGAAACAGCTGAAAACTGTTCTGTTAAAATCATCAAATGGTAGAAATGAGAAGTCGAAGTATTTCAGTGAACGTCCTTTAACGGGTTAACGGTCGTGACTTCCTGACTTGCAGCAACAAGGTGTTCGGATCTTCGTGATGCTGTACAAGGAGGTGGAGTTGGCTCTGGGAATAAACTCAGGTTACAGCAAGAGGACGCTGCTGCGCCTCCACCCCAACATCAAGGTCAGTTCCTGTAGGTCCACCCTATTTCCTGTAGGTCCACCCTACTTCCTGTAGGTCCACCCTATTTCCTGTAGGTCCACCCTACTTCCTGTAGGTCCACCCTACTTCCTGTAGGTCCACCCTATTTCCTGTAGGTCTACCCTACTTCCTGTAGGTCTACCCTACTTCCTGTAGGTCCACCCTACTTCCTGTAGGTCTACCCTACTTCCTGTTGGTCCACCCTACTTCCTATTGGTCCACCCTACTTCCTGTTGGTCCACCATACTTCCTGTAGGTCCACCCTATTTCCTGTAGGTCCACCCTACTTCCTGTAGGTCCACCCTATTTCCTGTAGGTCTACCCTATTTCCTGTAGGTCTACCCTACTTCCTGTAGGTCTACCCTACTTCCTGTAGGTCCACCCTACTTCCTGTAGGTCCACCCTACTTCCTGTAGGTCTACCCTACTTCCTATTGGTCCACCCTACTTCCTGTTGGTCCACCATACTTCCTGTTGGTCCACCATACTTTCTGTAGGTCTACCCTACTTCCTGTAGGTCTACCCTATTTCCTGTAGGTCTACCCTATTTCCTATTGGTCTACCCTACTTCCTGTAGGTCCACCCTATTTCCTGTAGGTCTACCCTATTTTCTATTGGTCCACCCTACTTCCTGTAGGTCCACCCTATTTCCTGTAGGTCTACCCTATTTCCTATTGGTCTACCCTACTTCCTGTTGGTCCACCATACTTCCTGTAGGTCCACCCTATTTCCTGTAGGTCTAACCTACTTCCTATTGGTCCACCCTACTTCCTGTAGGTCCACCCTACTTCCTGTAGGTCCACCCTACTTCCTGTAGGTCCACCCTATTTCCTGTAGGTCTACCCTACTTCCTATTGGTCCACCCTACTTCCTGTAGGTCTACCCTACTTCCTGTAGGTCCACCCTACTTCCTATTGGTCCACCCTACTTCCTGTAGGTCCACCCTACTTCCTGTAGGTCCACCCTATTTCCTGTAGGTCTACCCTACTTCCTTTTGGTCCACCCTACTTCCTGTAGGTCCACCCTACTTCCTGTAGGTCCACCCTATTTCCTGTAGGCCTACCCTACTTCCTATTGATCCACCCTACTTCCTGTAGGTCTACCCTACTTCCTATTGGTCCACCCTACTTCCTGTAGGTCTACCCTACTTCCTGTAGGTCCACCCTACTTCCTGTAGGTCTACCCTACTTCCTATTGGTCCACTCTACTTCCTGTAGGTCCACCCTATTTCCTGTAGGTCTACCCTACTTCCTGTAGGTCCACCCTACTTCCTGTAGGTCCACTCTGCTTCCTGAAGGTCCACCCTACTTCCTATTGGTCCACCCTACTTCCTGTTGGTCCACCCTATTTCCTGTAGGTCTAGCCTACTTCCTGTAGGTCTAGCCTACTTCCTGTAGGTCCACCCTATTTCCTGTAGGTCTACCCTACTTCCTGTAGGTCCACCCTACTTCCTGTAGGTCCACCCTACTTCCTGTAGGTCCACTCTGCTTCCTGTTGGTCCACCCTACTTCCAGTTGGTCCACCCTACTTCCTGTAGGTCCACTCTGCTTCCTGTAGGTCTACCCTACTTCCTATTGGTCCACCCTACTTCCTGTTGGTCTACCCTACTTCCTGTAGGTCCACCCTACTTCCTGTAGGTCTACCCTACTTCCTGTAGGTCTAGCCTACTTCCTGTAGGTCCACCCTATTTCCTGTCGGTCTACCCTACTTCCTGTAGGTCCACCCTACTTCCTGTAGGTCCACCCTACTTCCTGTTGGTCCACCCTACTTCCTGTTGGTCCACCCTACTTCCTGTAGGTCCACCCTACTTCCTGTAGGTCCACCCTACTTCCTGTAGGTCCACTCTGCTTCCTGTTGGTCCACCCTACTTCCTGTAGGTCCACCTTACTTCCTGTAGGTCCACCCTACTTCCTGTAGGTCCACCTTACTACCTGTAGGTCCACCCTACTTCCTGTAGGTCCACCTTACTTCCTGTAGGTCCACCCTACTTCCTGTAGGTCCACCTTACTTCCTGTAGGTCCACCCTACTTCCTGTAGGTCCACCTTACTTCCTGTAGGTCCACCCTACTTCCTGTAGGTCCACCCTACTTCCTGTAGGTCTACCCTACTTCCTGTAGGTCCACCCTACTTCCTGTAGGTCCACCCTACTTCCTGTAGGTCCACCCTACTTCCTGTAGGTCCACCCTATTTCCTGTAGGTCCACCCTACTTCCTGTAGGTCCACCCTACTTCCTGTAGGTCCACCCTACTTCCTGTAGGTCCACCCTACTTCCTGTAGGTCCACCCTACTTCCTGTAGGTCCACCCTATTTCCTGTAGGTCCACCCTACTTCCTGTTGGTCCACCCTACTTCCTGTAGGTCCACTCTGCTTCCTGTAGGTCCACCCTACTTCCTGTAGGTCCACTATGCTTCCTGTAGGTCCACCCTACTTCCTGTAGGTCCACTCTGCTTCCTGTTGGTCCACCCTACTTCCTGTAGGTCCACCCTACTTCCTGTTGGTCCACCCTACTTCCTGTAGGTCCACCCTACTTCCTGTAGGTCCACTCTGCTTCCTGTTGGTCCACCCTACTTCCTGTAGGTCCACCCTATTCCTGTAGGTCTACCCTACTTCCTGTAGGTCCACCCTACTTCCTGTAGGTCCACCCTACTTCCTGTAGGTCCACCCTATTTCCTGTAGGTCCACCCTACTTCCTGTAGGTCCACCCTATTTCCTGTAGGTCCACCCTATTTCCTGTAGGTCTACCCTACTTCCTGTAGGTCCACCCTACTTCCTGTAGGTCCACCCTATTTCCTGTAGGTCTACCCTACTTCCTGTTGGTCCACCCTACTTCCTATTGGTCCACCCTACTTCCTGTTGGTCCACCATACTTCCTGTAGGTCTACCCTATTTCCTATTGGTCCACCCTACTTCCAGTTGGTCCAGCCTACTTCCTGTTGGTCCACTCTACTTCCTGTAGGTCCACCTTACTTCCTATTGGTCCACCATACTTCCAGTTGGTCCACCCTACTTCCTGTAGGTCCACCTTACTTCCTGTTGGTCCACCCTACTTCCTGTTGGTCCACCCTACTTCCTGTTGGTCCACCCTACTTCCTGTTGGTCCACCCTACTTCCTGTTGGTCCAGCCTACTTCCTGTAGGTCCACCCTACTTCCTGTTGGTCCACCCTACTTCCTGTTGGTCCACCCTCTTCCTGTTGGTCCACCCTACTTCCTGTTGGTCCACCCTACTTCCTGTAGGTCCACCCTACTTCCTGTTGGTCCACCCTACTTCCTGTTGGTCCACCCTATTTCCTGTAGGTCCACCCTATTTCCTGTAGGTCTACCCTACTTCCTGTAGGTCCACCCTACTTCCTGTAGGTCCACCCTATTTCCTGTAGGTCTACCCTACTTCCTGTTGGTCCACCCTACTTCCTATTGGTCCACCCTACTTCCTGTTGGTCCACCATACTTCCTGTAGGTCTACCCTATTTCCTATTGGTCCACCATACTTCCTGTAGGTCCACCCTATTTCCTGTAGGTCCACCCTATTTCCTGTAGGTCTACCCTACTTCCTGTAGGTCCACTCTGCTTCCTGTTGGTCCACCCTACTTCCAGTTGGTCCACCCTACTTCCTGTAGGTCCACTCTGCTTCCTGTTGGTCCACCCTACTTCTTGTTGGTCCACCTTACTTCCTGTAGGTCCACCCTACTTTCTGTAGGTCTACCCTACTTCCTGTAGGTCTACCCTATTTCCTTTAGGTCTACCCTACTTCCTGTAGGTCCACCCTACTTCCTGTAGGTCCACCCTGCTTCCTGTAGGTCCACCCTACTTCCTGTTGGTCCACCCTACTTCCTGTTGGTCCACCCTATTTCCTGTAGGTCCACCCTACTTCCTGTAGGTCCACCCTACTTCCTGTTGGTCCACCTTACTTCCTGTTGGTCCACCCTACTTCCTGTAGGTCCACCCTACTTCCTGTAGGTCCACCCTACTTCCTGTAGGTCCACTCTGCTTCCTGTTGGTCCACCCTACTTCCTGTAGGTCCACCCTA
>SSNR01000115.1:1164509-1181443 GCA_006937965.1 Callopanchax toddi
TGTCCACCCTACTTCCTGTAGGTCCACCCTACTTCCTGTTGGTCCACCTTACTTCCAGTTGGTCCACCCTACTTCCTGTTGGTCCACCCTACTTCCTGTTGGTCCACCTTACTTCCTGTTGGTCCACTCTACTTCCTGTAGGTCTACCCTACTTCCTGTTGGTCCACCCTACTTCCAGTTGGTCCAGCCTACTTCCTGTTGGTCCACTCTACTTCCTGTAGGTCCACCTTACTTCCTATTGGTCCACCATACTTCCAGTTGGTCCACCCTACTTCCTGTAGGTCCACCTTACTTCCTATTGGTCCACCCTACTTCCAGTTGGTCCACCCTACTTCCTGTAGGTCCACCTTACTTCCTATTGGTCCACCCTACTTCCAGTTGGTCCACCCTACTTCCTGTTGGTCCACCTTACTTCCTGTTGGTCCAGCCTACTTCCTGTAGGTCCACCCTACTTCCTGTTGGTCCACCCTACTTCCTGTTGGTCCACCCTACTTCCTGTTGGTCCACCCTACTTCCTGTAGGTCCACCCTACTTCCTGTTGGTCCACCCTACTTCCAGTTGGTCCACCCTACTTCCTGTTGGTCCACCTTACTTCCTGTAGGTCCACCCTACTTCCTATTGGTCCACCCTACTTCCTGTTGGTCCACCCTATTTCCTGTTGGTCCACCCTACTTCCTGTTGGTCCACCCTATTTCCTGTAGGTCCACCCTACTTCCTGTTGGTCCACCCTACTTCCTGTAGGTCCACTCTGCTTCCTGTAGGTCCACCCTACTTCCTGTTGGTCCACCCTACTTCCTGTAGGTCCACCCTACTTCCTGTTGGTCCACTCTACTTCCTGTAGGTCCACCCTACTTCCTATTGGTCCACCATACTTCCAGTTTTCTGTCTGAACTGTTGGTTTTGTTTCCTCAGGTGATTCGCCACCCGGACCACGTCTCCTCTGCCGTCTACCTGTGGGCACATCACGAGAAGATCATCGTCATCGACCAATCGGTGGCCTTTGTGGGTGGGATCGACCTGGCGTACGGACGCTGGGATGACAAGGAACACCGACTCACAGACATCGGGAGTGTGACGCTTGCTCACATGGAGAAGGTCTTTTATTAATTCTCTTTTTTCTCTATATTGATTTTATTCAAACTATTTTCAATCTCTTGAACAAATTTGTATAATTTATAACATAAATCATAATGAGGTGATTCAGCTTACAGCCTTCTGGATGCTCTTAGGCTGCAGCTGCCCCAGCTAACAGCAGCAGGGTTTCCCAGACCAACGGGAAGGACCTTTTCATGGTGACGGACTCGGCAGACCAGCGCAAGCTGAAGGGTCAGGGAAGGTTCAAGAAGACCAGGTTCAGCATCAGGAGGCAGCTGCAGAAGCACGGACTGGCCCAGGCCGACAGTGACAGCGACCTGGAGGAGGAGAAGAGTGAGTCTGGACTCCACAGATCAGAGTTTTCTCCTCAGTCACACATCTGGGTTTCTACAGCTTCTAAATCTGTCTTCAGTATAAAAACCTGGTGGCTTGAAGTAATGCCTTCAGGGCTGGTTTGAAGCGATGGTTGCTTGCTGTGTTTTAAGCGTCTCGCCCATCAGAAACAGGATTATCTTTGTGTCATCTGGACGTTGTGTTCAGGTTGGTCTCACAGCATCAGCAGCCAGCACGCTCTGATTCCCAGCAGGCTGCTGGAGCTGAGGGCGGCGCCGCTCAGTCCGCACTCGCCTGGTGAGTGGGAGTCATCAGGGCGACCGCTCGCCTCCTGTTTCCCAGCATGCTTTGCTGTGGATTTGATCAACAACCTTTGCTTCTCTGTGTCAAAGGTTGATTCAGTTTCCAAATAGAACGATGATGATTTTTTATTTATGTCTCAGTTTACCCAACAACCCCAAAATCCTCTGTTTGCTATAATATGAGGCAAAAAACCTACAGTTTGTGTGAGAAAAGTTTTTAATTTAAAGTCAAACTGCATTAATTTGACCATGGTAGAACTAAATCTCATACCGATGTAAGACAGCAACAGGTTTACTGCTGTTTGTGCTTCGTTTAGGTGTGTTGAAGTCTTGAACTGGATCGTTATGTAAAAACTTCTAAAACAGATGTAAAATATCCTCGTACAAATACTACAACAGTTTTACTGTTTCTGTAAACTTTTATTGTGATTGAAGCATTTAAGCATTATTTCTTATTTTTAAATACTTATTTTATATACTTATATATATGCATACTATTCAGTTTTTGTTTTAGCGCCCCCTAGTGTCCGTTTTAAATCAGTGTTGTAAAAACGTTACGAGTGTTTATGCTCAGAAATATAGATATCATCTATAAAGGCTAGATACCTTACCTGCGCTGTTTGCCAATGGACCCTGACGTAGCTACGCCGGCGGCCATCTTGCCACCGACAGCTGCCCCTTTCTTAACATTGGTGTCAATGGAGCATGTACTATTAAATACCGCTGACTTATTCAATTTTTAACCGATTTTCAAACAGTTTGCATTTTTATAAACGTCAGAGACGTGGCTGTGAATATATATCTATAATGGTCAGGAAACTTATAAAATGTGAAAGTATTCTATCTCAAGCAGTGTTGCCAGATGTACGATAATTATCGTATTCGTAGGATAATTTAACACTCTGTACGATCAATAATTCCATAAATACGATAATTTGAGCCCTTTGTGGTATGGAATTTGTGTAAGAGATGCTTGTTTTAATCATTGTGTTAGATTATTTAAAGCTAAAACTACTTTAAAGATTATCATTTTGCACAGTGTTTGATATACTGATATTAAAACCTGGGTTAAGGCTGTAACTTAGTAGTGTACGATCATTTTTCTTAAAATACGATAATTTTAAGATCCTGGTACGATACTTTAACATTTCCAATCTGGCAACACTGATCTCAAGTCTATACATAATTAGGTTTGTAATAAAGTCAACTGTTTGTAAATCCGTTCATTTTTCATCGAGTTGTGAGTGTTTTTAGTTAAGCTGATGCTCACCTTCCATCTGCTGCCATAGAGAGCAGAACGTCAGCTCTCAGTGGTAAGATGGCCGCCGTGTAGCATCGCTGTCGAACCCCAGATGATCCATCTAGCCTTTATATCTATATATCTATGCTCAGAAACCCCTAAATCTAAGTGTTAAATGTCTCCTCAGCCTTCACTGCTTTCTACTGGAGCGGTTCATCACTCAGTCAAAGAAATCAGCTGTTCAAGCAGGGAGAGATGGGAAAAATATCAGGAATCCTGAGCTAAAAACACTCCGGAGCTAGCATAACAGCTAGCCACATTGGGTTAGCCTAACCCTCTGAGATATGTGACTTTGTGAGACTTCAGGACACCGGACCAGAGACTCAGAAGTTACAAACGTGGTATTCTGGATCCAAGCAGCAGATGGGCTGAGGGACTTTTATTAACCTGTAAAGGGTCAGATTAGCTCAGACTGGATCAAGGACAAGATTTAAAACATGAAAAAGTTACGTAGTGTGCCTTTAAACAAAACACTGAAAAGATCTACTTTGTAAAGAGTAAATGTCAGTTAAATAAAAGCCTCAGAATTCATGTAAAACTACCATCGTTACTGATTTGACATCACTGCTGTCTAACGAAGCTTTAGAGTTGTTCATTATAATACCGTCTCAGAGGAACAGTGACAGGCTGTGTGAGTTCTGTAGAGTCTGCTTGTGTTTATTCTGCTCGTCTCTTTGGTTTATCCTCCGTCTTCCTTCCAGCTTCTGTTTTACATCTTTAAGATGTAGCTGAAGCATTTTCCAAACATCCTATTTTTACTGTCAGCTGCTTTTGGTCAACGACTAAAAACAGATTGTGATTTAAAGGCTCTATTTAACCCTTTAAAATACTAGCGTTAAACTCCCTTCACACGTTTTTGTGCTCATAAATTCTTGTTCTTTTGTCATTTTTAATGTGTGTATCTTTTGTATGACTTATCACCCCTCGCGTCGGGTGTAATCCGTAGACCAGCCTCCTCCGACACGCCACCGCTCGTTGTCTCAGAAACAATACAGAGTCTAACTCCAGCTGTAGAAACGTTCCCCCAGGTTTTTCCTCTTTCTACGTCCAAACGTTTTTAGTTTCCTGCTAGCTGAAAAGGTGTTTTTCTTTTTGGGACTCTGGTGTTTGTTCCTAAAATTGAAGCGCTAACAGCTGTTTCTGTCCTTCTCTCACTTCCGGGATGTTCTGCTGAAAAACGCGCCCGGGCAGATTAATGGAGGATCCACGCAGTGAGGAAGTGAGGCGCTTCAGGAGGCAGACAGCCGGATTGTCTGACGTTTTCAGAGAACTGCAGGACAACCACCTTATTGATTTCTTTCGGGGTTTTTTAATATATTTATAGCTGTTCTATGTTAGAACGTTGTTAAGAGGCTTTAACAAAAACGTTAAAAGCTACATTGTTTACCAACGTGCTGAGTGCAGCTTCAGACAGCATTAGTCTAATCATGTAATAAATAGATACTGTCAGAGGTTGGGTTGTTTTTTCAAATTGGAAAAAAATAAAAGTAAAACAGAAAATATGAAAGCAAAACCATAAAAACCAAAACTGAATTATTTGTATTTTAAATAATTTTTTTTCATCTTTCATAGTTCAAGATCAAAGCTCGACTTTCAGTTTCAAAGTATTTTTAAAAATAACAAACATTATGGCCCTGATTGAGCTCCATACAGCCGGATAATAAAGGTCATGAACAGAAAATATCACAAACCCAGGAACCGGAGCATCCTGTGGTGGATTGGAGGGTTTGGGTCGGTAACTTCTGTTTGTGTTTTAGGGAGCCGCTCAGTGCGGAGTCTGAATACCGGGGTCGGAGAGCTTTTTGGAAACACGCGCTTCTGGCACGGGAAGGACTACTGCAACTTTGTGCACAAAGACTGGATTCAGCTAGACAAACCTTTTGACGGTAAGCTACTGAGGCTTCCTGTTTGAATCAAAACTGAGCTGATTTCATTCCTGGTCCTCTTTAGATTTCATAGACAGGCATACGACTCCCAGAATGCCTTGGCATGACATAGCCTCTGTGGTTCATGGGAAGGCGGCTCGAGACGTGGCCAGACACTTCATCCAGCGGTGGAATTTCACCAAGGTAACTTTGTGTTTTACAGGGCCGGATCTAGCAGCCCCACTAAGGGGGGCAGGTAGAATATCGGGGGGGCCAGTCTGGACACGCTAAGAATGTTTTGGTCATCACATCCCCCCAATCCCTTAAATGCATCAAAAACTATGACATCATCATATCAGTTCCTCTATCCATAGATTTATGTTCATATCTGATCCCTACCCTCTGCATTTACCCGGGCTTGGGACGGCACAAGTAGGACACTGGTGATGCCCTGTTGAGGCTGACCTCATCTGGTTAGGTTTTTGTTTTGGATTTGGGTTTTTTTTTTTTTGTTCTTTTTTGTGTTTTTTGTTCTTTTTTGTGTATTTTTGTTCTTTTTGTGTTTTGTTCTTTGTGTTTTTTGTGTGTTTTTTTGTTCTTTTTGTGTTTTTTTGTTCTTTTTGTGAGTTTTTTGTTCTTTTTTGTGTTTTTTGTGAGTTTTTTGTTCTTTTTGTGTTTTTTGTGAGTTTTTTGTTCTTTTTTGTGTTTTTTGTTTTGTTTTTTGTTCTTTTTGTGTTTTTTTGTTCTTTTTTTTTTTCTTTTCTGTTCTTTTTGTGTTTTTTGTTTTTTTTGTTCTTTTTTGTGTTTTTTGTTCTTTTTTGTGTTTCTTGTTCTTTTTGTGTTTTTTTGTTCTTTTTGTGAGTTTTTTGTTTACTTTTTTCTTTTTGTGTTTTTTTCTTTTCTGTTCTTTTTGTTTTTTGTTTTTTTTTGTTCTTTTTTGTGTTTTTTGTTTTTTTTGTGTGTGTTTTTTGTTTCTCTTTCTTTCTGTGTCATTCATCAGTAGCTACTTTGAATGAGGACAAATGGAAGAGAGCGCTCACTCTGACCATTTTTCACTGAAATATTTTAGAAATTTGTTATTCCTGCATGCAGTCGCGTTTGGAGGGGCAGTCCTGACACCCCCCCCCCATGCCTACATCCGGCCTCGGTGTTTTAGCATCGTCAGAAACAGTAAATTAGGAGTCAGTTATTAGGTTTTCATGGTCCTATACGCCCAACAGGAGAGTCACCATCAGTTATCAGAAAAGTTTGACTTTTATAAACTCGTAAAAACATTTTGATAGGTATGATTTAGTATACGTCTAAGAACTAGAACTAGTCAAACACAAGTTTTATCAGAACTGTGTCAGACGCCATGATGAGCTCTACTTAGTGACGATGTTTCCCTAAGTCTGTTTCTTACTTGTTCTCTGCACTGATCCCTCTGACTTCCTCACCAGCTGATGAAGCCAAAGTACCGAACTCCATCGTATCCATACCTTCTGCCCAAGTCTCACACCACCGCCGGAGAGCAGCGCTACCAAGTTCCCGACTGCATCACCACTAAAGTACAGGTCAGTGTTTATTTGAGTCCCCTGACAGGTTTGAGTTCAAACGCGTTTTCTACATCAGAGACTTGTTTCATCGCGTCAGGTCCTCCGCTCTGCCTCCGACTGGTCAGCTGGCATCAAAAACCACGAGGAGTCCATCCACCACGCCTACGTCCACGCCATCAGGAACAGCCAGCACTTCCTCTACATCGAGGTTTTTAGAGCTTCCACACACACAGGGCCGCTCTCCTCACGTTTCACTGACATCCTCTGAAACTCGAGTTTCCCAGTAAACACACTGGAGTGATGCAACATTCAGCCAAACTGGGTTCTGTCCAGTTCTAAACCAGACCAGTTTAACCTGCACTAAACCAGTGTTACTTTCTGAAAGTGGAAAAACCCAGTAACGCTATGGTTCAGGGGATTTTTCCTTTGGTTTGATGGCGAGAGAAACCTTTTTAAAAAAGAGAACAAAAATAAGAAGATTGAGTCTTTTTCTCTTTTCATATTTAATGTAAAAACTTTAAAACAACCCAAAACTCTTTCTATTGGAATATACCAACTCATCAGGGTTCAGATCTTCATTTGGGTACAGGTCTGGAGTGTGGTCCACCTTTTGGGGACCTGTACTAGACCAGTGACTCTGGTGGTTCGTTGACTGGGCTAAAGGAAACGTCACTGCTCAGGATCTCAGGTTGTTTCTGTTTGGAAGAGCTTTTTATCCACAACGTCTTAAAATGAGAGGAAAGTTTCTGTAAACTGTTTCTGGGACTTGAACCCTCCTCGACCAGGTTGTAGTGATTGTTGGTTTATTTACTTTTTATCCTGTAGAATAAACCATTTAAAATCAGTTTTTACCTAAAAGGCTCTGAATTCTTCTGATCAGGAAACAATCAGCTTAGAATGTTTTCTGTTGTTTCTGTGGATCCAACAGGTTTATTTAATCTTCAACTAATTATGACACTTAGTAAATCAGTTATTACATCAATTTACAACATGTCATTATAGTTGATATTATTAATATTAAATACATTTTAAACCTGCTCCCACACCTGAGGGGAAAAGGAAACGGGAGATTTAGTGGCCACATATACTATATATATATTATTATTATTATTAATATGATAGAGTCTTTTAAAAGCAGGCATCATTCTGAAGGCCTCCTGTGTGAAGACCAACCAGCTGATGTGTTTTATCCTATAGAATCAGTTCTTCATCAGCTGCGCCGACAACAGACATGTTTTCAACAAGATCGGAGACACGATAGCAGAACGCATCATCCAGGCCTACAGGTACCACACTGTGTGTGTGTGTGTGTGTGTGTGTGTGTGTGTGTGTGTGTGTGTGTGTGTGTGTGTGTGTGTGTGTGTGTTCAGGCTGAGGGTAACACTCATTCAGAGTTTATGTTTCTGTGAGTTATTTGACTGGTTTCCTGTCTGAAGCTTAACATGGACGGCGCTGACATGGAGACACAAACCTGAGCCAATGAGACGGAGCGTTTCGGAGCAGCTGCTTTAAACAACACAGGATTCTGAGTTTGAGGTCGAGGCTGACATGAAGAAAGGATCCACGACTGACTAAAATCCATCAGAAGTCCCGACAGCCTGATGAGAATCCACATTAAATATAATGTTTTTATTCTTCTATCATTCCTTGAAGGAATGCGTCTCCACCTGATGCAGGGTAAAGTGCCCTGATATTGATGAGTGGTGGCGCTATCCGAAGGCGGCTGCGTGGCGGTGCAGCGGGTAGCACTGTGCCTCGGGTCGTGTTAAAGTTTTCTCCGTGCATGCATGGGTTCAGTTCAGTAACGTGCACGTTAAGTCACGGTCATTACGGTCTCTAGGTGTGAGTGAGAGTGTGACTAGCTGTAAGTCAACCCCTGACCTTGAATGACCTCCTCAACCTGCCGAGTTCTGAAGGAATCTGTTAATCACCCAGACCTTAGAAACAGGTGTGTTGAAGCAGGGAAACGCCTAAAACCTGGATACCGGCCCCCCTGGGAAGGGAGTGGGCGATCACTGCCAGAGGCAGGTTTTAAGCCCCGCCCCCTCTGTGTAAGCTAATAAACATGCCTCAGAGAATATTTATAGGTGTTGACTCCTGTTGAGTCACATAGTTTTTACCTTGCTGCTGCCAAAACACCATGAGCGTGCACGTGATGAAACTGTGTGAAATGTTCCCTCTTCCATTCAGTCCCTGGGTTTGTAGTCATGTATTTAAACACTCACTGGCCCCGTCCCAGTACTCACACTTCCACCCTTGTTCCCCTCAGCTGTGCGTTCCTGTGGAGTGCTTAGGGTGTCCCGATTCTCTGGGTGGAGACTCCGGACCTTGTCCCCGCCCCCTTTTCCACCCTCGCTACGCACTTTGCCGAAGTCCGCGTGGTGCGCACTTCAGCGATAACCCATAATTCCAAGTGCACTTCATTGAAGACTGTAGGGTGGAAGTGTGAGTATTGGGACTGGGCCTCCGTTTGCTGAGGCTCCGCCCACTCTGAGCCTCCTACTGAGCCTCCTACTGAGCTGCTTAGGATGGAGGATTAAAGTCAATCAGCTGGTTCCTTTAGCACAGAATGATGGATCTGGACTAGGGATGCACCGATACTGGTATCGGTATCGGGCCAATACCGATACATCGTACTCGTTAAAGTGACCCGATACCAGGAACCGATACCAGTGGCTTCACTGTCTGTGACTTGTGATTTCTGTTGTAGTTTCCTATATTGAACACTAGGGGGAGCTATTGAGCTAAAGAGGAACAGTGTGGGTTGAGAGCTGGAGATGGTGCCAAATAGTTCATTTTATTTGGTTAAAATGTGGAAAACTGCAATAATTTCACCTGTGAAATCACAGAAAATGGTTATTTTTCACCTTATATTTGAGTTTTGTGATCATTTTTACTAATATTTTTTTTTATCTAACTCAGTTATTTGTTGTAAAAAGCAGAAAAGAAAAAATAAAACCTGTATTCCAATTTGTTGCATTTTTTGTGTGGTAGAAGTATCGGTATCGGTACTCGGTATCGGCGAGTACTCAGATTTAAGTATCGTATCGGTGAGTACTCAGATTTAATTATCGTATCGGTACTCAGTATCGGCGAGTACTCAGATTTAAGTATCGGTACTCAGTATCGGCGAGTACTCAGATTTAAGTATCGTATCGGTACTCGGTGATCAGCGAGTACTCAGATTTAAGTATCGGTACTCGGTATCGGCGAGTACTCAGATTTAAGTATCGGTACTCGGTATCGGCGAGTACTCAGATTTAAGTATCGTATCGGTACTCGGTATCGGCAAGTACTCAGATTTAAGTATTGGTATTCGGTATCAGCGAGTACTCAGATTTAAGTATCGTATCAGTACTCGGTATCGGCGAGTACTCAGATTTAAGTATCGTATCGGTACTCGGTATCGGTGAGTACTCAGATTTAAGTATCGTATCGGTACTCGGTATCGGTGAGTACTCAGATTTAAGTATCGTATCGGTACTCGGTATCGGTGAGTACTCAGATTTAAGTATCGGATTGGTTTTGAAAAAAGTGGTATCAGAACATCCCTAATCTGGACTATCTGAGGCCCTAGAACCTCACCACACGGGCCAGTACAACACGTTGTACACTACAGCGGTAGACCATAATGCATTGCGACCGGTGCTGTCAGCGTAATATGCTGATCACATGAAGAGATGTAAATCAGAACGTGAGCCTCAACCTGTCACCTCCTGGATCTCAAACCCAGAAAAGGTCTCAGATGAGGGTTTTATGTTTCCTGTCATTCCTTTAATCATCATCTGTTCTTCTCTTTTCAGGGAGGGTAAAAAGTACCGTGTTTACGTGGTGACGCCTCTGCTACCGGGCTTCGAAGGAGACATCAACACCGGAGGGGGCAGCGCCATCCAGGCTGTCATGCACTTTAACTACAGGTGTGTGTGTGTGTGTGTGTGTGTGTGTGTGTGTGTGTGTGTGTGTGTGTGTCTGCAGTGGTTCAGACTGAATCATCGCCCAGCAGCTCGTTTAGTGAAGGATGAGGATCTGCTGCTCATCCTTCTGTTCTCCTGTCTGCAGAACCATGAACCGAGGAGATCAGTCCATCATCTCCCAGCTGAAGAGAGAAAGTGAGTCAGAGACGGAGGGGTCGGAGAGTTTCACACTTTCATGGGAGCTGATTGGTCGTCACTGAGTCTGTAGCTGACCAATCACGGTTTAGGCCAGTGGGAAGCACCCACCTCATTACCGTACAGAGGAGAAGGAAAAATTTACATCCCTTTAACTTTCAGGCCACACACTTTCAAATTAAACCATTAAAGACGTGAAACCTGTCAGAATTCAGCCTCTGATTTTTCTTCCCGCTCAGTTTCTTTTGTTGACCTAAACTTCAGTCGTCCATCAGAATCAGAACTGTGTTTTTTTCCGTCCAGTGGGAGATCAGTGGATGAACTACATCTCCATCGCTGGTCTGAGGACTCACGCTGAGCTGGAGGGGAAACTGGTCACCGAGCTCATCTACGTCCACAGCAAGATGCTGATTGTTGACGACAACACCGTCATCATCGGTAAGCCCCTCCCCTTTCGTCAGCTGGTGGTGGGATGGAGCAGCAGAGTGATGGATAAAAATGTAAAGATTTTAAATGTTTAAGAACAATTTCTGGAACTCAAAAGCTGCTGAGATGCTCAAACGGCTGAAGAGCTGGTCTGCAGCGCCTCCTGCTGGTGGGATTCATCCTGTAAACCCCTGCAGGTTCTGCCAACATCAACGACCGCAGCATGCTGGGAAAGAGGGACAGCGAGGTGGCGGTGATCGTGGAGGACTCGGAGACGGTGGACGCGGTGATGGACGGGGAGCCGTACCAGGCGGGACGATTCGCCCTGCAGCTTCGCCTGGAGTGCTTCAAGTACCGGATCTCTGCTTTCACACACACAGATCCAGAATCCCAATCTCTGTCTGAAGCGATGAGTTTATTATTTCAGTGTTCCTTCAGCTGGCTGAACCTCCTGGTCTCTGTCTCGTTTCAGGATGATCCTCGGAGCTAACGATGACCCGTCCATTCATCTTTCTGATCCAATCAGCGATCACTTCTACAAGGAGGTCTGGATGTCCACGTGTGCTCGTAACGCCTCCATCTACCAGCGGGTGACTTCACCGTCTGTCTGTGTGAAACGTGTCTGACTCCAGATCCTCGCCCTCACACCAGAATCCGGTTCTTCTCTCTGACCCGTCCAGGTTTTCCGCTGTCTGCCATCCAGTGACGTCCGTAGCCTCCCCGAGCTGGAGACGTACCTGTCCAAACCGGGCCTGGCCAAAGACGACCCGGCTCGGGCTCACGAGGAGCTGAAGAAGATCCGCGGCTTCCTGGTCCAGTTCCCGCTCCAGTTCCTGGGCGAGGAGAACCTTCTGCCTCCCATCGGCTCCAAGGAGGCCATGGTACCGGTGGAGGTCTGGGTCTGAGGGGGCGGGGCCAGACTTAACGCCGTGTTGGAGGTCTGGAGGTGAAACTCAGAACCGGGTGACTCGTCAGCTGATCTGTGTTCTGGTCGTTTTGGTTTTCAGGCTTTTTGGAGCCACTTGTGGTCAAAGAGGAGGGTTTTTATTCCCTGAGCTGAGACCTTCAGGTTTTTTGGTTCTTCAGGTCGTGATCAGATGAGGTCAGAGCGGTTGGTTCTGACTAACAACACGCCTGAGGTTCAGTCTAGAACACTTCTACCAAATCAGAAACACCGAAGGACCTGAGCCCTAAACACGCTGGAGGAGGAGGATTCATCTGATCTGTGCCAAAGAGTGTTGACCAGATTCATGACTGACCTGTGACGCACAGAGTGGCTCAACTTTTAGTGGAAAATCTGCCTGAAAGGTTCGATCCAGGGCTAAAAAACCAACCTCACACTACGGCGAAGCGAGCTGCGTCTCCTCTTCCTGTCGCCACCAGGTTCTCTGAACGTCTGCTGCTGTTCTGGACAGTCTCAGAAACATGAAGTCGTTTTTATTCAGAAGTTCATCTGAAGAAGATTTTCACTAATATTTCATTTTGTTGTCGGTAAACCTGAAGTAGCGTAAAAACATTTCAAAACTCCTGATTTTCCCAGCTAGCTGTTGAAATGAGGAAATGTTTAGTGACATTGGACCAAGTAAAGCAAAAAAAAGTGTTTTTTATTTAGCTGGTGGTTATGCTCTTTATTTAGCAGAATAAAACTTTATCCTCAGAATGAATCATTCAGCTGCAGGTCGAATCCCCTCCAGCCCTTCTGGGATCAGATTTAGAGTTTTTATAAATCTCTGCACCCAAACGTAGAAACACCCACCAGCAGAAGGAGCGCTGGACTCCACGGTGTCTTCAGAAAGGAGGACGCTGTGTGACCAACAAGCTCCTCACTATGCAACCTCCGGGTCTGGGGAACGCAGCTCGTCTGCTTTTAAAGGACACTAAATGGATAAAAACAGAAGAGGATGAAGATATCTAATATTTATATCAAACAAGAAATCAAAAGTGCCAAATAAATCATCCTGTAGCCTGAAAGTTCCTCAGACTCTGCTCCTACGGTACGCCTTAAACGACCCGTCTTCACGCTGTGAGCGGTCCTCCTGGTCGACATTTATTTTGTGAATATTTTTCTTTATTTTCTTACTGGAAGGAACGGCTCTAATAATTATAATTTCATATAAATGTTCCTTTTCTGTTTGATCGAACACTATTAGGACCATTCCGTCTCGTTTTTAAAAACACGTTTTCTTTTTTCTGTCAGGTAAAGATGAAGAATTAGTTCATTTTATGAATCTATAAGAAGTTTCCCTTGTTGGGTTTTTACACCAGGTGGGTTACAGTTAAAGTGGATTATTTCACTTTATATGAAGCGAAACAGGTTTGTGTTGTAGAGGCAGCTCAGCATGGCCACTAGAGGGCAGCAGAGCAACCTGAATGCAGCATCTTTTTAGTTGATTTTGTGTAAAAAGGAGTCTGTTTATACAGTTTCTGTTCATCTAAACATGATCAGAAATGTAACCCAAATATTTTACAGCGAATAACGCAAAGATTTCTGTCTTTGAGCCGTTTGGATTACGAAGACGAGTTCTATGGGATAAGATGTGTGCCAAAAGGATCGACCAAAAAATAGTCAGACGCAAAATATACCAAAATAAAGCAACCAAAAGGAACATTTCAGAAGCAAAAGTGTGAAATAAATTACTTCTTAACAACTCGTATTTTATTTCTTTGACACCTTTTTGGTTCTCACCTAATTCTTCTTCATTAGGACCCTTTAGGCTTTTATTCTGAAGGGCGTGTTTCGGTTCTGCCAACAGTTCCTTCACCTCGTTTTGCTTCCGGGTTTTTGCTTTTGAAAGAGTCTCAGTGGGCGGGGCTTTTCAGGGCTTCAATCTCATTGGTTATGAGGGTTTGGAGAAGGTGGCTCTAGCCGTTTGCCATAGGTATAGAGCCATACTCCAAACCTCCATAACCAATGAGACTGAAGCCCTGAAAAGCCCCGCCCACTGAGACTTTAAAAGTAAAAACCAAAACATATGCCCTTCAGAATAAAAGCCTAAATGAAGCAGAATTGAGTGAGAACTAAAAAGGTGAGTCAAAAAAATAAAGCATCAATTGTTAAGAAGTAAAAATAAGTTTTGGGTTTAGAAAAGTAAATATTTAATTGTGATTTAGATTATTTTGTGTTTCGAGTGATTTTTTTTTTTCTTTTAAATTTCACACTTTTGCTTCTAAAATGTTCTTTTTGGTCACTTTATTTTGATATATTTTGTGTGCGACTGTATTTTTTGGTTGATCCTTTTGTCACAAACCTTATTCCAAACGTTTCCATCACCTGCGCAGACCTCAAAACTTTAGAAAATAAAAACACATTCTCAGATTTTTCATGCATTCACAGCCTCTGTTC
This sequence comes from Callopanchax toddi, assembly GCA_006937965.1. NCBI lineage: Eukaryota > Metazoa > Chordata > Actinopteri > Cyprinodontiformes > Nothobranchiidae > Callopanchax > Callopanchax toddi. The sequence goes on from SSNR01000115.1 coordinate 1,178,818, forward strand.
CTCCTCAAAAGTTCATTTTATATCTGGTTTTTGTTTTTAGCTGCTAACTTTTAGCAGTTTACAAAAGTTTTGTTCTGCTACTGAAATAAAACTCAAATGACAGAGCTGAGAAAAACTGATATCACAATCAACAGTTTTTCTTTTGTAGTTCATTTACTCCCAGCTTTACTGTGATGGTTTATTTAATACAAGATGCAGATGGTTGGTTTTCAGAGTAAAAGGTTTTAAAATTTACAGCATTTTAACTTTTTTTTAACAACCCGAGTATAGAATATAAACAGTAAAGGTTCCAGATGGTTTAAAATAAAGAGCAAACATTTGTTTCTCTTTTTAATGTAGTTGCTTGTTTTTGCTGCCCCCGTGTGGCCAAAAGTGAAGGTTTAAAATAATGATGTAAATTTAGCATAAAATTCAGATTTCTGTCCAATCAGCATCGATCTTTGTAGAAATCGTAATTGTTTGCATGAAGCTGACAGCATGGCGGCAGCTCGATGCCATTTGATGTTACTGATGATAGCATGAACCCTGCCAGCTGATTGGCTGAAGCTAAATGAGCTAAATGTCAGTCGATATTTATGGAAAATGGGACCTTAAATGTTTTTCTGTCTCTACCTCTGTGTTTTTACCTCCTGCTCCGGAGCTTCTCAGCTGTTTTCATCCTCTACGGTGGAAAACCCTGCAGCTTTGCTCAGACTGAAGCACAGAAAGAGGCCGACGCTCAGCAGGCTTCTCTCTGTGGAGTTGAAACACGGTTTAGGATTCACCTGCTTCTCTTTGAAAAAGCACTTTTTGCACAGACTGCTGTTTTCTTGTGGCGACTCCTTAAAGACGATCTGCAGTATCTGTACATGTGTATACTTGTAAGATGTTGGATTCAATAAATGAGGAATGAAAAACAATCGAATGCTCAGAGAGGGTTGTGTCGCCTGCTGAGTGACACACACCATGTTTCTGCTGTTTGTTAACATAATAACTCATGAAGCACTGGGTGGATTTATATGAAATTCTCAGATAATCTTCACTGGATGAACGTCTACAGCTGATTAACTTTTAAAGCGAATCCAAGTCGAGATGTTAGCAGCAGCTAACGGACCTTTTGAGTCAGTCTGATGGGTATTAGTAGAAGGTTAGAGGAGATCTGCTCTGAGCTTAACACACACGTTATTTCATCCATAGATTTTTATTTTCTGACAGGAAAGATGTCAGACGATATAAGGACGGCTATCCTTAAGTTTCCTCATTTTCTTGTCTGAATTTACATGTATTACAATATTACATGTTTTGTGTTTTTTACTCTTTGCTGCCAAAGGTTGTGACTTTATCAAAGTCTAAATGGATCCAGTGGTGTTTGAGATTCAGTGACAGCAGAAATCCTGATTAACATTCACACACATTTTGATTTTATTCACTGTAAAAAAAAAAAAACTGAAGCCCCAAATCGTACAAAGCAACGTTTATTTGTTCCAAAAGTATCGCTATAAATTAAACTGCACCGGAATAATAAAGCAGATGAAGATCCCTATCCTCAAACTTCCTGTTTATTAATTTGTCAGTGAAATAAAAACTGTTAGTGATGGAAACAGATCCTTCAGATTCTCTGCCTGCAGTTTTCTACTCTGCCTCTTGGTGGCGCCACATCAACAGATCAAATGTGATCCAGCTCTGCCAGAGAGGGCTTTTATCCATTTCCTCCTTTAAAGCAGAGAAGTCCTGACCTCAGATCAGCTGAAGGATGATGACTCAGCAGGTTTCACATCTGACTCAGCTGATTTTGGAGATAAAAATCACAGAAACTTGTTTAAAATCTGAAACTTTGGGTTGCTTCTGCCTTCCATAGTTTTTATCCTGAAACATGACTTTAATGTTTATCTTTGTTCTTTTCTCTTCATCTCAGGAAAGACGAGCCTCAACATGAATTCAGTGACTAAAACTCTGAGAACTTTATTCCACCTGATTCCTGTCAAAAGCCTGGGAACCTTCAGGTCTGCAGGCTTTCTGACAGTCAGATTATTGGTAGAAACTCTGCGATGAACCGAACTGAGAGCAGAGGATCAGAGAACTGCTTTTTATTTGACACATTATTCAGTTGGTTATAAATAATAAAGCCACAATCTAAAACAAAAATAAAAAAAAACTGCAGGTTGTAGCTTTATATGTTGACTCTTCATACGTGAAATCAAACATTGTCAAATTAAAAGACCTTCTATTGTCATATTTACATTCTTCCTAGGATGGGGGTGTCCAGAATCTCCAAGTTGAAAGTCATAATGTTAAACTAATATTTTGTCAAATCTAACTGATACCATGTCCTCATTCTGGTTAAAGTTAACTGATACCATGTCCTCATTCTGGTTAAAGTTAACTGATACCATGTCCTCATTCTGGTTAATGTTAACCGACACCATGTCCTCATTCTGGTTAAAGTTAACCGATACCATGTCCTCATTCTGGTTAATGTTAACCGATACCATGTCCTCATTCTGGTTAAAGTTAATGATACCATGTCCTCATACTGGTTAAAGTTAACCGATACCATGTCCTCATTCTGGTTAAAGTTAACCGATACCATGTCCTCATTCTGGTTAAAGTTAACCGATACCATGTCCTCATTCTGGTTAAAGTTAAC
>SSNR01000115.1:1197970-1258157 GCA_006937965.1 Callopanchax toddi
ACCTGATCACTACCAGACCTGATCACTACTAGACCTGATTACTACTAGACCTGATCACTACTAGACCTGATCACTACCAGACCTGATCACTACCAGACCTGATCACTACTAGACCTGATCACTAACAGACCTGATCACTACTAGACCTGATCACTACTAGACCTGATCACTACCAGACCTGATTACTACTAGACCTGATTACTACCAGACCTGATCACTACCAGACCTGATTACTACCAGACCTGATCACTACTAGACCTGATCACAACCAGACCTGATTACTACTAGACCTGATCACTACCAGACCTAATTACTAATAGACCTGATCACTACCAGACCTGATCACTACCAGACCTGATTACTACTAGACCTGATTACTACCAGACCTGATCACTACCAGACTTGATTACTACTAGACCTGATCACTACTAGACCTGATCACTACCAGACCTGATTACTACTAGACCTGATTAATACTAGACCTGATCACTACTAGACCTGATCACTACTAGATCTGATCACTACCAGACCTTATCACTACTAGACCCAATCACTACCAGACCTGATCACTACTAGACCTTATCACTACTAGACCTGATCACTACCAGACCTGATCTCTACCAGACCTGATCTCTACCAGACCTGATCACTACCAGACCTGATCTCTACCAGACCTGATCACTACTAGACCTGATCACTATCAGACCTGATCACTACTAGACCTGATCACTACTAGACCTGATCACTATCAGACCTGATCACTACCAGACCTGATCACTACCAGACCTGATCCCTACCAGACCTGAAAACTACCAGACCTGATCACTACCAGACCTGATCACTATAAGACCTGATTACTACTAGACCTGATTACTACCAGACCTGATCACTACCAGACTTGATTTCTACTAGACCTGATCACTACTAGACCTGATCACTACCAGACCTGATTACTACTAGACCTGATTACTACTAGACCTGATCACTACTAGACCTGATCACTACTAGATCTGATCACTACCAGACCTTATCACTACTAGACCTGATCACTACCAGACCTGATCTCTACCAGACCTGATCACTACCAGACCTGATTACTACCAGACCTGATCACTACCAGACCTGATCACTACTAGACCTGGTCACTATCAGACCTGATCACTATCAGACCTGATCACTATCAGACCTGATCACTACTAGACCTGATCACTACCAGACCTGATTACTATTAGACCTGATTACTACAGACATGATCACTACCAGACCTGATCACTACCAGACCTGATCACTACCAGACCTGATCACTACCAGACCTGATCACTATAAGACCTGATCACTACCAGACCTGATCACTACCAGACCTGATCACTACCAGACCTGATCACTACTAGACCTGATCACTACTAGACCTGATCACTACCAGACCTGATCACTACCAGACCTGATCTCTACCAGACCTGATCACTACCAGACCTGATCTCTACCAGACCTGATTACTACTAGACCTGATCACTATTAGACCTGATCCCTACTAGATCTGATCACTACCCGACCTGATCACTACTAGACCTGATCACTACTAGACCTGATCACTATCAGACCTGATCACTACCAGACCTGATCACTACTAGACCTGCTCACTCCCAGACCTCATCACTCCAGACCTGATCACTACCAGACCTGATCACTACTAGACCTGATCACTACTAGACCTGATCACTACTAGTCCTGATCACTACCAGACCTGATCACTACTAGACCTAACCACTACCAGATCTGATTACTACCAGACCTTATCACTACTAGACCTGATCACTACCAGACCTGATTACTACTAGACCTGATCACTACCAGACCTGATTACTAGTAGACCTGATTACTACTAGACCTGATCACTACCAGACCTGATCACTACCAGACCTGATTACTACTAGACCTGATTACTACCAGACCTGATCACTACCAGACTTGATTACTACTAGACCTGATCACTACTAGACCTGATCACTACCAGACCTGATCACTACTAGACCTGATCACTACTAGACCTGATCACTACCAGACCTGATCACTACTAGACATGATCACTACCAGACCTGATCACTGCCAGACCTGATCACTACTAGACCTGATCACTATCAGACCTGATCATTACCAGACCTGATCACTACTAGACCTGATCACTACTAGACCTGGTCACTATCAGACCTGATCACTACTAGACCTGATCACTACTAGACCTGATCACTACTAGACCTGATCACTAACAGACCTGATCACTACCAGACCTGATCACTACCAGACCTGATCACTACCAGACCTGATCACTACTAGACCTGATCACTACTAGACCTCATCACTACCAGACCTGTTCACTATCAGACCTGATCACTACCAGACCTGATCACTACTAGGCCTGATCACTATCAGACCTGATCACTACCAGACCTGATCACTACTAGACCTGATCACTACCAGACCTGATCACTACTAGACCTGATCACTACTAGACCTGATCACTACCAGACCTGATCACTACTAGACCTGATCACTACTAGACCTGATCACTACTAGACCTGATCACTACCAGACCTGATCACTACCAGACCTGATCACTACTAGACCTGATCACTACCAGACCTGATCACTACTAGACCTGATCACTACTAGACCTGATCACTACTAGATCTGATCACTACTAGACCTGATTACTACCAGACCTGATCACTACCAGACCTGATTACTACCAGACCTGATCACTACCAGACCTGATTACTCCTAGACCTGATCACTACCAGACCTGATCACTACCAGACCTGATCATTACCAGACCTGATCACTACTAGACCTGATCACTACCAGACCTGATCACTACTACACCTGATCTCTACCAGACCTGATCACTACCAGACCTGATCACTATTAGACCTGATCACTACACAGAGACACAGCTCATTTCTACTAAAAACCTACCCATTCCTCAGCTAAAGATGGATTTATTTTTATTTTTAAACCTTTCCTCACAGAATGGCAAGGCTTGCCAAGGATACACGTTTATTTTGGTCAAGAAGTTCATTCAGGGCTGAGTCATTTCTGTGTTCAGCTTCAGAGTACTGCAGCAGCTCGCTGCTACAGAGCTAAGTATCAGAAGCAGCAGAGACAGAGGCCTCATCAGAACCTGGTAGTGTGGGAATGTGTTTTGTGAACTTAAACCTACAGTATGAGCAGCACAGTTTATGCCCAGCAACGTAATGCGCCGTGTGCACGCGACCGCACATGCGTGTCGAGGTGTTTTGGGGAGGAGTCGTAGGACGTTACGTAGATTCAAAAACTGCTCGCTTGATGAAATAATCCAGAATGTGGCTTTAAAGATGACATACACTGGATTCAGGTGTTGCTGCCCGACAGTGATCAGATTAACCTTCTGACTCTGACCAGGTTAGTTTGGAGAGCTGTGTTCACTTCATAATGACTACATCTGTTTTTACTCAGGTTATCTTTGGTACTGTGACCAAACGAAACAACAGGATAAATCTACGTGTTTCTCTGTAATCAGGATTAAACACATTTACAAAGCACCTCTCTCATCGTTCTGACCACTCCTGTTCCAGCTAACATCCAGTGAGTTAGGCATTAACTCGGCCACAATCCAGTCAATCATTCAAACACACACGGTGTGCTCAGTAGCTTAACATTAAATCCTTGTTTCCCTTTCTTTGTTGTAAGTTTATTTACAGTCTTTCTTTGATCAGTTGGTGTTTTCTAAAGCAAACATGAATAAGGCATGGCGCCGTTACCTGTCACAGGTAGAAGGGATTCTAATGGAAGGTCCTGATCTGGATCTAAACCCAGTTATTTTCCTGTTTTTGCATAAAACCTGTCAGACAGCAGCCTTCTGCAGGACGGCCTCTGTTTTATTTAGCATCCTTCATTTGCCTTTTCCCGTTGTAGAGGTTGGGTATGTCCCTGTGTGTGGTCTGACAGACGGTAGGACGATGTGAATGCGGATGCGTGTGAGGCTCGGCCCTCGAGGATAAGATGTGCTTCTGTTTGACCTTGAGTGAAAAGGAACGCTGCTTTTTAAGCTAATCCCTTTCAGGAGGCTGCACTGTAAGAGTCCCAGCGTTCTCCTGTGGCCCACTGTATGCCAACACACACTAACACACACACACACGCTAATACCATACACACACACTACGCTTTCAGAACTGCATCTGTGTTTTGGGAGATTTGCTGATTTTTAATCGACCTGAAGATAAGATGAACTCCTGTGTGAATCTACCTGCTGCTTCATAAATCACAGTCATAAACTGAATCACGCTCTCAGTAGAAAGGGTTAAAGAATGTTTGCTGTGATGTTTTAGTAAAACTAACAAACCTTAGATTGTGCATGTTTTAGTTTGTCAGTAATACATCTGTACAGAATTTACAGCTTTATAACGTTGTTCCCTGGAAATCATCTTGTCAAGCGTTAAATCAGATATGCTAAAAGCAAATACTGTTATATTAAACTAGCTCAATAAAAGTGTTAAATATTTGGGAAATTGTTCTGTCACATTTATTTATGAAGCACATTTTAAACATTTAGAGCTGACAAGCTGTTGTCTGCAGCACTGAGACAGCCTAAAATAAAAATAAAACTATTAGCAGTTAGAAACATGTTAAATCATGCAGTTATTGGTCTGATTTTTAAACTTATTGTTTAAATAATTTGAAAGCACATTTGATAGAAATAAGTTTAGGTTCACTCGGTCTATGTCAGATGACGTATGGCGCATTGCATCATGGGATGGATGAGTGTAAACAGCAGGAGACAAAACGGTCACTGTGTGTGTTGTGAGCTTATTAACCTGCAGAAAATAGTACACTGGTAAAAATGGTACACTCGTGAAAATAGTACACTGGTGTTGTGTGAAGGGCTGCCCTGCCAGATTACAAGAAGCAAATTGATAGTGCGACTCATACACTCAAAATGGCGCCAGGGTGTGTTATAAACAGGCAGGTCACGTATCTGACAAAAGGCCCCGTCTCAATACTCGCACTTCCACCCTCGCACCCCTCAGTTGCGCGTTCCCGCGGAGGTGCGCGAGTGCTTAAGGTGTCTTGATTCTCCTGGCCGTAGAATCTGGAGCTTGGCCTCGCCCCCTTTCCCACCCTCGCTACGCGCTTCGCCGAAGTCCGCATGGGTGCACACTTCAGCGAAGGGTATTACCCATAATTCCAAGTGCACTTCACTGAAGAACGTAGGATGGAAGTGCGAGTATTGAGACAGGGCCAAAGACTGATTGGGGCTCCAGCAGCTAACAGCTAAATGCTAGCAATCTTCATTCAACATTCTGGTTTTTGTAGTTTTCTTGCTCATAACTCTGTATATAACAACATATTGGAGATGTGGTAAAACATCAGAAAGTTATGTGGTCAAATTAGTTTTAGCTGAGCAAGCAGCTAACTAGTAGCTCATATTTTACTATCGACAGTTTGTATTCTGCTGTGCTTTACTCACTCCTAAATATACCGGTAGATAGGGCACATTTTTGTGACAATGATAAAACATCAGAATGGTAACATGCTCCGTCATGACTCAGTTTATTTCAGTGTGATGAGATATCGGACTAAACGAGCCATAGCCTAGTTGGGGATACAACAGCTAGCAGCTTAGCTGAGGATATAACAGCTAACAGCTAGCTTTCACTGTAGTTTTTTGGTTGTGCTGTACCCATTCCTAAATGTTGTCTCTACAAAATGTTTGTAACAACATTAAATATGAGAAATATATAAAGAGTTCTGTAAAAATTTAGTTTAGTTGGTGGTTGATGTGATGAGAAAGCTGTGTAAATTAGAATTGGAGAATTCAACATCTAAGCAGCTAACAGCTACAGGTAATTTGTTTGCTTTTTTGTGTCCTCACTCCCAAATCTAGTTTTAACTTAATTTTTGTGTCTAAGATTAAACCAGAAAGCCAACATTGATTCTGTCAGCACCCAGTGTAAGTTAGTGTAGTTTCCTTAGAACCTGCTCATCTGTACTCAGCCCAATGTCCTTTGTGTGTGTGTGTGTGTGTGTGTGTGTGTGTGTGTGTGTGTGTGTGTGCGCGCATATGTGTGCTTTTTATGGGGGAGGGATGGGAATGTGGTTTATGTGGGGTCATTTTAACTTGTTAAGCACCTTGAGTTACAGTTTCTTTTTTGTATGAGAGGCGCTTTATAAATAAAGATTATTATTATTATTATTATTATTATTATTATTATTAGTGGTTGATGTGGTGAGAAAGCTGGCTAAATTTCCTTTAATTTAAAAAAAATCGACTAGCAGCTAACAGCTAGCATTTTTCTGTACTGTCAATATTTTTTGTTACACAGTTCTTGGTCATAAGCCCAGAAACAACAAAAATGTCAATGTTTGATTCGGTCTGGTCATGGCTCAGTGTAAGTTGGTGTTGATGAGATGAGTTAACCGAATAACTGAGGATAAAACAGCTAGCAGCTAACAGCTAGCTTTGACAGTTTGGGTTTTGTTGTGCTATTGTCCTGAATGCTGATTCAACATTTTTGGGACTAAATTAAGTATCAGCAGTTTATAAATGGTTCTGTAAAAATCTAGTTTAGTGGTCGATGTGACGAGAAAGCGGAGTAAATTAGCTTTAGAAGCGGAGACTCCAACATCTAGCAGCTAATAGCTACAGGTAATCAACAGTTTGTTATTTTGTGTCCTTGCTCTAGTTTTATGTCAAGATTAAACCTCAGAAAATTCAACTTGATTCTGTCAGCACCCAGTGTAAACCAGGTTTATGTGATGAGAATAAATTCACTTTAATCAAGCAAACTACATCAGCTAGCAGCTAACAGTTAGCTTTCACTATACTATAATAGTGGGGTTTTTGTTTCTAAAGTGTAATGCAACAAAACCCTTCTGTCATGAGTCAGTGTATATCCTTGATTTTGTTTAACACCAACCATTAGACAACTGTTGGGATAACGTAAATTATCAAACCTAAAAAAGACTGTTTAGCTAGCAGATAGCTTCACACACTGGTCATTAAGCCACACATGAAGTGTGTTCACACACTGTAGTTGGTGTTGTTGTGTGGTTTTTAGGGGTTTGGGTGTCATGTGGACTGACCAAACAGTGGATTAGAGAACAACCTCCTCGACTTGCTGAGTCACAGTTGCTCCATGGTTGGTTGAAAAGGTTACCTTTTGAAGGAGTAATTGTGCTGACACAGGAAGAGTTTTCCAAGGTAATACCACAGGTATGCAGCGCTCACTCAACCCTTTAATAAAAGTGTGTGTGTGTGTGTGTGTGTGTGTGTGTGTGTGTGTGTGTGTGTGTGTGTGTGTGTGTGTGTGTGTGTGTGTGTGTGTGTGTGTGTGTGAAGGTCAAATTCCATATAAAATTCCTTCATCCGCCTTCTGTCCATTTAGCTCGCTGTTGTGTTCTCCTGAATAGCCTCGCTTTTGTTCCTGCTATTCCATTTCTCTGTCTGCCCCTCCTCATCCTCCTCTTCCTCCCTCTCTTTCAGGACCCAGCTGGGATCTTTGAGCTGGTCGAACTGGTTGGAAATGGCACCTATGGGCAGGTCTACAAGGTAAGACCTGCTTTTAGGTTAGTGGGGCCAACATCCTTAAAAAAGTCAAAAAGAAACATGAATATGCAGAATGAGCATTGGGTGGGTTTTAAAAATGGCAACAACCCAACAGGAGGGACGTTAATGTGGGTAAAACCTCTTTCTAAAAAATCTTTCTCTGGTATTTTGCAAGAGTCATTGATGATTTAATTGCTTTATTTAAGGTGTTTTGAGAGCAAAAAGCACAAAACATTCTAAATCTGTACATTTGGTTGTTGCGTACTATAATTCTCATTGTTTGTACTTAACCGTTTACTCCTGATGTAAAGGACAGTCTGGGATTCAAAGCTGGGTTTTTGCTCGTAATCTCAGCTTTGACATGTGATTCCTTTTTTCCTTTGTCTATATTCTGACCTCACATAAAACATCCCATTTTTGACAAAAATCAAAGGTTACTATTGACTTTCTCTGAGGTCGCCCACGCGGGCTGTGAAATCACACTACCTGTGTGTGTGTGTGTGTGTGTGTGTGTGTGTGTGTGTGTGTGTGTGTCTGACTTTGAAAACATTTAACACACTCTCACGTCTGCATTGCGCTTCGACGCGCTCGCTCTGTGTGCCGGATCGATCTGCTGTTTCAACAAGTTGACACCTCTTCAGAAGCAAATGAACGATAGAACTAAATGAACACAAGCTGTGTGAGCGCACGACGTACAGAGGACGAATGAAGACACACAACAGGACACGCCGTGTACCACTCTACAGTAAGGCTCCCTAATGACACGATGCAGATGAACACACCCGTATACCGATGAGACTGTGATCATTTAAGAGGAATTTAAATCATCAAAATAATTCAGCTTTATTTAGCTCAATCTTGTGATAAAAGCCCACAGTGATGGTTAGGTTTGTTTTTATGTAAACACTTTATACCTCATCCTGGTTTCTGCCTCAATGCAGAACCGTAAACGCATCCCTACGGTTAACCTGTTGTCTAGGAGCGCTTGATATTTACAAGAATGGATATTATAAGATTATTTAGGGTTAGTAAATGTCTGGTACTTGTAAAGCTCTTTTCTAAGTCCTAGGACTCCCAAAGCACTTCACATTACATTAGTCACACACACACACACACACACACACACACACACACACACACACGCACACACACACACACACACACACACACACACACACACACACACACACACACACACACACACACACACACACAAAAGAATATTTGAGGAGCTGTACACTCTAAAAAGTAAAACCATCATTTACTTAAATTTTTTGGGTGTAACATTTTTACACTCAAGAATTTTGAGTAGATTGGAGACAATTATATTGATAAAGTTGGCTTTTACTTAATATAATTGTCTCCAGTCTACTCAAAATTCTTGAGTGTAAAAATGTTACACCCAAAAAATTAAGTAAATGATGGTTTTACTTTTTAGAGTGCAGTTGAGGTGATGGACTTATTGACCTAAGTCTGACCTATTATTTTGTTTAGTCAGGACAACTTACATTTTTGGGTTCAATCAACGTAAAATCAGTGATGTTCACACTAAAGAAAAGATCAGTTGAACCAACTTAACTGAATTGCTTCAGTTGGTAACAAGTAATTCAATTAAGTTTATCCAACTTAAATGATTAAGTTGGTTAAACCTGACAAATTTAAGTCAAAACTCACTCAAATCATTTAGTTCCTTACAAATCAAAAATTCAAATCCTTCTGACTGAAATTGATGTAAATTCAACTCAAATTTTTAAGTTTTTCCAAATGAAAAAACTGAATGATCAAAAAGCACATTATCAATGACTTTGAACTTAAAAACTATTTAAATGTAAATCATCTTAAATGTGTGTTTTAGCGTGTTATTTTAGTTTTTACTTTCATTGTAATTAGAATTTCAAGTTGGCTAAAAAGAAAAAAATCCACTGCAGAGACGGAACATTTTAACATCTATTGTGAGAACATCACACATTTAACTATTTTGCACAGATGCAAGTAATAATGCACTAAAGACTTTTTTACACTGTAAAACATTTTCCTACTCTCTGAATGGAGTTAATATTTATGACTAGCTAAGCCCTGCTAGCAGGTTAGCGACAAAAACTAAGTATTCATAAATACTCAACTCCATTCAAGGAGCAGGAAAACATTTTGAAGTATAAAAAGTGTTCATTTTAAAATCATCTGAAGCTGCTTGGTGGTGCATGTTGTTAGCACTGTTACAGTCAGGAGGTCGTGGGTTCGCTTCCCAGCTCTGCGGCCAGCTTGCATATTCTTCATGCATGTGTGAGTTTTCTCTACACTCTAAAAAGTAAAACCATCATTTACTTAAATTTTTTGGGTGTAACATTTTTACACTCAAGAATTTTGAGTAGATTGGAGACAATTATATTGATAAAGTTGGCTTTTACTTAATATAATTGTCTCCAGTCTACTCAAAATTCTTGAGTGTAAAAATGTTACACCCAAAAAATTTAAGTAAATGATGGTTTTACTTTTTAGAGTGCAGTCTATTTTAAGTTCAAAGTCATTGATAATGTGCTTTTTGATCATTCAGTTTTTCATTTGGAAAAACCGAAAGATTTGAGTTGAATTTACATACATTTAGGTCAGAAGGATTTGAATTTTGAATTTGTAGAAACTAAATGATTTGAGTGAGTTTGACTTAAATCTGTCGAGTTAAACAAACTTAATCATTTAAGTTGGATAAACTTAATTGAATTACTTGTTACCAACTGAAGCAATTCAATGAAGTTGGTTCAACCATTCTGTTTTTGCAGTGCACACATGGTCAGGTCAGTAGCTTCAGAATGGATATAGCTATATGCTATAGCCGCCACTGGGGGCTCAGCAGTCCTACATTTTCCCTACTATCTCGCCTGTTTTCACATCCTGCAGCTTAAAAAACAGCAAACATGTAGAATCATGAGTTCGATTGAGAAAATTGGGAGATTTGGTAGCAGTTTGTCGTAAGATGAAGAAAAAATACACAAGAAGAAGAAAGAAATATCCCCATTTAAAACAACAGGACTTGAATGAAATGTGAGAAAACGCCTCCCTTCGTAGAGCTCACTGATGATGTCACATTAACCGTTTTGCTAATGTGGGTATTTTGTCTTTTTTAACCCACCGCCTCTCACTGCTGCATCTCTCAAACCCCTCAGAGAACTTCAGGCGTTCTCTAAGTTCAGACTGACAGTGACGGTTTAGAACCGATCACAGGACCAAACACAACATCCAGACTCTGAACCCTCTCCTCCACTGGAGCGTGGCAGCATCCTTCTGATTCTGGAAAGGTTTCATGTAAAAACCGGTGATTTTTATACCACGAGTTGTCTTTAATGCGCCGTTTTCTCAAATCCTCGTAGCCTCAAAAGCCTTCTCTCCAGGCTAGAAATTAATTAGGATGAATTAGCGTTCTTCATAGCCTCAGTAATTATCGCTTATTAAATCATCTCTTCCTGGAAACTTCACGACAGGACTACCGTTTTCCAGGAAGTTCAAACCAAGCCGTAGGGCCGATGAAATTAGATGTCGTTTCCTCTGAAATAAAGGAGGAAAAAACCGTCTCCAGAAGGGTCAGGTATGGAAACGCTCCCGATTTCTGTCCAGTTTTGTAACATTTATTGAACTAAATTGGGATGTTAAAACGGTTTTTGCCCCCCCCCCCCAGGCTCCCTGTTTTCACACTTACAGTCAGTAAGCAAGAAGTGAAGAAGAAAAGTCTGAATGATGCTCCCATAGAGCGCCAGAGCATCTCACGTTTAAAAGCTCCGACCAATCAGGAGGCAGCTTTAGGTCTGATCAGATCTGATTAGCCTCCTTAAAGTGGAGTGTATCGATTGAAGCTCAAAAGGCTGGATCCTCTCTCGTCTCACTGTAAAGGTGTCTCTGACGAAGCTCCTTCGCTTCCTGCTGAAGGCTCATTTCCATCATTGTGACGGTCTTTCAGGTTCCTGACAGCTGGAGGGCTTTTATTTAGAATCAGCTGCACAAACGGACGTGTCTGATTGAGCTCAGAAAGCAAAGTCACCGTTCAATAGCAGCAGGTCTGAGGAACTGCAGGCTGCTCTGGTGTCACGGCCTTTTGTTTACTGGGGCTGAGCGTGGCTTCTTTTGTGCTTTAACTTCCTGAAAATATCACGTTCTGTGGCGCTTTCAACAACCTGCAGTTTACTGGCTGAGCTCATTGGTTGAAGGAGGAACCAGTAAAACGCTGGCTGGTTTCTACTGAGCAAAGAGGAAGAACGTGAACGCCTGAGAGGAACCAAAGGGCCTTTTAGAGGAACTCCTAACCCGTCCCGTAGGAGGAACGTAGCGTGTAAAACAAACTGCCCGTCGTGTTTCTAATCTGCACGCGTTCCTGTCTTGAGTTTGTAAACTGGTCATTGTGGAGTGGGAGGAGTTACGTTATAGAAGACACCCACAGCCCAGGATGCATCAATTATCAAGTCTTTAAAAAACAGGGAGCTCTTCAACCCGCTCTAACCACACCCCCTCGTGAGTGTGAGGGATGTTTGCCTCAAGCAGAGGAATTCAGGTGTCTTCCTCAGTAATGATGGAGAGAGATAACAGCCAATCAGGGCTTCATAATGAGGCTGATGTTCTGTCCGTCCTGTAAAGAAGGAGCAAACTATCCCGGATGATGCTGAGTCTGGGCGTTGAAGGGACTTTTTGGGTCTTTCTGATGTGGCGTTCATAAACTGAGGACCACACCCAGCGATGACATCACTCGAAGCAGCCAGAGTCTCCAGAAACCAGATCAAATCCTCGTTCCGGAGCAGTATCCAGACTAGGAGACACTGCTGTGGAACGGTGTCAGCGTTTGGGTTCTTACCAGAGTTCTTGCTCAAAGAGGTCCTAGTGATGCGTTAGATGACCTGTGAGTAAACCTCCAGTTTTTCATGAGACCTTTAGCTTAGTTAGTATCAACCAAACGTGTCAGACTTCCTTAGCTAACTGTACGTACGTGCTGCTGCTGCACCATAACTGACGGTCTCAAATTCAAATTGTATTTGTCACACACACACTCATACACAGTACGATATGCAGTGAACTGCTTGTACGACTACCGTTGAACCAAAAAAAAATTATAAGAAGCAAGTAAGAAATAAAAAGGTGTGGTAAAAGAAAAAAAGAAGATAAAATCAGACTAAGTTTAGCTTAAAAAATAGAACAAATATAAAATACCAAAATATATATAAGAAATGTAAAAACTTATTTACAGTTTAAACAACATTAATGTATTAAAAAGGAAGATGGAAATGGAAATAAATGGAGTGATAAGGGAGTGAGCAGTTTGTATACATGTGCATGTCGATCTGGTTTAGGGACCGTATCGCTCTTCTCAGTCTCTCTGTCGGCCTTCAGGGAGCAGAAACGCTTCCCTGATCGCAGCTGAGAAAACAGTCCGTTGCTGGAGTGGCTGAGGTCTTCCAGGTCTTCCTGGCCCTGGTCCTGGTCCTGGTCCTGGTCCTGGTCCAGCACCGCTTGTTGTAGACTGAGTGCCGATCAGGGAGCTCGGTGCCGATGATGCGCTCAGCTGATCGCACCGCCCTCTGTAGGGCTCGTCCGTCCTGCATGGTGCTGTTCCCGAGCCAGGTTGAGATGTTTCCCGTCAGGATGCTCTCGATGGTGCAGGAGTAGAAGTTCCTGAGCACCTTGGTGGGCAGTTTGAAGTCTCTCAAGCGTCTGAGGTGGTAGAGACGCTGTCGAGCCTTTTTCACCACGGTGTTGATGTGACAGGACCGTGACAGGTCCTGGTGATGTGAACACCGAGGTACCTGAAGCTGTTCACTCTCTCCACTGGGCTCCTGCTGATAACGGGGGTCTGGTAGTTCCTGAGCTGTAGTCGATGAAGAGCATTTGAACATAATTCCCCTTCCTGGTGTCCAGGTGGCTGAGTGATGTGTGGAGGAGGTGAGAGATGGCCTCAGGCTAAACTGTAGCGCTTAGCTAACAGATCGTATAGGGTTCTAATGCATGCTTTGAGTAAGAATGGGTTTAAATACCTGAAATTAGCTGCTAATTCAACTAGCCACGAGTGAGACGCTGCTCACTTTGAGTGATGTCACCAGTGGGCGTGGTCTTAAACCTTCCTGTTTGTTCTCATGCCTTCAGTTGAACTGGGTTTGATATTCGGAGCCGGAGTCATGATGATCACTTCCTGTGGCCTTCGCCTGTGTAACGTTTGAATGGGTTTGCATGGACAGAAACGCTGTCCTCCTCATCAGAACCTTCAAATAACCACTGAGTCCACTGATTTTAACAACAATGACCTTTATTACTAAAACAGACACAATACTAAAATCACAACCCTCCCTTTAAAACCCTTAACCTAAAATGTCCAAATACAAAAGAAACAGTGAACGTAGCTTATCCAGTTGTTGGCTGGCGGCGGTTCAGTCGAGTCCTCCAACCTGATGTCCACCGGTAGGAATGCAGCATGGGAGAATGACTGGCGTAGATCACGGCGTCCCTCTAACAGCCCCGCTGGCTAGGGCCCCCCTCCTCACACAGGAAACACTCACCTACTTAGCTGTCTTCGTCGCCGGCAGCTCTAACCAGCTGCGATCGACCCCTCCCCCCGTCACCAGGGCGCCGTGTCCACAAACACCGACCGATCACTCCCTCACCCCAGGACCGTCTCACCACCCTTTTAAGCCCTCACAGCGTCCTCATCACCGCAGCGATTGCTTGCAGCTGGTCCAAAGCTACACACCGGAGCCGCTTGCTCCGCCCCACATCACACTCTCTCCCCCCCCCCCCCCCGTTTTGTTCTAAAGGACTTGTCCCCAAGTCGTAAAAATCCATCTCATAATCCTTTGCCCACACGGGCGGCCTCCACTGGCGCCCCACAGAACGCTCCAGGCCTGCGCCTTCATTCTGACCTGAAGCCTCCTGCTGGGTCAAAGGTAGGTCAGCCAGCCTCCTCTCAGCCGGTCCCTCTGGTTCCTCCTCATATTGACGATGGCGATGTTCCTCCTCCTGTCCTTCCTCAGGTCGACGACGCCGAGGTGGCAGGAGAGCTTCTGGTTAGACTAGAGGGTTTTGAGCTGTCCGACCTTCAGCTCATCACTAGTGGAGATGTGGTGATGTAACATCCTGTGTTTGGTGTTGTTTGGACGGTCTCCGGTGAGGCTAGATAGGAGTTTTATTTTGTGGACCTTTTGGAACGACGGTGTCAGGTTCACACAGCAGTTGGGCTTATGTGGAGCGAGTGTCTGTGAATAATCACAACTTTATGAATGTTCACATGGAGAACTGTTCATCCTGCTGGAGTCGTGTCTCGCTGCATGTGAAGACGGACTTTATTCAGGGGTTTCCTGCTGCTGTTCATGAACGCTGCAGTCAAACTGTCAGGGCGGTTCTGTTATTCAGCTTTGATTCGACGCACTCATCAGTTTAAAGTTCAGCTTGTTTACAGGGAAAAGCTTTGACATCAGATGTTTGCTTCCTGAACCTCTCTGTGACAGCAGCTCAGTGTGTGAGTCATACAGAAAACTATCATCGAATTAACCCCTCGAACTCTGACACACAAACACAAAGAGTTCAGAGTTGTCGGGAAACGTTTTATTAGAAGACCCTGGGATGAACTCGACTCATTCTCTCAGACGCTTTGAGCTTCAACACAGTCAGAGTAAATCTAAAGCAGCTGAATCATTATTTCAGAGCCTCTGAAGAACAAAACATCCACCTCAAGTCACTGAGGATGATCAGCTGCTGATGCTTCAGGTCTGAGTCTGATAGCTGATGTTGGGTCTGCAGCAGGGCCTCACAGAGTTGATAACAGAGTGATTTTTGTGTAAACACCATGCAGCCTTCGGTTTACTGACACTCAGACAAACACGCTACTGCTAGCTTCCTGTAGTTTCAGATGACTGTTTGCAGCCTTTATAAAACGTTCTGCACCGATGATCTCATGTTCCAGCTGATATTCTGATGAATATGCAACTTTAAAGTTCTGGATGCACCGTTAGAACGATAAGAGGCTGCTGCTGACTGAGGAACATAATGTGTCTCTGAAAGTCTGCCGTTTCTATTTTTACTTGAACTTTTGCGCTCACTCCTGAAATGCCAGATTTGATGGTCTGCGTTTACACGCAGACAAAAGCTGCAGCCGTTTCCAGTCGACTTGTTAGAGAACGGGTTTGGATCTGAGCGCCTTCATGTGTCAAGGCTTGTGTCTGGGTTAGGAATGTCAGGCATGTCTGGATGCAGCACCTGAGGAGTGTTTTTTACGCCTCGGGCTGCAGCAGGAGGATTTTCTGCCCTTTTCTCCTCCTCCTCCTGCTCTCGCTCTGCCTCTATCTTTATCTCCCGTCGCTGCCGACGGATACGTGTGGATTCAGATACTGTTTTAATGCAGCTTCCTCACCTCTGTCATAATCTCCATCACACACTCAGACACACACTGGGAGCGCTGCGTCACCTCTGGGAGATCGTCTGGCCGGCCGTCAGCGTTCGGGGAAAACAGATAACAGAACAAAGAGCCTCTCTGAGATATTATCACTTCCTCTCATCTGCCCCGCTTTATCTGCCACACATTTTATTGCTTCATCCAGGTGGATCGCTGCCATTTGTCCTGCAGTCACAGCAACACTTCACACACTTAACCCGAGGTCCAAAAGCCCTGTTTACCCACACGTCTGGATTAGAGAACCATGGGAGATCCAGGACCTGGAGGGGGAGTTTAAAGCTTTTAAAGCTAAAAATAAAATATCAGCAACACAAAAGTATTATAGATGAGCACTTTAAAGGCACACTATGCAGTTTAGCTTGTTTTAGCTCCCCCTAGTGTCCGTTTTAAGTCACTGCTGTAAAAACGTTAGCACCATTCAGGGCTCCTACGGGGTCTTAAAAAGTATTAAAAGCACTGAATTCATGAATTTGGAAATGATACCTTAAAAAGACTTGAAAAAGTCTTGAATTTTGGTATCTGGGTTTTAAAAAATGTGCTGTATGTAACTTCTCCATATCACATTTCATCTTAAAGATTTCATTTGTCAGCCATGATTCTGATTAAATAACGTAGCTTAAACAAAGAGTGGTGGAACCAGCAGAGCTTTCCCCACTAAAAGTAGATATCTGACGCCACAACCACAGACGGTAAACACAACACGGACCACAAGCAACAAGCCGAGGAGAAGCACGAAAAATCAAAGAAAATGTCAGCAGACCACAAGAAAGGTTGACCAACACCTGCTAGGTTTTTTAACACTACCTAGCTACTAATTTCATGCTAGGATTAGCCTACGGGGAAATGTAAATCTAACAAAGTGTGGCGGGATAAAAAGCAGGGTATCCGCGGGTCCTTAAAAAGCCTAAAAAGGTTGTAAATTTGCTTTTCTAAAATTAAGGCCTTAAATATCATTAAAAATGATAAATAATCCTTAAATTCAGTGTCCAAAGGTCTTAAATTTCTAGGTCCCTATGATTTCTGGGTTACGAAGATCTGAAACTCAGCAGCACACCAGACCTCTAGGGTCTAGGAGGGTCTAGAAGGGTCTAGGTCACTTAAGACTGTTATTATCTCATTAATTCAGAAAAAAAAGCTTTTGAAAATATTTTTAGGTAAATGCAATACAGTTCGGTAAGATATAATGCAGATCAATCTTTATCTTGATGGGGTTTTTGTTGTTGTTTTTTTTTGTTTGTTTTTTTTTTTTGCACTTTCAGTTCCAATAGAGGTTTAGTCAGAACTATTTGTAAGGTGGTCACATCCCCTTTCCCATTCCGTGAATGTAAGGTCTTAAATTTGGTCAAATTGGCCTTAAAACAGGTCTTAAAAAGTCATAAATTTGGCTTCCTTAAACCTGCAGAAACCCTGAAAAAGTCATTACGTCACTGGTTAAAACCAGTGAAGAACAATGTTTTTGAGGCTTTTTGTACCGTATGCAAAAAAAGGATTCAGCTAGGTACAATTGGCGTGAAGGCATTAAAGCTGCACAAACAAGGTATCACTAATTATTTTACACAAACACGTCTCAGAGCTCTCACCCCTCCTGTCGGGTAGAATCCTTATGCCGCGCCTCCCCCAGACATTGCTACAGTAAACAAGAGAGAGCAAAACACCAGCTGTAGAANTTTTTTAGTTTGTTTATCTGTTTTTTTAGTTTGTCAGAGGTTTTATATTAGTAGTATTTTGTTTATTATTTTTTAGTTTGTCTGTTTTTTTATTTTGTCAGAGGTTTTATATTAGTAGTATTTTGTTTATTATTTTTTAGTTTGTTTATCTGTTTTTTTAGTTTGTCAGAGGTTTTATATTAGTAGTATTTTGTTTATTATTTTTTAGTTTGTCTGTTTTTTTATTTTGTCAGAGGTTTTATATTAGTAGTATTTTGTTTATTATTTTTTAGTTTGTTTATCTGTTTTTTTAGTTTGTCAGAGGTTTTATATTAGTAGTATTTTGTTTATTATTTTTTAGTTTGTCTGTTTTTTTATTTTGTCAGAGGTTTTATATTAGTAGTATTTTGTTTATTATTTTTTAGTTTGTTTATCTGTTTTTTTAGTTTGTCAGAGGTTTTATATTAGTAGTATTTTGTTTATTATTTTTTAGTTTGTCTGTTTTTTTATTTTGTCAGAGGTTTTATATTAGTAGTATTTTGTTTATTATTTTTTAGTTTGTTTATCTGTTTTTTTTAGTTTGTCAGAGGTTTTATATTAGTAGTATTTTGTTTATTATTTTTTAGTTTGTTTATCTGTTTTTTTTATTTTGTCAGAGGTTTTATATTAGTAGTATTTTGTTTATTATTTTTTAGTTTATCTGTTTTTTTTATTTTGTCAGAGGTTTTATATTAGTAGTATTTTGTTTATTATTTTTTAGTTTGTCAGTTTTTTTATTTTGTCAGAGGTTTTATATTAGTAGTATTTTGTTTATTATTTTTTAGTTTGTTTATCTGTTTTTTTAGTTTGTTTATCTGTTTTTTTAGTTTGTCAGAGGTTTTATATTAGTAGTATTTTGTTTATTATTTTTTAGTTTGTTTATCTGTTTTTTTAGTTTGTCAGAGGTTTTATATTAGTAGTATTTTGTTTATTATTTTTTAGTTTGTTTATCTGTTTTTTTAGTTTGTCAGAGGTTTTATATTAGTAGTATTTTGTTTATTATTTTTTAGTTTGTCTGTTTTTTTATTTTGTCAGAGGTTTTATATTAGTAGTGTTTTGTTTATTATTTTTTAGTTTGTTTATCTGTTTTTTTAGTTTGTCAGAGGTTTTATATTAGTAGTATTTTGTTTATTATTTTTTAGTTTGTTTATCTGTTTTTTTAGTTTGTCAGAGGTTTTATATTAGTAGTATTTTGTTTATTATTTTTTAGTTTGTTTATCTGTTTTTTTAGTTTGTCAGAGGTTTTATATTAGTAGTATTTTGTTTATTATTTTTTAGTTTGTTTATCTGTTTTTTTAGTTTGTCAGAGGTTTTATATTAGTAGTATTTTGTTTATTATTTTTTAGTTTGTTTATCTGTTTTTTTAGTTTGTNACGCTATGCTAACGTTCACCCTGGTTACCTGGGACAGAGCTTTTTCCGTAGCTGCTCCAACCTTATGGAACTCTCTCCCCCAACATATTCGTACTGCTGACTCACTTCTGAAATTCAAAAAACTTCTGAAAACTTACTTGTTTAACCAAGCATTTAAACCCTGTTAATTTATTTTACAGTTTCCTTCTTTTTGTTTTTGTAAAGCGTCTTTGAGTAGTGGTTAAAAGCGCTATATAAAACCTATGCATTATTATTATTATTATTATTATTCCTCTTTCTACGTCAACACCTGTGAAATGGGCAGTAAAATTGGTATTAAATTTTTATATAAATGGTCTTAAAAAGACTTGAATTTGACTTGAAGAAACCTGTAGGAACCCCAGTGGCGGCTGGTGAAATTTTTTTTGGGTGGGGCGCATATTTGCTAGTCAGTTTTCAGATGCGCAAAAAAAAAAATCACATATCACCACTAGGGCAGGGAATGATAATATTTTCATCTGATTGAATATTTTGCTGGTAAAAATCCCTAGTACCACCAGTTCTCTAACAATGTGGTGCTGTTAGGTCTAATTCTACACATCAAACAGTAAAGAAATCATAAAGTCTTCATGAGGAGACCTTAGAATAATATCAATATAATCAGATACAAATAAAAATAAAAAACAACCACAATGTGGTCACAACAGAAGTTGTAAAAGTTTCAAGGAAAAAACAACCTGGCAAAGTCAAAAACATTACTTAATATTCACAATTATCTTTCTACTGACACCACAAACACATAAATCCACCTCTAACTAATACAGTCAGATAATTAATGTTACAATTCAGAGAACAACCACTAACCAAGCAAGTCATGACAATCAGCTCAACTACTGAAGTGAATTAACAACAAAATAAAGTCAAATCCACTGATAAGTCCCATCAAACCCAGTCAGACCAAACTTCCTTAAAACGCCATAATAATTTAATGAAAAGTAGAGAAAACGCATGAAAAATGGGCTAAACTACATAAACCAACGTATTCAATCAGCAGTATCTGTATTTCTCTAACATTCGGCAGACACCTCAACAAACACATGTCGCTATTTAAGGTATAAATTCACTCATCAGGACTTAGCACTGCTAGCCGCGGCTAGCTCCGCCTATGGGGTTTTTGAATGGGAAAATCCGTGACAGACACATAGTTATTAAGAAAACAAACAAACAAACGAAGTCACTCACCATTGAGTTGATGAAATCAGGACAAATGGAATCATTCGGCTTGTTTTCACAAGCGGGCAAGAAGGATTCTTTGAATAAATATCCATTTTCTACCCTCCATTAAAAAGAGAGCAAGAACTTCCGGTTTCGGACTGAGCAACACTCCAGACTCCTGCCGTTGTGCGCATGTCACACAGGGACGCTGAAGACCTGCATCCCGAGCGATCTCCTATTTTTTGCATTCAGTGCGCATGCGTCAGGAAAAAATCTGCCAGTGCGCATGCGTCAGAGGCAAAAAACAATGTGCTATGTTGGGATGGCGTCCCGTCCAGACATGCGCAGTAGAACCCAAAGAAACACGACCTATCGGTCCAGTAAAAAATAGTAAGAAAACCTTTCTAAACTACACCTAAATGCAGATTATACACAGCACTTATTGTATATATAATGGATGGCTCGTTTAGTTTTATTTTTATGTTAGTTTTTTATATTTTGTGATCTCTATTTCTCTTCTTCTTCCTCTTGGGACTGGTGGGGCGGCGCCCGAGCGCCCCCTATGGACGGGCCGCCACTGAGGAACCCTGACCATTGTTTCTGCTCAGAAAGCCTAAATCTCCCTGTTAAATGTCTCCTCAGCCTTCACTGCTTTCTACTGGAGCGGTTCATCACTCATTCAAAGAAATCAGCTGTGTTCAAGCAGGGAGAGATGGGAAAAATCAGGAATCATGAGCTAAAAACACTCCGGAGCTAGCATAACAGCTAGCCACATTGGGTTAGCCTAACCCTCTGAGATACGTGACTTTGTGAGACTTCAGGGCACCGGACCAGAGACTCAGAAGTTACAAACGTGGTATTCTGGATCCAAGCAGCAGATGGGCTGAGGGACTTTTCATGAACCTGTAAAGGGTCAGATTAGCTCAGACTGGATCAAGGACAAGATTTAAAATATGAACGTATGCACGGGTTGTATGCAAGTACTCAGATCCAAGTATCGTATCGGTTTGAAAAGCTGTGGTATCGCTGCATCCCTACTCTGAACAGTTCTCTGAGCTCACCACGAGTTTCATTTGTTTTGTAATAAGTTCCTTTATTAAAGGAAACACAAAAGCATCTTGTAGGAGGGATCTTTGTGGTCTCACCTGTCACAGCGATGCTCCAACATCTGGCTAATCAGGATTCATGTAGAGCAGCACAATGCCAGGACAGGTGGGTGTGGGCTCGAACGTTGAGGCTTTTCTTTACTATTTTGAATTTAACGCCCTTTTATTAGTGATATTTTAAATGATTGAATGCTTATTGTGGGTGTATCACTGAACGGAGACTGCTGGAAACTAGTTTGAGACAAAACTTGTGGGAAAACCTGTGAATGTTTAATTAGAATCACTAGAATGAGTCATGTCAACTTTCTCAGTAATTCCATCTCAGTTTGGTCTCCAACTTCTCCCAAAGTCTTTTCTCTCATTTCTGCACTTTCTGACTCAGAATCTAAACTACGGGCTCCAGATTAATTTGTGAGAGAAAATTGATCTTCTAAACTTTTTGGATGTTCAGATTCCAGCAACACTCCGAACATCACGACGGGAAACTCCATGAAACATTTTGGAAACCCTCTAATGAATGCTGTTCAATTTGTCTCCATGGCAACTCTTAATCCCTGCACTGAAACCAGCCTCTTGGGGGCGCTTGTTTGGATTTGGCTTTGACATTAAGAAGTTTAGTTTCTGGTCGTGTCAATAAGTTGACCACATGTGATTTAACCATGTGACACAGAGCGAGCTAAAAAAACACAAACAAACAACATCAATAAACACAAACATAAGTAATAAAGGCCTGAACGTTCTCATGGGTGTTTTAACCTCCTCATTCAGAACGAGGTGGGTTGAGTCTGCTGAATATTTAACATGAAGGAAGGAACAAAAGACCAGAGACAGACAGAGATGTGAAACGAGACTTTGGGTCCTGTGAGGTGATTTTGTCCTGTCAGATACACTCAGTGTCTGATGCAACGCTGAGTAACCAAGACACAGTGTGTGTGTGTGTGTGTGTGTGTGTGTGTGTGTGTGTGTGTGTGTGTGTGTGCGTGTGTGTGTGTGTGTGTGTGTGTGTGTGCGTGCATGTGCGTGTGTGAATCTGAGCAGCTCGCATGCTGAAGTGACCCAGTGTGTGAAAAATCAGGCGCACACAAACGCCTCACGCTGCCATCACTTCGCCTCCTCCGAAGCCTCCCCATTCGCTGCCCTCGCTGCCAGGCCTGTTGCTAGGCAACCAGGAGGAAACGGCGTGTGCATCGAAGTGAATGAATTTCCACTTTCTCGCTTTAACAGCTGCCGTGATGCCAACTTCAAGGAGGAAACCGAGGGCTGGTTTCAGTTTTACTTTAAGTCGAGAGCCCGACGACCTTTAGATCTTTTTATTTAAACAAGCCTTTGATTTAAGAGTTCTTTACATGCTAATTGACATATTTTTCATCTGTATTTGTCACAAGATGAAGTGGAGAAGCAGCCAGTTGAGATAGAAACTAATTTATTGAAGCATCAAAACAAAACCAAGGCTCTGCTGAAGCAAAAAGTTAAGAAGTGAAAATATAAAACAAAATAAAGGAAATCAGACAGAGTTCATCTGAAGAGAAAAACACAGTCAGGAATCCAACTTACAGTAGGGCTGATTCAGGATCAGATTTAACAGGTGAGAGGAGATCAGAAACTGAATCCAGGTGTGGAAGAAAAGCATGAAACGGCAGATGTGTGATAGAAGCTGTGTCCAATAAAAGACAATAAGAGCTGGTTAAACAGGGAACTCCTCCAAAGTAAAGTTTTACAAAAACTAATCACAAACAAGTTTTAGGACGAATAGCAGATGTGTTAGTTTGAACTTCAAATACAAATAGAACAAGTCACTTATTATCAAAGGTGGGTAGAGTGAGCTTAAGACTAGCACTATATCAACATATTTTTACTCAAGTAAAAGTAAAAAGTTGCTGTCCAAAAAATACTTGAGTAAGAGTAAAAAAGTATTTGGTAAAAAGGCTACTAGAGTACTGAGTAACATCCACCTGGTTAGTATTTTTATCATTATGTCATCAGATAGACAAAAATATAAAGTTGTGGGAAAATTCTAGTATCTTATTACTCAATATTACTCAAGTAAAAGTAAAAAGTACAGTGAAGTAAAACTACTCATAAACTTTTATCAAACGGTTACTAAAGTAAATGTAACTGAGTAACTGTAACTAGTTGCTAGAGATGCACCGATACAGTGTACTAGGGGTTGCACGACTTCATGTTTTTTAAAGTCGACTGACTCATCACTGATGACGTCATACAGACGCAGTAGACAGGACGGCTGACAACAAACAGCTGCACTTTGGGTTTAGTCTCAAGTCTTTTGGACTAGTTTTAGTCACATTTTAGTCATGTCTATATGCTTTTAGTTGACAAAAACTCAAAACAGCTTTAGTCAGTTTGTGGTCTAATGTTTGGCCATAATTATAACAAAGACATTCACTTTTTAATGAATAAAATCACTCAAAGCTCGTTAGCTTAGCCGTTAGCTCATCGGAGGTTTGAATTGGCTGAATGTAGCGCCGCATTTTTAGTAAAACTAAATAAACAAACAAAGCAAAGACTCACCGTCAAGTTGATTAAATCAGGACAATCGATCGGCAGGGTCGTCACAAGCTGTCAAGAAGTAATCTTTGAATAAATATCCATTTTATTGGTGCACCGTCAGAGAGACGATACACTGATCGCCCCAGAACTGATCAAAGGGTCGACCCCTTCACAATAAAAGTTCACGTGATCAACAGTAAAATTAGTTCACCTAAATACCGTCTCACAACTTCACACATAGCGTTTTTGTTGCGCTGACGAATACCCACGGCTCACTTACGTCTGAGGAATCCATTCAGTCACGTGATCAGTGACTAGCCGATGTGCGGCATCAATGCAGAGAAGTCGACTGGTTCATGCAACCCCTACATGTACTCGTACTTGTTAAAGTTAACTGAAAATAGAACCTGTCTTCCAATTCGTTGAATTTTTGTGTGGTAGAAGTATCAGTATCGGTACTCGGTATCGGCAAGTACTCAGATCCGAGTATCGGTATCGTATCAGATTGAAAAAAGTGTTACAGGTGGTCCTGACTGTCTGCAGGTTCAGACCCAGTCCTGTGATCTGTTAAAGTGGGACTGATCAGGAGTTCCCAGACTCTGCACGTCTGTCAGTTTTGGACTTTGGTAGATTTTTCATATAGTTTCTGCTCTTCTACCTTTTTTACACTGACCTCTACTTTCAGAGTCTTTCAGGCTCCACAACTCAAAGGATGAGCCAGAACTGTGTCGAATCATAACAGGAGACCTAAAGAAACCATTTAAATCTGCATGGTGGAGCAGTTGTTAGCACTGTTGCCTCGCAGCAAGAAGGTTGCAGTTTCGAATCCCGGCTACGGCCTTTCTGCGTGGAGTTAGCACATTCTTCCCATGCATGCGTGGGTTTCCTCCAGGTGCTCTGGTTTCAAGTTGTTCAGACGTTTTAATCACTGTTTCTGATCATTTTCAGAGGAATTGTCATGATATGGGATTGTTTTATTGTTACACAACGTATGAGCTAATCAGACACAATGAGCAGGGAAACCTGTCATCAGAACCATAAAACAGGTGGTGGGAGGGTGATGAACTAATTAACTGAACAGTTACAGAACAAAACGAATAAACTCAGGTGTTACGGACCCCGTCACGCCCCCAGCGATCAGCACCTTGGACAGCGCCAGTGCTCTGCCTTCAGCACCATGGAGAGAAACACGAAGCTAAAAGTGAACTTCCTGATCAGACAGCTGATCAGGAATCATCCCAACATTTAGTTTTCATCTTTGCTTCTTTTTCTATTAGTGGGTTTATCTAAAGAAGGTTACCTCATCAGTGTTTAAATACTTTAAAAGCACCATTTACTCTGCCTTCTGTTGCTGCTTTTCCGGGGCGGACAGATCACGTCTCCACTTTTAATCCTGCCAGTAAAGCTGTGTTTGGTTCAGCTGTTTTTCCAACTGGGAAAACAGGAGATGTGGGCGAAGAGTCAGAGCTCTGGAAGGAGGAGGAAGGAGTGGAGAAACACAACAATACAGATGATTTGAACAGCTTTTTTTTTTACTAAAATAACGTTATGAAAATTATGTCATAGATATAGTAAATTAACTAAGATGTGGATAGAAATCAGGAATTATTTAAAAGAACCCTAAAACTCTAATATGAACACTAATAAACCATCAGATTGATTGTCTTCCAATTTAAACCCTTCAAAATAAAAGATGTTTGTCATTTTAGGACAAAGTTCCTGGAGACTGACGTGTTAGAGAAGTAGCTGAGTCAGCACGAAGGCCACTCACATTTTGGTCCTCTGTCTGTTTTTCAGGGTCGCCATGTCAAGACAGGTCAGCTGGCTGCCATCAAGGTCATGGACGTCACTGGAGTACGTGTCACCCTCTGCCTTTTATTTCACATCAGAAAGCGCCTGGTGCTGCGTCTTTATTCCTCTGTGTCTGTGTGCTTCAGGATGAGGAGGAGGAGATTAAAGCTGAGATCAACATGCTGAAGAAGTACAGCCACCACAGGAACATCGCCACCTATTATGGAGCCTTCATCAAGAAGAATCCTCCCGGGATGGACGACCAATTATGGGTACGGACGTGTTGTGTGTTTATACGGGATTAAACCAGAGTTGCCGTCCATCATGTGTCTGTTTGTGCGTTCAGCTGGTGATGGAGTTCTGTGGAGCTGGATCGGTGACCGATCTGATCAAAAACACCAAAGGAAACTCGCTGAAGGAGGAGTGGATCGCCTACGTCTGCAGGGAGATCCTCAGGGTGAGAACCCGCACTGGGTTCTTCGTACAAACTATGTTCCCTCGAAATAAAAAGTCAGAAAACCCAAACAGGTTCCCTGAGGAACACCAGATAAGTCAATGAAGCATGTTTAAAGGCTGGATTTTTGGGCCTAAAACATTTTATTGACTTTGCTGGTGTTCCTCAGGGAGCCTGCTTGGGTTTTCTGAGTGTTTTTAGACAGGCTGTACAGAATGCTCTGTTACTGCGAGCTACAGGAAGCTCCACAGATGTTTTCATGTGTTTTCTGTCCTCCTTCAGGGTCTGACTCATCTCCACCAGCACAAGGTGATCCACAGAGACATCAAGGGCCAGAACGTTCTGCTGACGGAGAACGCAGAGGTTAAACTGGGTGAGAAATCCTTCCTACGCCAACACCTCAGCACCTCAGCATGTCCAGTGACATCATTATCTCTGCTCTGTAGTGGACTTTGGTGTGAGCGCGCAGTTGGACCGCACCGTGGGGCGGAGGAACACGTTCATCGGTACGCCGTACTGGATGGCCCCTGAGGTCATCGCCTGTGACGAGAACCCAGACGCCACCTATGACTTTAAGGTAGACCTGATGTTTGAGTCCTGATCAATCCCAGTGTGGACTGGCTGTGGGACTGGGTTGGGCGGTGTGAAGCCTGGGTCCTACAGAAAACACCAGCGCTGTTCCGCGTAGCGTCCGAGCCGTGCATGTGAATAGAAACCATTGTAATCAGATAAAGTAGTCCCTCGAGGTCCGCCACGTCACGGCGCTAAAGATACGCAAAAGTTCTATTTCTGAGCCGAGGCGCGGCTGAGAAGTGCGTGTCACCACATTGTGGAGAACTTTATGGTGCAGAAATTACGACAATACGCTGAACCGCTACTGGTACAGCAAACATAAACAACCATAAGTACACGGACGAGGAGCGCTTCGTTGTGGACTATTTATGTAAGTGAGCTTTTAGAAACAGACTATTCCAGTAAACAGCTCACTGACCCGTTGTTGAAGAATTAAAGATAATCCCACAAAACACCACGGTAGTTCTGACCAAATACAGACCAAAGGATGAACTTCATACTTCCTGTATCAGTTCCTGCAAGATATTGCGACTATCGTGTGATTTTTGCAAGCTGCGTTCAACGGCGCTCCGCTTCAGGAGAGACTAGAAGACTCGCCAAAGACGCGGCGCTACCCTCTCCTGTGGGACCCAGGCTTTAGGCTGTTTGGGTTTAGTTCAGACGGGTTCTGAAACATCTTGGAGAACTTGTCCTTCTTTGTCTTCAGTTTTAGTTTTCGGCTGATTTTGGATCAGCCTGGACTGGTTCTGGTCTGATTCTGGTCTGGCTCTGCTGAGGTCTCATTTTTAACGGTTTAACCAGGAAAACGTTTTCTGTTTTCGGGTTCTTTTGTCTACGTTTGGGGGAGCCGGTCTCACTAAATACCTTTAAAGGTGTTGGAAGGTTTAGATGAGTCACCTGGATGTCGGAGTGTTGTTCAGGGCATTTTAGGAGGGTTTTAGACTTTTTGATTGTTGGCATTTATGATATTTTGGACATTTTTTATGACTTGACTATTGATTTTAGATTAGAATCTGATTGCTGGTATTTTTATGTATTTTATTGTGTATCTGTGAATGTGTCTGGACTCATGTCTGCTGCTGATCTTGGACGGGACACTCTAAGAAAAGAGATCCTGGATCTCAGTGAGGCTCATGCTGCTTAGATTAGGGTTTAGATCGACTGTTTTTGACTTGTGCATCAGCTTTTGGGTTTGTTCATAAAGCAGCTGTGGACCGTTTTTTGAAAAGTTACCTCAGTATCTTCCATCTTTACGTGACCTCAGATCAGAATCAGAATAATGTTTTTACTACCATTTTCATAAAAACATGCAAACATGAAGTTTGTTTTGATACATTGGTGCAGAAAGGTTCATACATTATAACCTATACAAGAAGAAAAACAAGCATGAGTCATTGGCCCACAATAGCCTATCAAAACATCAACATTATAAACATGTTGACTGAGGACAGACTCTGGGAGACGTATTTACTTTATTGTGGGGTTCGTCTCTAGTGTTTAATAGCTCAACAGCTGATGGGACGGACGTGTTCTTGTGACGTGAGGTTCTGGTTCTGACAGATTGTAGCCTGGGAGATTAGAATTATTTTACTGGACCGACTTGGTTTAAGACTTGCCTCTGTCTGGTTCTTAACTGATATTATGGGATAAGGTTTGTGTCAAAATGATCAACCCAAAACTACAGTCACACACAAAATAAGTCCAAACAAAGCGACCAAAAAGAACATTCAGAAGTAAAAGTGTGAAATTCCAAAGCCAGAAAATCACTCTAAATACAAAATCAACTATTTAAGTAATTATTTATTTTTCTAAAGCAAAAACTTGTTTTTTACTTCTTAACAATTTCTTTTGTAATTCTTTGATATATTTCTTTTGGTTCTCATTTAATTCTGCTTCACTCAAACCCTTTATGCTTTTATTCTGAAGGGCATGTTTTGCTTCAGCTCAGGTTTTTGATTTTGAAAAAAGTCTCAGTGGACGGGGCTTTCCAAGTGCTTCAATCTCATTGGTTATGAGCATGGATCAAAATGTGAACCAATCAGATCTGAGATCAGGTGAGAGCCAGGCGTTTCCCATCATGCCCTCGGTTTTGCAGCCGGTGGAGAGCAACTGCAGCGCCTTGATCTCACGAGGTCATCGTTGCCTACGTAGGCATGACATCAGAGCAAGTCGGCGTCAAGTCGGACAGAAATCTAACGGCACGCACTGAACGCCGATCACGGTGATTGGATCTGCGCAGAACTGGCTCATCTTGAACGCACCTTTTCTTTCAAAGCAAAAGCTTAGAGCAGAAGCACAACATGCCTTTCAGAATAAAAGCCTAAATGGTCTGAAAGAAGCAGAATTAAGTGAGAACCAAAAAGGTGTCAAAGAAATAAAATATGAGTTGTTTGGAAATAAAGATACGTTTTTGGTTTAGAAAAATAGATATTTATGAAATTGTTTATTTGTTTTAAGAGTAATTTTTTTAAAACTTCTGAATTGTTCCTTATGGATGCTTTATTTTGATATATTTGTAGTTTTGGTTGATCCTTTTGGCTCCCACAGGTTTAGACTGTGAAATATGATAGACGTTCACTCTTTGAACTTAGCTTACTGATTGTGATTTGTAGTAAGTCCGAACCCTCAGAACTGCATTTCTTTAGACTTTTACATTTACGTTGGTTCTGGATCTATCTTAGAGACATTCTAGACTGGTTCTAGGTGAGTTCTTGCTGGTTTTGGACAGACTTCCCGTTAGCCTCGTGTGGACCAACAGGTTGTTGTTGGTTTTTCTTGTGGGGGAGTTGTAAGTCGGTTAGGGACTAAAACCCAGAATGGTCCTGAGATCTGGATTGGTTTTAATGTTTGGACTGGTCCAGGACTCGGTGTCAGCCCTGGCAAACAGAGTTGAGTGTGTATGGGACGGGGTCCTGGCTTTAGTGGGTTCTTGAGGACTTTCTATAGGTGTGATGGAGAGTTGAACACCGTTTTGTTGTTTTATTATTCTTTCTTTCCTGTTTCGAGCCCCTAAAGTTCAGTATCACATTAAACAAGTGCTTCTAGCTGTGAGCAAATAGCAAACGACCCTTTAGAGAAATCTCTCACTGATCACATCTGCTGTTTTCTGGAGATCTGTAATCCCTGATCACCGCCGCTCCACTGCACGACTGAAAAATGAGCACCGTCCTGAGAGAAGCAGTGAATCTGCAGTGGTTTCTGGGTGAAGGATGTGCAGTAACGGGGACAGAACGAACCCCTGCGGCGAGCTGGTGGAGGATGAGCGCCTACGCCATTAACTCCAACCCTCCGGGGCTTAATGTGTCAAGAACGCCTCAGTTGGTCTTGCAGCACGACGCGGTGGCTATCTGTTCAAACTAAACAGAGAAAAACTCTGATAAAATGTTGGCAGGAAGGCAGGAATCTGCAGCAGCAGTGGCAGATGGGTATTTTTTCTGCCTGTATTTTTACCACTTGACGGGTACACTGACCGTTGGACGAGTCTTGCAGGAGCTTGAAGTGTTGAGTCGGTAACACGTCGTGAGGATGTGAACGTTTTGTGATTCTCTCTCTGCAGAGTGATCTGTGGTCGCTGGGAATCACAGCGATAGAGATGGCAGAGGGAGCACCACGTAAGTGTGATTAACACCGTGATCAGCTGACAAACAGCACAGTTTGTCTCCAGACTGCCTCACTATGTCCTTTACTTTATTCTTCCTTCCTATCCTTTCTCTTTTCTTCCTCATGTCTTCCCCTCTGGTTTTATCATTCTCTTGTTATTTCTTCATCTCGTTCTCTTTCCTTCCTTTCTTCCTCCTCTCCTCCTCCTCAGCTCTGTGCGACATGCATCCAATGAGAGCGCTCTTCCTCATCCCCAGAAATCCTGCCCCGAGACTCAAATCTAAGAAGTGGTGAGTCTCTGAAACACACGGAGAGAAAAATGTCTCAAATCATGTTTACAGAGGAAAGCTGCATCATGTTAAAGAAAGAAAATCATCTTTTAGATATGTGAACTCGTCATAAAGGATCCGTCCGTTCTGATTTTGTGTCGTCAGGTCGAAGAAGTTCCAGTCGTTCATAGAGAGCTGTCTGGTGAAGAGTCACAGCCAGCGGCCGAGCACCGAGCAGCTCCTCAAACACCCGTTCATCAGAGACCTCCCCAACGAGCGGCAGGTCCGAATCCAGCTGAAGGACCACATCGACCGCACCAAGAAGAGGAGGGGGGAGAGAGGTGAGGCCTGACCCCCGCTGACTCACCTCACAGCTGCTCTAACACGAATGAAAACTGACGGGGAATCTGTTTCCTGTCAGATGAGACAGAATACGAGTACAGCGGGAGCGAGGAAGAGGACGAAGAGAGGGACATCGGAGAGCCCAGGTGGGAGTGATGCTGCTGGTCCGAACTCTTTCACAACGTTTCACTCAGTGGAATGAGGATGTCTTTAAAAAGAAAACGTGTTCTTAACCTCCTAATTAGGTGTTTCAGTTCTGTCATGGTGTTGGTCTGTTTTCACTCCCTGAAGCTTTAAAACAAACTCTGTCTAATAACTTTTTAAATACAAATTCTACTCGTCCTCTTCCACCAGCCGTGTCTCCGCTGTGGGACTGATGGGCAGGTCTCAGATCCACATAGACACCCAGACTCCCGCAGACAGCCTGGCTCACGTGGCCATAACCGTGTAAAAGTTTAAAACATTATTTATTAAAGCTAAACCTGACCTGAAAGAAGAAAATCACCAACATTTCACAAACTAAAGTCTGGCAGAGTAGCTGAGATTATTTGTTATAGTTAGAAAATCATTTAAAGTCCTGCATCTAAAAAGATCAGAATAAATAAAAAACATCAGTGTTGTCACTCATACAGATTCATTAAACACACGGTGAAATATTTGTTGTCGTTTTGATGATTCTGGCTACAGAAAGCCCAAATGTACCTGTGTTAAAAAGCTTTCCTTTATATGAAGTCTTTATATTGATGTTTACGTCATATAAGTGATTATTATTGTTGTTATTATTTAGATATGTGTAAAAAGAGAAATGTGTTGTTCAGTCGAAGGAACAAGTTCCTTCTCACTTTGCAGACCTGCTCAGGTGTCATAAATATACATGAAATTGATTTAAACACTTTAATGTACTTATGGAGTAAAAGTGTCGGACTGAGAGTCGGTTCTGACAGGTGCTCCATCTTAACGGACGGGTCGATCCGAGGTCCTCAGACTGGACGGGAACTCAAACTGACTGAATTAAATCGAGCGCTACAGACGGGCCTCTGACGCTGTCTCTAACTCTCGTCTCATTGGCTGCTTTCCAGCTCCATCATCAACATTCCCGGAGAGTCCACTCTGAGGCGGGACTTCCTGCGCCTCCAGCTGGCCAATAAGGAGCGCTCGGAGCTGATCCGGCGCCAGCAGCTCGAGCAGCAGCAGAACGAGGAGCACAAACGCCAACTACTGGCCGAGAGGCAGAAACGAATCGAGGAGCAGAAAGAGCAGCGGCGACGGCTGGAGGAGGTGGATTTCATTCCTACGATTATAAACAAACATAAAGACACGTAAAAGAAATCATCATTTATGTTAGAAACAAGAGTTGAAGGTTTCCTGTTGTCAATTTATGGACAAACGGTGGTAAACCCCTCCACACCTGTGTTGTTAGCACATCAACACACACAGGTAGCAGGAAAACACACCTGATACACAAACACACAGCTGATGCTCCGATCTTATCGTTCAGCAACAGAGACGAGAGCGGGAGCTGAGGAAGCAGCAGGAGAGGGAGCAGAGGAGGAGGTACGAGGAGATGGAGCAGCTCCGCCGGGAGGAGGAGAGGAGGCACGCAGAGAGAGAGCAGGTAGGAAACACCTGGGAGCCAGGAAGGGGCGGGGCTTAACAGCTGTCAGTAAGTTCTCAACTAAACCTAAAGCAGACGTCCAGAGAGAGGCCAGGATAGAATAACTCATCACCAGACAAAAAGGGGCGGGGCTTAACAGTTCATTAAAGTCAGTCTGTCTGAATATTATCTTATTTCCATTTAATGACTTCATATCTTCACAGGAAACAAGCCAGAGGAGGCATGTAGAGAGAGAACAACTAGAAAAACACCTGAACCCTAAAAAGGGGAGGGGCTTAACCGCTCTTAGAAAGTTACTGATCCCCTCTGGTTTTCTGATTCTAACACTAAACATCCATGACCCGAGCTGGGAGAAGATGGGCGGTCTCCTCCTCGTAGACTATTATCGATTCATTCAACACTTAATATCTAAACAAGTAAACACGACAGAGGAGACAGGAGTCAAAAGTTCAGTTTAGTTTAGTTTAGTTTAGTTTAGTTTAGTTTAGTCTGGTTTGGTTCGGTTTAGTTTAGTTTAGTCTGGTTTGGTTCGGTTTAGTTTAGTTTAGTTTAGTTTAGTCTGGTTTAGTCTGGTTTGGTTCGGTTTAGTTTAGTTAAGTCTGGTTTGGTTCGGTTTAGTTTAGTTTAGTTTTGGTCGGTCTAGTTTTAGGTTTAGTTTAGTTTAGTTTAGTTTAGTTTAGTTTAGTTTAGTTTAGCCTGGTTTGGTTTGGTTTAGTTTAGTTTAGTCTGGTTTGGTTCGGTTTAGTTTAGTTTAGTCTGGTTTGGTTCGGTTTAGTTTAGTTTAGTTTAGTTTTGGTCGGTCTAGTTTTAGGTTCAGTTTAGTTTAGTTTAGTTTTGGTCGGTCTAGTTTTAGGTTTAGTTTAGTTTAGTTTAGTTTAGTTTAGTTTAGTTTAGTTTAGTTTAGTTTAGTTTTGGTCGGTCTAGTTTTAAGTTTAGTTTAGTTTAGTTTTAGGTTTGGTTTGGTTTAGTTTAGTTTAGTTTAGTTTAGTTTAGTTTAGTTTAGTTTAGTTTAGTTTAGTTTAGTTTAGTCTGGTTTGGTTTGGTTTAGTTTAGTTTAGTTTGGTTTGGTTTGGTTTAGTTTAGTTTAGTTTAGTTTAGTTTAGTTTAGTTTAGTTTAGCCTGGTTCGGTTTAGTTTCGTTTCGGTCGGTCTAGTTTTAGGTTTAGTTTAGTTTAGCCTGGTTTGGTTTGGTTTAGTTTAGTTTTGGTCGGTCTAGTTTTAAGTTTAGTTTAGTTTAGTTTAGTTTAGTTTTAGGTTTGGTTTGGTTTAGTTTAGTTTAGTTTAGTTTAGTTTAGTTTAGTTTAGTTTAGTTTAGTTTAGTTTACTTTAGTTTAGTTTACTTTAGTTTACTTTAGTTTGGTTTAGTTTGGTTTGGTTTAGTTTAGCCTGGTTCGGTTCAGTTCGGTTTAGTTTTGGTCGGTCTAGTTTTAAGTTTAGTTTAGTTTAGTTTTAGTTTTAGTTTAGTTTAGTTTAGTTTAGTTTAGTTTAGTTTAGTTTGGTTTGGTTTGGTTTGGTTTGGTTTGGTTTAGTTTAGTTTTGGTCGGTCTAGTTTTAAGTTTAGTTTAGTTTAGTTTTAGGTTTGGTTTGGTTTAGTTTAGTTTAGTTTAGTTTAGTTTAGTTTAGTTTAGTTTAGTTTAGTTTAGTTTGGTTTGGTTTAGTTTAGCCTGGTTCGGTTCAGTTCGGTTTAGTTTTGGTCTGTCTAGTTTTAAGTTTGGTTTAGTTTAGTTTGGTTTAGTTTAGTTTGGTTTGGTTTGGTTTTAGTTTTAGTTTAGTTTAGGTTGGTTTGGTTTAGTACCATACAGTCCTGTGTAAAAGTCACAGTCTTTTGATAAACCCTGTTTTTCACCCAGCTCTTCAGACAGCATCTCCTAGCCAAGCCTAGCTTAGCCTAGCATAACCTAGCCTAGCTTAACCGAGCCTCGCCTAGCTTAACCTAGCCTAGCACCTACCCTGTACCCCTCTTCCTCTTCTACTGAACTCTCCCTCTGTACTTGAACTTTATTTCTACACTGTCACCTCTGACAGAGCCTGGCCGGCGCTCTTCCTTCTAAGTATCTTATTGTTAGCTTTGGGTATTAACTGCATGGTTACATCCTCATTGGTGAGTCACTTCGGTTGAAAGCATCTGCTAAATGCGTAAACCTAAACATAAACAGCCAGATCTCCTTATTGAGACTTCTCTCGGTTTCCTAAAGGCTTTTTAAAGTTTTTTGTTGGACTTTGACTGCTCTTTTACTTTCTAACTTTGCTGCAATGTGACAAGTTTTTAGCTAACAGTTCACATTGTTGGAGTTAAAATCCTGTTTTCTGTCTAATTCTGTTATTTGTGTTAATTTTTATAGACTCAACAAAATAATGGGAACACGTTGTGTCTTTGTGACATGCTCAGGGTTAAAAACATCCTGTTTAAAGTTGTCTTCTATGTGTCGACAACTCTGGCTCATCCCTTGAGTTAGGCAGTTCTTTTCTGAATCAGAGAATCCTGTGAAAATGATCAGGTAGAAGAGCTAAAACTCACAGCCAAAGTCTAAAGGAAACTGTGAAAGACCTCCAGAAGGTCTGGAGATCAGCTGATCCAGAACCACT
Organism: Callopanchax toddi; assembly: GCA_006937965.1. Taxonomy (NCBI): domain Eukaryota; kingdom Metazoa; phylum Chordata; class Actinopteri; order Cyprinodontiformes; family Nothobranchiidae; genus Callopanchax; species Callopanchax toddi. The sequence continues at coordinate 1,233,064 of SSNR01000115.1, forward strand.
TCAAAAAGTTTCAGGGAAGTCTGGCTGCTGGGAAGGAAGGTAGAAAGAGGAGGACTGGATCAGGACTCACACACATCAGAGGGCGATACTGATCATTCACACATTTTTATCTATTTTTACTGTGTAGCCATTCATTTCAGTATAAAAGGCAGTTCCAACATAACCAAAAACACAGTAACCAGGAGCACAAATACACCAACATTTGTTTTTATTTCTAAAGGGAATAAAACCGATCATTAGGAACAGAAAATCATTTAGAAACTGCTCTGCTGATCTTACCTGGTGAATCTTTTCTTTTTATGTTGATGTTATAACATCACACTTTGTCTAAGATTAATACAAACATTTTCCTGCAGATTATTGTTTCTTTAAAAACCTTTTAGATCAGAAAATCCTCCTGCTCAGCTGGTTTCATCTGGACTGTTGTGATAGTCAGGATGTCTTCTCAGCCTCCTGCTGCTTGATTCTTGTCTGTTTCTGATCTAACACCTCCTCTTTAAACCTACTTTTGTCTGCCCTCCTTCTTCTCCTCCTCTATTTCCTGCTCTGCTGATGTCACTGGTTGCCTGGGGCTCCGTTTTGCTTCTGTTCCACCTGGTCGCTCTCTGATTGGCTGTGTCTGATGCTGGCATTGGCTCTGATTGGTTAGGAGTATATTCGTAGACAGCTGGAGGAGGAGCAGAGGCAGCTGGAGATCCTGCAGCAGCAGCTCCTACAGGAGCAAGCCTTACTGCTGGTAACACAACATGTAAACACACGAGCAAACACACACACACACACACACACACACAAACAAACCCGATGAGTGATTAGGTTTACTCTGGTTCAGTTTGGGTTCTCAGATTTCATGATCCTGGACATAGAATCTTTATTAATATTTATTTTTCCCGTTTTGTGACCTTAAAATGTTACACTTAGATGAACAAGTTGGGTTTATTTAACAGAAATTAGTCGCCTTTTAAAAGGAATCAGAGCGGATTACTTTGAGATGATTTTGATTTTAAACCATGGAAAACAATCAGATTTATAGTTAACACTAAAGATGCTGCAGGACACAACGTCTCAAACGCTGGGGTTGTGACCCCATGTGGGATGAGAGGATCAAATTAAATGAAACATATACCCAAAAGCAAACATTTAATCAATGTAAATACTAACATTACTAGTCATAGATTGATAAGCAGTGTAGAATGTTTTCATTGCTTCCTTGTTTAATTAGGTTTTAGGCAGTTAGACTTTATTAAATTAGCTCTAAAAGTAAAGAATTGTCTGTTTTAGGTTTAGTTTAGACTGAGGCCCCCGACAGTCGAGAAAAGATGAATACTAACAGGAGAATATTCCCGGGGATTATGGGACATTTTTAGGGAGTGCTGCCCAATGATTAGCTGTGTTGATCTTTCCACAGATGCACAATTCTTGCAAGGTCCACCTCAAAGTAAAGGTGACTCATAAGATTCAATAATCTAAGAGTTACTGTATTACCAGGAAGCGCTGTTACAGAAAATAAACATTCAAACTCATATTTTCTTTTTTGCTGAATTTAGTTAAACCAGTGAGATTTGTTTATCTGATTCAGACTAAAAATTCACACAAACTTGTTGTATTTTCAGAAAAATGCAGCCTTGAGCAGTAAAAAGCCTCTACACACATCAGTGTGATATTTGTATTTCTGTGGACGGATGAGTGAATTAATACTGAATTACTTTTGGATTCAGACTGCTCTGATTTCCTGTCACTTTGAGACTTCAGGGCCAAAACGTTTGAGTCTGTTGGTTCAGCAACTTGAAAAATCACACAATTTTCTTTAAGTAAAAGTGATGCCTGTAATAATACATATGTGTGTGCAGTGACAGGTGAAAGAACTTTACAGATAAATCATTGATTATTTAGGAAACATCATAAGGGCCGGTTCACATGGCAGGATTTTTAAATTGTCTGACGATTTAAAATCCTGAAAGAGCACACACACACACACACACACACACACACACACACACACACACACACACACACACACACACACACACACACACACACACACACACGGCGATGTTAACCGTTTTGGTCCTGCAGTGTGTGACCACACGACAAAAACAACACGTTACACACAAACCATGAACAAGGCCCTCACACCTTGGTGGCCCTCTGGCCTGCTGGTGATCAGTGTACCCATTAGCTGTTTATGAGGCAGTAGGTGGCGCTGTTAGCAAGCTTTACATATGACATAAAAGAAACATTTGATTCCAAATGCACTAAAAAAAATCAGCTGGTGATCAAAATCAGGCTCGATCAGTGATCAGAAATCTGACATTTCTCCCAGTCAGTGAACAATAAGAGTGAGATAAACTGGACCTCCTTCAACACAGAATTCACATTATGTTGTCCTTAAGACTCAGGTCAATCCAAGTGAATAATCCCACATTTTAGTCACAAATTCAACTTCACCTTCTACAGAAAACAATTAGTTTTTAATTTGTCATCAGACCAGTGTGAGCTTCGATAGGTAACCTGCTTTATTAAAAATGAGGATCAGGTCAGGTTTGATCAGCACATTTGACATTTTGAAGTCGTCACTCGCTCCATTTCAAAGCTCTGAGACCTGAAACTGTTTTATCTGCTGCTTGTATCCATTCTGCAGGAGTACAAGAGGAAGCAGATCGAGGAGCAGCGCCAGGCGGAGCGGCTGCAGAGGCAGCTGCAGCAGGAGCGAGCGTACCTGGTGTCGCTGCAGCAGCAGCAGCAGGATGCGCCGCGACCGGCTCCGCCGCAGGACAAGAAACAGCTGTACCACTACAAGGATCAGGCGCCGAGCAGCAACGACAAGCCCGCCTGGGCCAAAGAGGTACCCTGCAGGATCCGAGAAACACAAACCTGTCCCTCGTTTCATCGCAGGTTTAGTTTACTGAGATGAGTGTTTCATGAGCAGCGTCTGTCTGCCTCACTTTGATTCACATTTTAACATCCTGAGGCCTGAGCATCCTGAGGCCTGAGCATCCTGAGGCCTGAGCATCCTGAGGCCTGAGCATTCTGAGGCCTGAGCATCCTGAGGCCTGAGCATCCTGAGGCCTGAGCATCCTGAGGCCTGAGCATCCTGATGCCTGAGCATTCTGAGGCCTGAGCATCCTGAGGCCTGAGCATCCTGAGGTCTGAGCATCCTGAGGCCTGAGCATCCTGAGGCCTGAGCATCCTGACGCCTGAGCATTCTGAGGCCTGAGCATCCTGAGGCCTGAGCATCCTGAGGCCTGAGCATCCTGAGGCCTGAGCATTCTGAGGCCTGAGCATCCTGAGGCCTGAACATCCTGAGGCCTGAGCATTCTTAGGCCTGAGCATTCTGAGGCCTGAGCATCCTGAGGCCTGAGCATCCTGAGGCCTGAGCATCCTAAGGCCTGAGCATCCTAAGGCCTGAGCATCCTGAGGCCTGAGCATCCTGAGGCCTGAGCATCCTGAGGCCTGAGCATTCTGAGGCCTGAGCATCCTGAGGCCTGAGCATCCTGAGGCCTGAGCATTCTTAGGCCTGAGCATTCTGAGGCCTGAGCATCCTGAGGCCTGAGCATCCTGAGGCCTGAGCATCCTAAAGCCTGAGCATCCTGAGGCCTGAGCATCCTGAGGCCTGAGCATCCTGAGGCCTGAGCATCCTGAGGCCTGAGCATCCTGAGGCCTGAGCATTCTGAGGCCTGAGCATTCTGAGGCCTGAGCATCCTGAGGCCTGAGCATCCTGAGGCCTGAGCTTTGGTTGGCTGAGAGAGATTAATTTTCCTGAGCTAATGAGATTCAGCAGAATATAAAAACCTTTAAAGCATTGTTTCTGAACAGTTAGTTCTAAAGTTATCAAATAAATTAATGATTGAGTTCATCTCAAGTGAGAACGACAGGTCTACACTAAATATTTAGGGTGAGGGGAATCAAACCTATGAAAAAATAGATAAACAAATACAGTGGCGGTTCTAGACAACATTAGAGGGGAGCCAGCTGCTTCTTTAGGAGGGCACCTCAGGGGTGGTTCCAGTGGGGGAACCGCCCCTGAACAAATATAATCACCTTGTTTTCTAAATCTGTCTGATTTTGACTTATAAACGGATAAAAAAGATTTCTAAAATGACTTTTTATTTCTGAAAGGAGCAGAAATGTTTTACTAATCTGTTGTTGAACGCCAAAGTAAAAATATGTATTATCTACTCCTTTTTTCTACATTTATGGAGTCAAGTGAGAACATATCTTCAGACAGACTCATCCTAAAACATTTTCATCCACATAAGTCATGAAGCCAGGAGAACAGAGAAACTTATAAAATGACAGCCGTAGTTTAGTTTTTAAAATCTTTCGGGTCTTCTGTGGTTTCCTCATGATAGGAACAGAGTCCCAGGAGGTTAAACTACAGATTCAACAGTGCATTAGAGGCGTGAATGATGTGTGTTACTGAGAGCAGCATAAATAGCCCCAAAAGACGGAGGTTCCTTTAAAAAACGAGAGAAAATCTGCCAAACGTTTATTTCAACACAAAGCCTTCATGAATCGTGATTCATTGGAATCCTTTCAGGCATGTTTTCAGTCAAAATTCATTCAAACAGAAACTGGCTGCTAGCGTTCAGAGTAACAGGTGATTCATGTCTTTCCTTTTTAATTTTCAGTTAAGTGAGAAAACAGAAACTTTTTTTTTGTTTCCCTACTTTATTCTAGTTCAGCTGAATGTTTTGAAGAGATGAAGCAGATCAGTGTTTGGATCGATGAGAAACTTTGACTAAAACTCACAAACTTTTCCCTGCAGGAGCTGCATCAAACCCTGGTTTAATGTTTGAATCTCCTCTAGGTTTCATCAGAGCTGCATCTCTAACAGTGGCTGTAGAAATGATCCAATCTTCCTTTTTTTACAGATGAAACGACAGAAAAACTTTCTGCTTTTCTGCTCAAATCTGTCAGCAAACAACAGGTTTCGTTCCTAAAGAAACTTTTATATTTGAGTCATCACTAAACTGACTGAAGGATGTTTCATTTAGAATTTTAAAAATGTCTTATCAGAAGACATTTGATCCTTTAAGGCTGGACGCTTCTGGTCACTTTGGAGGGAGACTGTTGTTTGATTTAAATTGACTGAATCTGTTTTTATTGTTTAACAGCTACTTCCTGCTGGACATGTTGTTTATTCCCTTAGCTGACCATTACCATCCTGGCAATGTGCCGTCAGGAGTCGAGGGATGAGCACCTGTTTGATGGTTTTCCATCTTAATGTGCAGAATATTTTATAAACGGATCCTCTTGTAGTTAAAACTGGAAGAGAAATGATGGAAATCTAGTGTTAAAATCAGGCTGAAAAAGGTGTTGAAATAACAAATTTCTGCAGTGTTGTTTTTATCAGCCACTTTGGTTTTAGTCTCAGTCCTCTGGACTGATTACCGGTAGTTTTAGTCACATTTGGTCATGTTTATACTGTATGTGAGAGTTTTAGTCGACAAAACTCAAAAAGGTTTTAGTCTGTTTTAATTTGAAAAGTCTTTTAACAAAGTAACTTAGGTCAATAAGTTGGAAAGTAGAATCCCATCAATCAATTCAAAAGTATCATAGGCCGTTTTGTATTAAATGGGAAAAGAAAAAAAACAATCCAAAAAATGGATGAAACTACAAAAACCAAAGTATTCAATCAACACTATAAGTGTTGCTCTAACATTCAGCCATACTGTAATGGTAACAAAGACATGTCGCCGTTTAATGAACAAAATCACTAATCAGGAGCTAAAGCTAGGCTAACGAGCTTTTTAGACGTAGCGCCACATTTTTAGTAAAACAAACAAACAACTCACCGTGGAGTTGATTAAATGAAGACACAACGTTATTTATTTATTTATTATTTTATTTATTTATTTTACTTTGGTAGTTTGAGTTTTTATTATTACGATAGTTTTATTTTTTTTATTTGTTTGTTTATTTTGTTTGTTCGTTTTTGGTGGGTTTTATTAGATTGTTTTGTTAGTTTGAGGTTTATTATTATTAATTAAATTTTTTATTTGTTTGTTTATTTTTTTAGTTTGTTAGAGGTTTTACGTATATTAGTAGTATTTTGTTTGTTTATTTATTTTGTTTATCTGTTTTTTTATTTTGTCAGAGGTTTTATATTAGTAGTATTTTGTTTATTATTTTTTAGTTTATCTGTTTTTTTAGTTTGTTTATCTGTTTTTTTAGTTTGTCAGAGGTTTTATATTAGTAGTATTTTGTTTATTATTTTTTAGTTTGTTTATCTGTTTTTTAGTTTGTTTATCTGTTTTTTTAGTTTGTCAGAGGTTTTATATTAGTAGTATTTTGTTTATTATTTTTTAGTTTGTTTATCTGTTTTTTTAGTTTGTCAGAGGTTTTATATTAGTAGTATTTTGTTTATTTGTTTATTTTTTTAGTTTGTTAGAGGTTTTATATTAGTAGTATTTTGTTTATTATTTTTTAGTTTGTTTATCTGTTTTTTTATTTTGTCAGAGGTTTTATATTAGTAGTATTTTGTTTATTATTTTTTAGTTTGTTTATCTGTTTTTTTAGTTTGTTTATCTGTTTTTTAGTTTGTTTATCTGTTTTTTTAGTTTGTCAGAGGTTTTATATTAGTAGTATTTTGTTTATTATTTTTTAGTTTGTTTATCTGTTTTTTTATTTTGTCAGAGGTTATATATTAGTAGTATTTTGTTTATTATTTTTTAGTTTGTTTATCTGTTTTTTTAGTTTGTCAGAGGTTTTATATTAGTAGTATTTTGTTTATTATTTTTTAGTTTGTCTGTTTTTTTATTTTGTCAGAGGTTTTATATTAGTAGTATTTTGTTTATTATTTTTTAGTTTGTTTATCTGTTTTTTTAGTTTGTCAGAGGTTTTATATTAGTAGTATTTTGTTTATTATTTTTTAGTTTGTTTATCTGTTTTTTTAGTTTGTCAGAGGTTTTATATTAGTAGTATTTTGTTTATTATTTTTTAGTTTGTTTATCTGTTTTCAGTTCATGCTTCGTGAGGTAAATGTTTGACCAGAGCATTGAAGGGTTAAAGAAAAAGAGTTGAATTATGTTTTTTAATAAATGTTTCCAGCTCCACCTCCTAACTGGTTCTCGTGGATGTTTTTTTTTACCTGTAGATGTTTATTTTTACCTGTTTGTAAACAACCTTCCCTCCAGGTGATGCGTCGCGCTCAGAGTAACTCCCCCCGCCTCCCTACCAAGAAGTACCACTCCTTCAAGGAGACCCGGGACGTGAACCTGGACCAGCTCCTCCTCCTCCCGGGTTACAAACCGCCCCGCCCCCCCTCATACCCCGCCCACGTCAGTCCCAACAGGGACCACCAGCACGTCCCTCGAATCCGCATCACCTGCGTCCCAGAACCAGAGTACTCTGAGCCGGTGATGAGGAGGCAGAGTCCAGGCGGGAGCCCTGACAGGGCGGTCGACTCCAGGGGCCGCAGTCTAGCCCGCCGGGTCAGTCGGAAACCAGCTGGACCCTTTGACCCTTTACCTCTAACCTGTCCTTCTTCTAAACTGTGTTTCTCTAACCAGGTGAACTCATCCTTTAACTCCAGCGTTTCTCAGTCTCTCTTGGTTTGGATGTTTTCAGCCTTTTTCATTCAACTTCTGACCTTAAAGGAACAGATCTTCTGAAGTGGGTTAAGGTTACAAACATTTAATATCTTCTAGCTCTGTGAACAGCCTCAGTTTGGAGAAACAGGAAGTAGTTGTGAGCAGACAGATGAGCTGGTCCCACTGAGGTCAGTTACAAAGTGCTTCTGTCCTCCTAAAACAACTTTACCTCTGAATATTAGTATAGCAGGTGACAGAAAAGATACTTCAGAAACTTTTACTCCATAAATGTGAGTTTACTGGGTTTTCACCAGGAAGTTTGTGTTTATTTGCAGCAGAAAATGGTTTTAGGGGAACTTCCAGTTCCAGTTTCTTCCTGGGTAGAAATTCATAATAATAGATGAGATCATCAGAATAACCAGGAAATGTTAAGTAAAGGTTTTAAGACTTTACCTGTGACAGTTTGGAGATGATTTTTTAAGTGAGTTAAAAGCTGCTTTGTTACCAGCTCCACTGTGACTAGCTCACCATTTGATCAGAATATCTATCTAATCTATATCTAACGTCTGTCTACAACAGATGAGAAGCTGACTGAGTTTCCACATAGCCCCACTTCAAAGAGGTTCCTTATGGTTTCAACGCTAAAGAGCATCGTTTGAATTTAGAATAAAAACTCAGATGAACCGATAAAGAACAAACGTCAGTCGTGAAACCTCCTCTGATGGACGGACGTCTAAAAGCTTCTTTTTAATTGAAGTGTTTGTGTCTTAACGGAGGACCAACGTCTCTCTGACTCTAGGTCAGTAAACCAGCTCACCTCATGTCCTAACCTCCACTAATTCTTCCTTCTTCACAGCTTCTAATCACCTTTTTATTGAGACTTTCTGGGTTCATCTCTTATTCATCTGGTTTCAGTGCTTATTAAAACTGCATGTTGTGTTATTTATACTGAACAGGTACTAACTACTACTATTCCTCTTTCAGGCTTTACATCTCATTATTCTCTGATTCCAGGTTGTTCGTGTCTGTGTTCTTGAATGGGTTTTCTCTTTCTTATTAGGATCTTTGTATTAAATGAATCCTGATTGGGAGCAGAGCTGCAGGTCTGCCCCCTGGTGGCCTCTGGTAGACAGATGTAGGACAGGTGGAGCTATAATGAGTCTGGAAGGTCTCCCCTCCTCTCAGCCCCACAGGACTCCACCCAAAGCCTCAGAGGGGGAATTATTTCCATCACATGTAAAGTGCTCTGCTCTAAAAACAGGAGGAGTTCCTCCTCAAAGGAAGGTTTTCAGTCAAAGTTCACATGTTAGGAGCTGAATGTGATGTTTAAAGTCATCTGTAAAAACCCGTGTCAGAGCTGAAATGTGCTGCGTTTGTAAAATAGAAACTTTAAATGTTCTACTCCTGACTTTTTAACAAGGAGCAAGTTGGCTGGTGGAGGAGAAATATTTAAAAAATACAGATTTAAATCATTTGTATAACTTTAGCTAAAAATCGGAGAAGTTTGTTCCAGAATGTGGGACAGAAAGCGGAGGTTTGGACGTCCGTTGAGCCTCTGCAGGCCGAGTGACCGTGTCTGATGTTTGTGTCAGGTGGAGGAGCTTTTTCAGATGAACAGACAGAATTCTCCTGCGTTGCAGCATAAAGTCTCCAACCGGATCTCGGACCCGTCTCTGCCGCCCCGATCCGAGTCCTTCAGCAGCGGAGGCATCCAGCAGGCCCGCACCCCGCCCATGCACCGCTCCGTCGAGCCGCAGGTCAGAACCCCACGCCGCCGTGTGTGTGTGTGTGTGTGTGTGTGTGTGTGATCACAGCAGTGTTTATTTATCAGACCGTCAGTTTAGTACGACTTGGAGAGGAAATGGAAAAAGCTGGGCGATGTGGCCTAAAACTAATATTGTATACTAATATATCAACATTTATAATGATATTAATCACAGTGTTTTCAGATCTACTGAATTAATGTTTAGTTCAACACCGATGCAGCGGTGTATCTCAGACATCAGTTTACTGAAGCTCAACTCAAAAGGATTTTATGCTATAGCAAATTTGTTTTCATGCCTCATAGTTTAGCTACGAATAAATATATTGTGGCGATTAAAAAAACCTGAAATAAATCATTAAGGTGGTTCTCTCGCAGTTCTCAAAAAACTCAGCCAATCAGACGTTTCAGACTGAAAGCAGCTATTGGACGATCCAGCTGTCTGTCTCCTGAAGCGCCTCACTTCCTCACTGCTTGGATCCTCCATTAATGCTGCTGGAGCATTTTTCAGCAGAACATCCCGGAAGTGAGAGAAGCACAGAAACAGGCTGTTAGCGCTTCAGTTTTAGGAAAAAATACCAGAGTCCTTAAAAGAAAAACACTTTTTGAGCTAGCAGAAAACTAAAAACGTTTAGATGTAGAAAGAGGAAAAACCTGGGGGACGTTAGCAACGGCTGGTGTTTAGCTCTCTGTTGTTACTGTGGCAATGTGCGGGCCCATGTCCAGGGGAGGTGTAGCATAATGGTGCATTCGATTTGTCCTCGGAGGTCGGAACTGGGAATGACGTCACACCCGAGTTCGGAAAAATCGGGAAACCTAAGTCTAAAGTAATTTCTGGTTGTATTTCTTCACGTGTTTGGTTCACACACAAACACATTGCTATTGTTGACTTTGTTAGCAGCACGCATCCAAAACACTGTTTAAGACTTTAATTAATTTGCTCATGCAAACACTCTGAATTTGTTTAGAGTCAGAAGATACAAAGCACTACGTGTAATTCTGAACTTAGATACATCCAAACAAGAAGATCTTGCAAAATAAACGTGTTTTCACGGCATTTTAACTGTTCTCGTCAGGAGTCGCCATCTTTTTTCCCAAAGTCAGGACGCAAAAAAATCTCTGACTTTCCGAGTGGGAAGTCCGACTTTGGGGGGCGTTCTAGTTGATTTTTCCCACTCGGAACTCAGAATGTCTGACTTCCGAGTACAAATCGAACGCACCATTAATGCTGCTGGAGCATTTTTCAGCAGAACATCCCGGAAGTGAGAGAAGCACAGAAACGGCTGTTAGCGCTTCAATTTTAGGAAAAAATACCAGAGTCCTAAAAGAAACACACATTTTGAGCTAGCAGAAAACTAAAACGTTTGGACGTAGAAAGAGGAAAAACCTGGGGGGACGTTAGCATAGCGTTTCAACGGCTGGTGTTTTGCTCTCTGTTGTTTCTGTGGCAATGCGCGGTCCCATGTCCGGGGGAGGTGCAGCATAAGGATCATAGGGAGGGGGGAGCGTTTGAAAATTAGCTATAGCACCTGTAAATGTTTATAATGAGCAGTTTGACACTGACAGCAGCAGTTAGCTCGTCAGTCAACAAGTGACTTTTTATTATTTAATTTTTAGTTATTTTACAACTCAGACAGCTGATTTGTCAGTTATACAATGTTAGCATGTGTTAGCATGTGTTAGCATCTAGAAACAAATCTTTAGTAGGGCGTTAAAAAGGTGGATAAACATGTCAAACTCCAGCACTCGCTGTAGAAAAACTTTAATATTTCATATTTTATTGTCACTTTTTTTAGAGTGCTGGTTTTTAGCGTGCTTAATGGTCCCAGTGGTCCCATCTTAGCTGAAAAAGCAGCTGATCCCAGTAAAGCTACATTTATTCTTCCTCACTAAACCCAGATGACTCCTAAATGAAAGATCCAGCTTCTTCTTCAGATTTGACATCTTGGAGCGCACACTAACTTCTTTTTGAGCTCTTAATGTTCTCTGTCGGTACCTCCTGATGAACACTGAGCCTGCTGGAGACAGGTCCAGGTGGGAGGGCGGAGTTTCCTGACGTTTTCTGGATTTCACCTAAATAATTTGTTTTTTTTATTTACGCTCCATTGATATTAAGGATTTCTCATGTTGGGTAAATCAGCCCAGCTTTAGTTTAGTTTGAGATTCTGAATTCACAGTGAAAGTTCAACGAGTTTTATCGATATTTAAAATCATTTTTAGAGAAAGTTCATTTTCCATTTGACTTAAATGGTGACATTTTTATATTAAATGCTGCTTTTGATCAGAGAATGCTGCAAACTAGGGATGTCCCGATCAGGTTTTTTGGCCCTCGAGTCCGAGTCTGAGTCATTAGATTATGAAGATCTGCCGATCCCGAGTCCCGATCCGATCTTTTTAATATGTTGTTGTGATCAACTTTATAAAGCCTCCAGACACAGACAGACTCACACTTTCTGCTTCAAGCTGCTTCTGCGTTCTACTTTGCCGAAGTTTAACTAATAAAAACAAACAAGTAACAAAATGATGTCATGCTGCAGACATAAATCCATCCATCTGTATAATCTATCATATCCATATATGTTTAAATACTTAAACATAATTCTCTGTGCACAAAATTAGTTTGTGGTTAAAGTAACTTTTTGAGGAAAATCTTTTTTTCCTACAGCTGTTCAGGTGCAGAAATGTCAACATTATTTTAACACTCTGCTCCATTTTTTGCCCAGAAAGAACAAACTTGTTTACTGACAATGACCCGATCATTTCTTAAGTCATCAGCTTCTCCTTCACTCCTCCTCCTGCTTTATCCTCTGACTGCAGCAGCTCTGAACAACTTCTTCATTAGACTATTTGGAGAAATCGTTTTGGAGCGACATTTAATCAGGAAGCTCCTCCTCAGAAAGCGCTTTTTAAAAATCTAAACATCGCTCAATTTATTTCCCGACGGAGGGCGGGTGTTGTGCTGCGCACGGAGCAGAATCTCCTCCTGAGGCAGGAGGGAGACGCTGCGTAGGGGGAATGAGTTAGCGCGGGTATGACTCGCTCCACGCCGGCCTCGCCGCCTCCTCCAGACCGAGCACTCCCATCGGTGCTTACTTTCCGTTCAGGGGGAGGACGAGTCCCGGCAGGTGTGGAGAGAGCGGCGAACCCGGTCGCTGCTCCATAAGCTCGCGTGTCTCCCGGTCCCGCCCCCCTCCCTCCTCCTGGACCGGCGGAAACTGATTAAAACTCTGATTATGGTTAATATAAGTGCACAAATATAGACTATATATAAATCCCATGTGCTTTAGATTGTTTAACATATATTTAAAAACCCAAACTTCCTTCTGAAGGTGTAGCAGCTTTTATTTTGGCGGGGCGGGGTGCATGTAGAGGAAACCCGAGTCAAAATCGGGAGGTGACGTCCGATTCCGATCGAGTCCAAAATCACGTGATCGGGGCCGATTTCCGATCACGTGATCGGATCGGGACATCCCTACTGCAAACTGTTTGGTCCAACCATCACAACCCGGAGCAAACAGGAACTTTGTGTGTTTTTGTCACCGGTGTTTAAACACTGCTGGTGTGAACGCACCCCGAGACCCTTCTAACCTCCTTCCTCACCTCCATCACTCCTCCTGCATCACCTCCTCTCTACCTGCTTCACATTAATATCCTCCTCCACCTGGCCTATTTCCTGCCTGTGTGTGTGTGTGTGTGTGTGCGCGCGTGTGTGTGTGTGTTCAGATGGCCCACCTGGTACAGGTGAAGAGTCACGGCCTGTCAGGCTCCCAGTCTCTGTACGACCCCCACGGCGTGTCCTCCGCCTCGGCGTCGCCCTCCCCCTCCCGGCCTCCCATGCCCCGGCAGAACTCCGACCCCACCTCCGACACCCCTGCTCCCCCATCCCTGACCCGCCTGGCGCCCCCCCTCGACAAACTGGACCGCAGCTCGTGGCTGCGGCAGGATGACGACATGCCGCCCAAGGTTCTGCATGCCCCCACCTGTGTGTTTCTGTCCGTGCATGTGTGTGTGTGTGTGTGTGTGTGTGTGTGTGTGTGTGTGTGTGTGTGTGTGTGTGTGTGTGTGTGTGTGTGTGTTGGCAATCTTTTCTTTCTTCTAATTCCTGATTTTGTGGTTTGAACGTTCATTTCTGTGTTTTACTGACTGGCTGGTGTTCTGTGTTTCTTTGTTTTTGAGGATGTTGAAGCCAGCAGAGCACCAGGCTCCTATAAAAACAAACATTAGGAAGATAAATGTCTGTGAGTCCCAGCTTGTGACTAGAGATGACCTGATTCTGGTTGTGAGGGCTGATGCCATCTCCGACAGGCTGTGATGAACAGAATCATTCACCTAAACGCTCTGATTCTGGAGGTTAAAACCTCATGTGAATTAGAGTTCAGCAGAAGGAAAAATGGCTGATTTTTTTTATTGCTGTTTAGTTAGGATGTGTTCACAAACCAAAGAAGAAAATCCTATCTTTGAGCGTCAAATTCCGATCACCAGATTGGACTTTGGTGCATCTCTCTGTAGTTTTAAAGATGGTTGAAGTACCAGAACATAACTCTCTAACGTTGGTGTTTCCAGGTTCCTCAGAGGACCACCTCCATCTCTCCTGCTTTGGTCAGGAAGAACTCTCCTGGAAACGGTCCTGGACTCGGTCCTCGGGCCGGAGCTCACCTCATCAGGGCCAGGTGGGTCCACGCGGAGGGGGTTCAGATAAAAACTGAATGAGAACTCTGTCCAGCATCAGAAACAGGAGGGTGATGGGATTTAAGCAGTTTGCTTTTATGAATGAGACGCCTCTTGCTTTGTTTGTGTTGCCGTAGCAACCCTGACCTGAGGAGGACTGATATTCCCATGGATACGCCTCTGAAGAGGACGAGCAGCGGCAGCTCCTCCAGCTCCAGCACCCCCAGCTCCCAGGGAGGCTCCAACGAGCGAGGTGAGCGCACGCACACACACACGCACGCACACACACACACATACACACAAATTACCTATACTCAATTATATTTATTCTGATAAACATAATAATCTTAAACGGAACACATCTAACCCAATAGTTGAAAACATGATGGACGTTTTACAGCCTCTCATCGGCACCTAAAGGAGATAGCTCAACTCTCCAGATTCAGCCCCATTTGACCCCGGGCAGAAAGGATGAGGGATTTAAGATACGGGCAAATAAGGGGGTAAAGTCAGCGAGGGATGTGCACGGTGTAGATGGGAGGCTTCTAACATTTGAACAATTGGTTACTGAATTTAATATTCCTCAGAAACATTTTTATAAATATTTGCAGCTAAGACGTTTTATTAGAACCCAGCAAATCAATTACTATCAAATTCCACCTGTGACAGTTCTTGAAAAAGTTCTAACAAAAGATCCCTATGGTAAAGGTAAGGTTTCAGAATTGTATGAATTGTTAGCATCTGCTTCTCCTGATTCTTCTTTGTCTAAACTTAATGCTTGGAATAAAGACCTGATGGAAGCATTAACTATGGAACAAAGGCAAACAGCCTGTAGATTAGCCCAAACACAATCAGCCAACACTCGACTACGACTAACACAGTTTAACTGGTTAATGAGATTATATATCACAGCAGAAAAACTAAACACATTTAACAGAAACATCCCAGATCTTTGTAACAAATGCCAAGAACATAAGGGGTCTTTAGTCCACTGCTTGTGGGAGTGGAGTTCTGGGGAGAAGTAAGAAATAAACTTCAAGAAATCCTGATGATTAAAATAGATCTGAAACCAAAACTTTTTATTCTGGGATTATACCCAGAAAATACAAACATAAACAGGTATAATAAAATATTTATTCATCTGGGAATTTTGAAAGCAAAGAGAATAATCTCGTTATCATGGAAAGAAATGAGTAAACCAAGTATTGTACAACGGATGAAGGAACTATTCGTTTACCTCTGGACAAAATGACATACTGTATGTTAAAAGACCAACAAGAAGTTTTTGACAAAATGTGGCTTTCTTTTATTAACTACATCAAGAATAGAGATCTGTCTATTTTATTGGAAGCATCGGAGACTAAGGTTAACCCTTAATGCAATTCCATTGTTTTAGGATGTATTTCCTTTTGATTTTCTCTGTAAGGTTCTCATGATAAAAAATAATAATAATAATGTATTTGGGATGTACCGCACCTTATTGTCCGTTAGTGCTTTGTAGTTGATACTCTGTTTGTTTTGTTATGTTTTAATGTAATTGTAAAGTAAAGAAAATGAATTAATAAAAATATTTTTTTTATTAAAAAGGGTTTTAAACCAACACCATTAAACCGCCCTTTAACAGACTGGTTTAATATGTTCAGACGATCCCCTGAAACAGGGATAGTCATCTAGAGTGTGAAGGGGTCCAGTTAGAAAACAAATTCTGAAGCAAAGGTCCAGAAGATCATAACATCAATCAATAATCAAATCAATCCAGAACAGTTCAAAGACCTTTAATAATCTAGAACCTCGTTTATAAAACGTTACGTAGAATCCTTACTAAAAGTCTACTGATAACAGAGACGTACAGAGGTCAGTCACAGAGTGAAGTACGTCGACTGGTGACTCTTCTTATGGACAAGTACGCCTTTAGAATGAAAATATTTATGAATAAACAGCCTAACGTGAGAACGATCAGTGTAAACGATGCGTTTTACTCTGCTAGAGGTGAGAATCCAGCTGGAAACACAGAAGTAGCTGAAGCTGAAATACATGTTTCCACCTCTAGATGGTGCTATATGCCTTTAAACTCAGCAAAAACAAAACCCACTTACACAAATTAATGTTGGGAACCTATAAAACTCTACAGATCCACACAGTTCTGATCCATCAATCACTCCTTTCCCTAGAAGTGTTCTCAGCTGGTTTGGGATCAGACCCCGCCTCCTACACACCCACATCCTGCCATATATGGTCATTGCAAAGTACCTCATGAATTATCTGTTTAATATCTATTGCTATCTTTGACTTTACCCTCGTTTCAGGAGTGTAACTCTCTCATTTGTCTGCATGGAAGAATCTCAGTGTTTACCGCCTGGAATGCTCTGCCCTGATTGGCTGAGTGGTGCCAGGTGGGGTTGCTTAGCTTGCATCTAATTGGTCAGTTGTTTTTCTGGTCTGCTAAACCACTACCGTAAAGACGACGAAAGCTGCTCCCTGTTAGGGTTTAACTCCTTGTGGGAACGCTTCTGGGTCCAGACCCGGCCCGCGCTCCACTTGTTACGGTAGTGACCTCCGTTCTGAAATATCCTCACGTTCTAAAAGTATCCATCCATCTGTTTTCCACCACTTATCTGAGGTCAGGTTGTAGAGGTGACACGTCCAGGAGGAAGACCTCCCTCTCCTCAGTGACACTCCCGCTCCTCCTGGGAGATCCCAAAGCGTTCCCAGACCAGAGAGGATGTAGAACCGGGTTCTGGGTCTGCTCCATGGTCTCCTCCCGGCGTAGGAGGAGGCCAGAAGGCGTTAAAACCAACCCTGGTGTGCAGACTTCTCTCCTTTTTCTAAATGTTCCCTTTCTTCCTTCGTGTTTTTAGGTAATTCGGCTCCTAAAACTGAGGGCTCGACACTCTCTTCCCACGATGCCAAAGACGAGAGCAGAGAGCTGACGCGACCCAGCAGACCAGCAGTGAGTCCACACACACACACACACATCCATCTGAGCGTCAGCCCCACAACCTGATTTAAATAAGCAAAGTCTGTCCTTGAACTCATCGTGATGCTGTTCCTGTCTCTCCTCCATCCTCCATCCTTCCTTCCATCGTCTCTCAGAGTTATAAGAAAGCTTTAGACGAGGTCAGTGACGTTTCTCCTCCTTCTGTCTCACACCATCCCTCCCTTTGTCCCTCCGGTCCACACATGTCCATGTCCACTCTGGCTGTTCCTCCTGAAGCATGAAAACCTGCACAAAGTCGCTCTTCGTGTTTAAAAAAATGGTTCTTTTATTCTGAAAAGGTTTTTATATCTGAGGTCTGATTTGATCAGGCTGCTTTTTATGATGAGAAAATGAAACATTCTCTTTTCATTTCCTTTCTCGTCTCGTTTCTGGTAACTTTTTTTTTTTTCAAACAGGAAGTAAATCAGCTATCGGGACTTCCTGTCCCGTCCTTCAAATTAAAACTTCCTGACGTCACTTTACTCACCTCTGCTCTCATGTTTCATTTCCACGGTCACACTCTGTTTTTCTTTCTTCTTCCATTTTCCCGTTCCTCTCTCTCTCTCATCAGGAGGAGTTGGTAAGATACCCCCCCCCCCCAACCTGATCACAGCTCCGCCCACTTCCTGTCACTCAGACGTGAAATGTTCCTGCCGTGATTTTGATTTGTGGAAAACTGGATGATTGCTTCTGTTTTGATGCTGTGATGCGTCGGTGTGGCAGCCATATTGTTCCAGGGACTCTGCTAAAGAATCACAACAGGAAGTTCAAATATTCATAAATGTTTCAGCTGCTTTGTTCACTACAAACATCAGATTCATAATAATAATAATATAAATCGACTTTGGATTGTTTAAGATTTAAATTCTGTTTTATAGAAAGTAAAAAATCTGATAAGAACAAACTAGAATTCCACTGTTTATGTTGCACCAAAAAACAAAAACCAGTCATGGTTTTTAAAGAGCAAAGTTCAGATAAACCAGTTTAAATCTGAGTAAACGTCTGATTGAGCTCACATCTGTTCTAACCTGATAAATGGATTTGATACATGCATTATCTTTATAGTTGAAAAATAAAAGACTTGTATTACAAACTGGTTTAATTTGTGAAAGTTTCAGATTTTAATAGTATTTTTTACTATCTTTTGTCTTTTTAATTTACAGTGTTATATTTGTTTATTACAGGTTTATTTATTTATGCACACAATTTTCAAAAAATAGTTTTTCTTTATAATAATATTGAAATTTAAACCTTTTACATTATATTTATTAATAATTTTAAACTTTTTTTAAATACATTTACACATCTTTAGTTTCTATTTAATAAATCTGCTATTAAATAAGTCCTAAATATATATATTATATAGATATATATATCCTCTCATTTTATTTAACAGTTCTTATTACTTATATATTTATTCTTTTACTTTACAGTGTTTTAGTTTTTAATGTAGAAATTACCAAATTAGAGTAATTTTTAAAAAATAATTCTATTGAATTTGTGCCAAAATGATCAACCAAACACTAAAACTACAGTCACACTCAAAATAAATCCAAATAAAGAGACCAAAAACAACTTTTCAGAAGTAAAACTGTGAAATTCCAAAGCCAAAAAATCACTCAAAATACGAAAGAAACTATTTTTTAAGTATTTTTTTCTAAAGCAAAAACTTCTTAACAATTTTTAATTTAATTCTCTGAAACATTTTTTGGGGGTTTTCGTTTAATTCTGCTTCATTCAAACCCTTTATGCTTTTATTCTGAAGGGCATGTTTTGCTTTTGAAAAAATCTAAAACGGTTTGAAAGAAGCAGAAATAAGTGAGAACCAAAACGGTGTCAGAAATAAAATATGAGTTGTTTGGAAATAGAAATAAGTTTTTGGTTTAGAAAACTAGATTTTTACTTATGAAATTGTTTATTTGTTTTAAGAGGATTTTTGTTTGTTTTTGCTTTTGAATTTCACACTTTTGCTTCTGAATTGTTCCTCATGGATGCTTTATTTTGATATATTTGTAGTTTTGGTTGATCCTTTTGGCTCAAACCTTATCCCACAGAATTCTTTTTTACTCATTTTTGAACTTATTTTACTTTATTTATTTACTCAGTATCAGTGAGTCTTCATTAGAAAATCTGCTCAGATGAAACTAAAAGGCTCTTTACCTGATTAAACGTATTATTTTTGACTTTCTGAGATGCTGACATCTGGACGTAACCTGTCCAGTTCGTCTCACTCAAAGGACCAGATGTGTGTTTTGAACCTGCTGCAGTATGGTGACGAGACGACGCATCACACCAGTCCGTTCATATTGATGTTTATTTCTGGCTGCTGAATGTGGATTACCTGACCTTTACCACTGAGGCATGGCTGTAGCCTGTTGTTTCTCTGTTCCTGCTCGCTGCCCTCCTCGTGAGTGATGGAGATTTAATCCTGTTAATTAGAACTGCACTAACAAACTGCATGGTGCCTCCAGCCTTCTGTCTGTCTGTTCAGTCTGAGAGGACAGGTGTGTTTCTTAATGTTACCTGTGGAATCACAGACACTGCGAGGCTCCAGTGGAGTTTTTTTTATTGGCTGTAAAATCAAAGTTGGAACCCTTCACTGGTAAACTCAGCTCAGTGAGAATCATTATAATAATCAGCCTGATGTTTATTGGGCTGAACCCAACAGAACAGTGACTTTTTATAGATGTTTTTCTGTCTCGTCGCTAAACGAGACCCGGTGAAGCCGACAGAACCCTCCGTGCGTAACGGCCGGTTTCTCCTCCTGCAGGACCTGACGGCTCTGGCCAAAGAGCTGAGAGAGCTGCGGCAGGGCGAGGAGACCAGCCGCCCGCCTGTCAAAGTGACGGACTACTCTTCGTCCAGCGAGGAGTCCCACAGCAGCGAGGATGAGGAGGGAGAGGGCGGAGCTAATGATGGAACGGTGGCCGTCAGTGATATACCACGAATCATGTGAGTAGCTGCTGTTTGAATCAACTTTTAGTCAAATAAAGCTTCTTTAAGCCCTGCAGTGTCCACACCAAGAAAGAAAACA
The DNA here is from genome assembly GCA_006937965.1 of Callopanchax toddi. Lineage (NCBI taxonomy): Eukaryota > Metazoa > Chordata > Actinopteri > Cyprinodontiformes > Nothobranchiidae > Callopanchax > Callopanchax toddi. The sequence continues at coordinate 1,253,037 of SSNR01000115.1, forward strand.
CGTTGAGTTGATACGAGCTGTAGTTGATTGTATGGTTCGTTTAATGTCAAATAGAAACGAATTAAAGCCACACTATGTAACGTTTTCATATTGTTAAATCTTTTTCTTGAGCCAGTATGTGACCCTGAAGTCTCACAAAGTCACGTGTCTCAGAGGGTTAGGCTAACCCAATGTGGCTAGCTGTTATGCTAGCTCCGGAGTGTTTTTAGCTCATGATTCCTGATTTTTTCCCATCTCTCCCTGCTTGAACACAGCTGATTTCTTTGACTGAGTGATGAACCGCTCCAGTAGAAAGCAGTGAAGGCTGAGGAGATGTTTAACAGGGAGATTTAGGGCTTTCTGAGCAGAAACAATGCTAACGTTTTTACAGCAGTGACTTAAAACGGACACTAGGGCGTGCTAAAAACAAGCAAAACTGCACAGCATGCCTTTAAGGTCTTCTTCTCTTTCAGGCCTCCAGCAAGTCAGAGTGCAAATGAGTCGTTTGGCGTGGTGGGAGGCCACAACGACGCTCACGGCGACTCGTACGGAGACAACTCACAGGACAGCACCCTCATGATGCGTGAGGTGAGACAGTCTGACCTCTGACCTGTGGGGTTTCCTGCTGACTCCACAGAAACGTTGTCCCTGTTAAAGCCTTAGGCATAACGGCTCAGTTCTGATCTGGAGGGTCGGTGTGAGACGGTTTAACCATCAGATTCATTCAAACACTCTGCTGCTCCTTTAACTGGTTTACTACACATTTTTACTAATAATAAGAAAAAAATTATATTTGGTTCCATATCTGGCTGTTGTTGTATTTATATTAAATTTAATATAAAATAAAACTCAATTTGAGCTTTATTTAATAAAAACGGCTGTTTGAGTAAATTATCTTCGATAAATCAGTTATTACTGAATCTAATGTTCAATTTATTTTTAATATATAAGTAATTGTATTGATTTTTACTGTCTGGTTATATTTTAATTGCTTTCAATCAGAAAACTACAGATTGCTTAATCAAACAGAAGAATGTTCAGACGATCTTAAAAACAGCTCAACATATTTAAAGTTAATATATGTGTAATATTTAAGTTATGTGCTGAAAACAAATGAACTGATTAGAACCGTTTTAAACATGTCAGCGTCGTCCGAGTCCGTGTTCATTTTATAGGTTTATTGTGTCACTAGAAGTTGAGATTATTTGGCTTTTTAAGGATTTGATTCCAGTAGAAACACTGATTTCATTTAGTTTAAAACCAAAACCAGCTCAGATCAGATGTGGATCTTTACTATCACAGATTGATTTTCCAGTCTCTTTTATAAAGTAAAGAACAACAAACGCACACAGCCTTCTGGGCTCACCTGACCTGTCAATCACAGCTTCACTGCACAGTGGCCCCGCCCTCTTTTCCTTTCTCCTTCCAGAGGCAAAAGGGAAGAAGGCGGAGCTCTATGGCCAGTAACGGTTTCCCCGGCAACGCTAATCTGTTCCCCTGCAACACCAATCTCCCAGATTTGGTGCAACAAGGCCCCTCCCCTCTGGCCTCCCCCGGTGAGGCCTCAGGGGCCCAAGTAGGTGGAGCAGAAACTGGACCCTGAAAACCTCCATCCCCCCACCTGGTCCTAACAGACTGCCCCCCGCCCCTCTCCCCACCTCCCCCTCACCTCATCACAAGCCCCTCCCCCAGTCCATCCCCTGCTTTATCAGGGTGGGAAATTACCAGCAGCTAATCAATGGTGAACTCCACCCAAAATAACTTTTAGAACTGAAGCTAAAACATACAGAGGAATAAACGAGTAAAACAAACCAACAGACAAATGTAGAGCTTCTGCTCTTTAGATAAAAACATCTTAAACGTCACCAAGTTCTCATTTAAACGTCACCAAGTTCTCATTTAAACGTCACCAAGTTCTCATTTAAACGTCACCAAGTTCTCATTTAAACGTCACCAAGTTCTCATTTAAACGTCACAGACGCCAGATAAATGTCTAAATTAAAGAAACAATCTACTAACGAATACCGGTAATTCAGGTTCATTCTTTTTACTCAGAAAGTTCTCATTGATTTTGGAAGTAAAAGGTTTAAGTTCGGCTTCCGGTTCGAACACCAACGTGATGGCCGTGCTGTGATAGAGCTCCCGAGGAAACCCACAAAATTGGAAATTTTACCCCATTAATATAAAGGAAACCCGTTTTGAGAGGTGAATAAAGAAGGGGGTGAGCGAAATATACCAAAACCAATGTTTTAGAGAAGCGACAAAGAGGAAATTTATCGTTGGAAAATAGCGCTAGCTTCTCAGCTAATGCTAACTACTGCCATCCGGTTCGAACCAACACGCTAAAGATTGCGACTGAACTTTTGATATTCAATATTCAGTTTGAACAAGCAGCCGCTGAGACATGGCCGAATTGGACGCGATATTGCAGGAAATAAAAGGCTTTCGCCAAGAAAATAAGGCGCAACTGGGTGAAATTAAGGAAGAAATTTTGAAGGTGAACGCCAGGCTAGACGAGGCTGAGGGGAGGATTGAGAAAGCTGAGGAGAGGATACAGAACGCCGAAGACGTCGTAACTGAGATGATAAAACTACAGACGAAGCTGGAGGATAAGTTAATGGATTTGGAGAGCCGCACAAGAAGGGAAAACATTCGCATTTATGGCGTACCCGAGACAGCAGAAGGGGACGCTCCAACAATGTGTGACTTTGTGGAAAAGTTGCTACGTGACGGCCTGGAGCTGACCCAAGGTGAGCTCGACATACACATTGAACGGGCCCACCGTTCCCTAGGCCCCCCACCCCCAGCCGACGCTCCACCGCGTTCCATTATCGTGAAATTCCTCAGCTTCAAAACCAAAGAACTTTTGCTCCGAAAGGCATGGCAGAAGAGAGGGTCCACATGGAACGGCAGACGAGTGAGTTTAGATCATGACTACCCCCCCTTGATCTTAAAGAAGCGAAAAGAGTATGCGGAAGTGCTCAAGATTCTAAAAGAGCAGCAGATTCCGTTCCAGTCCCTCTTCCCAGCTCGGCTGAGGGTGAAATATACCAACGGAACGAAAATCTACAACACCGTGGTGGAGGCTACTGAAGACATGTCCAAAAGAGGCTACGCTGTGAAGGTCGTTAAAACACCAGAAACCGCGCTGGAGCAGCTGACCTGGAGCAGGGTTGGTAGAGGACCGGGAGACGGAGNNTATGGAGAGAGAACCATCCAACAGACAGAGAGTACACTCATTTCTCCCATCCGCACAATGTTTACTCTAGATTAGATTAGATTTTTATGTTTAAGAATGATTTGTTTAGACTAAAAAAATGCGAAATAGGTCCCAGCATTATTTCAGATCACAACCCAGTCTACGCTGATATCTGCCTCAACAGGAATAATATATCTACGCTATGGAGGTTGAACACGAACATTCTAAACTACTCAAATATTAGGGAAGATTTGAAAAAAGAAATAAGGACATATTTGGAAATTAATGAGAATGGGGAGGTGACACCCGGGATAGTATGGGATGCACTGAAGGCAGTGATTAGAGGAAAAATCATTAGTATCTCCTCCCACCTGAAAAAGGCAAGCAGACAAAAGCTTTCTCAATTAGAAGAAAAACTTAGAATTACAACACCAACATTCTTTAACTCTTAACAAGGAGGTAAGGTCTGAAATGACAAAATTAAAGAAAGAATTAGATGATCAACATACTATGGATATACAGAAAAAAATGTGTTTTATCAAACAACAGCATTGTGAGGTAGGGGGAAAATCATTAAAACTTCTTTCTTATAAACTCAGGAAACAACAAGCGGAGAGGACTATACACAGAATAAGGAACACAGTTAATAACCAAATTGAAACTGAACAGGGGAAAATTAAAACATGCTTTCTAAACTACTACAAAAATCTTTATTCTCAACCCCAATTAGATAATGACCAAGATGTGAATACATTCCTGTCAGAACTAGATTTGCCAACAGTGACGGAGGAACAAAATAAAATTATGTCAGCAGAGGTAACCATAGACGAAATTAAATCAGCAATAAAGAGACTAAAGGGGGGGGGGGGCGGATGGATTTGGACCAGAATGGTACAAAATAATGCAAGATTGTCTGACACCCATATTGCTTAAAACTTTTAATTGGGTACTGAAAAAGAAAGCTGTCCCCCCTTCATGGAGGGAAGCAATAATCTCTATTATACCAAAAGAAGGGAAAGATGGATTAGAGTGTAGTAACTATCGTCCGATCAGCGTTCTGAATATTGATTATAAGTTATTCACCTCCATTATTTCTAAAAGACTAGAAACAATTCTTCCTGGATTAATTCATAAGGATCAAACAGGTTTTATCACACAGAGACAGACTCAGGACAATATTAGGAGGATTCTACATATAATGAGACAGGTTGATAAACAGAAATTGAAGACCTTGGTACTAAGTTTGGACGCAGAAAAGGCGTTTGACTCTGTGAGGTGGTCCTTTCTTTATAAGGTGCTTGTGGGTTTTGGATTTGATCAATCTGTGGTCGACACTGTCTCAGGTTTATATGATAGACCCACAGCTAGGATCAAGATCAATGGAGACCTCACAGAGTCGTTTACCTTAGAACGTGGAACGCGACAGGGTTGTCCTATTTCACCACTTCTTTTCGCCCTGTTTATCGAGCCATTAAGTCAATGGATCAGGCAGAGACAGGACATAACCGGAGTAGAGATGGCAGGAGTAGAGCAAAACTGGCCCTTTTTGCCGATGACCTGTTATTGATCATGGTCCAACCCACACAGGTTCTCCCCAAAATAATGGAAATGTTATTAAAATATGGTGCTTTCTCTGGGTACAAGATAAATGTAAATAAAACACAGGCTCTGACTCTAAATTATGACCCACCAGTGGTAATTAAGAACTTCTATAAATGGAAATGGGATGCAGACAGTATTAGATACCTTGGGGTGGAAATACATCGAGACCTTTCTAAAATGTTTGAGGCTAACTATGGCCCCCTGAATGTATCCATAAAGGCAGATATTCAAAGATGGAATCTTATACCCTTTTTAGACCTACATTCTAGGATTGAATCAATTAGATTAAATATTCTTCCCCGACTGCTGTATTTATTTCAATCCTTGCCAATCCCAATACT
>SSNR01000115.1:1270233-1289046 GCA_006937965.1 Callopanchax toddi
GTGAAAACTTAAACCTGTTATCACACTTGACTTTTTTTTTCTACACTTTTTAAAATGAAATTGGCAAAAGAAAAAATGGGAAAATCAGTGACACATTAAAGCTAACTGCACATCAATATTTTTAACATTGCTGCGTACTTTTGATGTCTAGCAGTGTTGTTTTTATCAGCCACTTTGGTTTTAGTCTCAGGCTTTTAAACTAAAAAGCTGATCAGTTTTAGTCACATTAAGTCATGTCTATATGTGATATAGTTTTAGTCGACAAAAACTTTAAAGGTTATGGTCTAGTTTTAGTCAGTTTTATTTTTAAAAATCCTTTAGCAAACTAATTTAGGTCAGTAAGTTGGAAATTATAATCACTCACTAATGAATTCAAAAGTACCATAGGACATTTTGGCATTAAACAAGAAAAGTAACAAAAAACATTCAAAACAGATGAAACTACAATAACCAAAGTATTCAATCAACCCTACAAGTACTGGTCTAACATTCGGCCATAATGATAACAAAGACATGTTGCTGTTTAATGGATAAAATCACTAATCAGGACTTAAAGCTCGTTAGCTTAGCCATTAGCTCATCAGTTGTTTGATTCGGCGAATGCAGCAGTGCATTTTTAGTAAAACAAAAGAAACAAACGACTCACCGTGAAGTTGATTAAATTCGGACACAATATGGAATCAATCGGCAGGGTTGTCACAAGCTGTCAAGAAGGATTCTTTCAATAAGCATCTATTAGATGAGCATACCGCCAGACAATACAGAGTGATCGCCCCGGAATTAATGGAAGAGTTCATCCCTGCCACAATGAAAGGATGCTCGGAATCAAAGGTTGAGTTCACATGATTGACAGCAGCAGAAAAAGAGTTCACCCAAATACTGTTCCACAACTCCACACAGTTTTCATCTTGTTGCGCCAACGGAAACTCACAGACGTCTCGTCTTAATTTAGTCATCATCATTTAGCTACGCAGCGCCTCATTAACGTCTTAGAAAAAAAGTGTGATAACACTATATTTTGTTTTGGTCTTCGTCAATGAAAACAACGTGGATGTCTGACTAGTTTTTGTGTTTTCCTGCAGTGAAATATGAGAGGATTAAATTCCTGGTAATCGCGTTGAAGAACTCCGTGGAAATCTACGCCTGGGCCCCTAAACCTTACCACAAGTTTATGGCCTTTAAGGTAACAAGAACACACCTGCTGTCCTGCACACAGTCATGGAGTTTCAAGCATCATTTATCTAATTACAGCCAAATGCTTTAAAAATAAATATCTGAATCTAAATGTAAGGTAAGAACAGAATCAACAGGACATCTGGAAAACAATTATCTGAGGTGTTTGTTTTTAAGTTAGGCAGGGCTTAATATATACGTATACTGGGACCAGCCACCAGAGGGCACTCATTTTCAACTTCCTGTTTATGTTTCTTTGTCTATTTACAAAGTACATATGTTGATTATCAGAGTCAGCGTTATTGGCCAAGATTGTTGCACAATCAAGGAATTTGGCTTCGGTTTCATACGCTCACATTGTACAGACATTAATTCACTATAAAAATCTACAGACATTAGGGGACTGCATGGGGAACAATATAGGAACCATATGAACATTTATGTACAGTTTTCTTTCTTTATATACTGTATATAATTTAGTAAATGTATTTAGCAATTAAAGAAGGAAAAACCTAAATAAGGTTGAGGTAGTTTAAGTATGCTTATTCCTCACAGTATAACACTCTGTTAGGTGTTCATCAGAGAGACAGCCTCTCTGTGGCGGCTAGTTTTTGTAGAAAGCACTCTGTAGCGCCGACCTGATGGTAAGAGTTTGAAAAGTTTGCATGCAGGGTGTGTGGGGTCTACAGAGATGCTGGCTGCCTTTTTCCTGACCCTAGACCCTAGACCTGTGGGGGGAAGGTCAGTCCTGATGATCCTCTCTGCAGACCTGATTATTCGTTGGAGTCTGGACCTGTCTTGTTTTGTGGTTGTTGAGCCAAACCACACAGAGATGGATGAGCACAGGACGGACTGGATGATGGCGGTGTAGAAGAGGACCAGTAGCTCCTGTGGGAGGCTGTACTTTCTTAGCTGTTTCAGGAAGTTATTGGCTGGACATCAGCCGTTTAATCACTCTTCTTCTTCTTCTTCTCTGTCTGACAGTCTTTTACAGATCTGCAGCATCGCCCCCAGCTGGTGGACTTGACTGTAGAGGAAGGCCAGAGGTTAAAGGTCATCTATGGCTCCAGTGTTGGTTTCCATGTCATTGATGTGGACTCTGGAAACACATATGACATCTACATCCCTTCACATGTAAGACCATGTCTATGTGCGTGCGTGCGTGCGTGCGTGCGTGCGTGCGTGTGTGTGTGTGTGTGTGTGTGTGTGTGTGTGTGTGTGTGTGTGTGTTCTGGTTAAGGAGAATTCTGGGGACCCCTATATTTAACCTGCATTATGAGGACCTGTCCCCCCCCATACTGTAAACAATTAAAGCCGCTGTCTGGAGAATTTTAGCAAGAGAGAACTTTTTGAATCCACCGTACCAAGGCCCCTCCCAAATCTCTTCTCCCCCTCCCACTCCCTCTAACCCCACCTCTGCAGCTGTGCATGTACATCACTCCGGTCTCTAATGCATATTTCGCCAAGTTTAGTCGCCGGACTTTTCTTTGTATTTCTGTAGCTGGGGAATGGCTAACTTTGTAGCAGAAGTTTGTTCCAAATTCTCTGCTCTCTTCCGGTATGGCGACCGTAAACAGGAAGACACGGGGCATCCTGTGCACAGTCCCACCTTTACAGGGTTGCATAATACACATGCACATTGACTTTATCAGTCATGCACTCAACCTGGACCCGGAAAGGCAGAAGAAAACGAGACGAGACATGCAACTCAAATTCTATTGGCTTAAAAAATTTGCCGGTCAGTGTGAATTCATAGGGGTTTAAAGGGAAGTAGGAGGGACCTCAGAAGAATAACAAATTTTGTGGAGCCCTACCCATGTATCATAGTTTAGAACTGAATTATCATTTAAAACATTTATAAAACTTTGATACATAAATAAATACTCCGGATAGCAACTTTAATGTTAACGTTAAGACTAAGAGACGGCTTGGAGTTTTAATTAACCAAAGTCTGACAAAGTGTATGAGTAGTTTTGTAAGTGAAAGAAAATGTGAAAAAGGTCATGTGTGAAATAGTAATGGCGTAATTACTTTAGAAAATTTGGCAGAGTGAATATAGAAAGTTTTAGTTATTGTGAGGAATATATTTATAAAATGATGAATACTGAATAAAAATGAGTTTAATAAATAATGAAGTCATTATGTAAGTGGAATAAATTTGTGAGGAAAGAACTGAATGAGATGAGCAAATATTTATTAATTATAATTATATATATATATATATATATATATATATATATATATATATATATATATATATATATATATATATATATATATATATATATTTAATTATATTTGTGAGGAAAAAGGTGATTACATGATGAGGTGAGTGAATGACTGATGCAGCAGGTGAGCCATTGTCCTCTGACCTCAGGTTAGTTACAGTCAGAGATGGATGGGGGAAGGAGGCGGTAACCATAGCAACCGCCTCTGGTTGCTTTTGGCAGTCATGAATCACTCTGTGCTCATGTCTGTTTCCATGGTGACTGTGTGGCTGAATTTATTGTAACAGCGTTTTTTCCTCCACTCATGGTGGAAAATGGTAGAGTTAGAGGGGTTTCAGCTCCTAAACCTCCCTGTCCGCTCCTCTGACTTCACCCCTCATCTCAATGCGTCCTGGCAGATCCAGGGTCAGGTGACCCCACACGCCATCGTGGTTCTGCCCAAGACTGATGGCATGGAGATGCTGCTGTGCTACGAGGACGAGGGCGTCTACGTCAACACCTACGGACGCATCACCAAAGACGTGGTGCTGCAGTGGGGCGAGATGCCCACCTCCGTCGGTATGTCAGTCATCCACTTTTCTTCTCCCTTTGACCTCTGACCTTTATAGGAAGTCCAAGCCTATCATCCTTCACTCTCACTGCCACACTTCTGTTCAGTTTAAAGAGATATTCCACCAGAAAGTGATTTTTTTTATCTGTTGTCATATTCCTCATAGTTAGATCAGTGGGTAAAAACAATTAGTAACCAGCCCAGCTGTTATCCTGATCCAGCAGTACTCCTTTAGCATTAGCTTAGCGTAAAACACTGTAAGTGAATGGTAACAACTAGCATTGTGGGATAAAAGTCCTTAAAACTCACTCAGTAGTGATACTAATTCTGACTAGTGACCTCAATAAACATATCGACTGCAAGTGAAAATAAAAAGTAACACGAAGGAATTACAGGAACTATTTTAGACTCGGGACTACTTTATGACAAAGAACTGCTGTAAGCCTCCGCTGAACGGTGCAAGGACATGACGCAGCGGCTTCAAGGAGACCTACTTCCATAAACACGTATCCGAACGTTGTTTCCAAACCTCACAGATGAAGAAAAATAACACAAAGTCAGGAGCTGCACAGAGATTATCTTCAAAAAACGTTACCAGGTTTAGCCTAGTAGCCAGTATTTGTTTTTAAGGACGTACGCGTCTTTGGAGCCGCTGCGTCATGTCCTTGCGCCGTTCAGCAGAGGCTTACAGCTGTTCTTTGTCATCAAGTAGTCCCAAGTCTAAAATACAGTGTAGTACCTGTAATTCCTTCGTGTTACTTTTTAATTTCACTTGCAGTCGAATAATTCCAGCTCTAATCCTGTTCTGGTCCAGTCAGAACCTGCAGCAGGGTTGGGTTTGGGGGTTGAAGCTCTTCCTGTTTGTGTCTCCTGTCCCTGCAGCCTACATCCACTCCAATCAGATCATGGGTTGGGGAGAGAAGGCCATCGAGATCCGCTCCGTGGAGACGGGACACCTCGATGGAGTTTTCATGCACAAGCGAGCTCAGCGGCTGAAGTTCCTGACAGAGAGGAACGACAAGGTGAGTCTGCCTGCACCGTTTAGACGGGTTTGTGGTTCGTTTTGTCTCTGATGTCCTTGTTTTGGAGCACTTGACTCCTCTTGTCATAACTGTGACAGGATTTAGTTTTTTGCAACTTTAAAGCAAATAGTATCTTTACACAGTTATTGAGAAGAGTGGAGGAGACCTTCTGATCTCTGGACAGATTATTAGAGCAAGTCCAGACAACGATGTGTAGAAATGCTCATTACTTCCAACCAGATAAATCCACAGATTTACCGTTTGGTGTTTAAATACGTCTCCGTTTCATTTGTTCCCTGTCAGATCGTCATTTGAACACCTCAGGCATCAAATAAATAAAATCCTGAGTTTGTTGAACTGCTGGTGTTTAGTAATCCTGGTATTTGGTCTCTGTTTATGGACACATATTAGTAAAGTTTGGTTTCTATCAGTGGTTTGAAAAAGTCTGGCTTCTAAATTAATTGTGTTTTTTTAGGAGTGGTAACGAGTTAATTTGATTAATTAATTAGGAAAAAAGTCACAATTAATTGCAGCTTTCTTTTGATCTAAAAGCGGAACTAAAAGTCAGTGGGGAGAAATAATGTTTGGTTCCCAGTTCCAGCCGTGTATTGTTTTGTGACGGACGTTTCCGGGAAATGTGCAAAAACACATTCATAATAAATGTTGTGGTTGTAGGTTTAACTATCTGCCCTTTATTGTGATTCTCCAGCGTGTTTAGTTCATGTTTTACTGACCTGTGTTCACTGGTGGAGCTAGCGCTAATGCTAACTACTACAGCTGTGTTCACTGGTGGAGCTAGCGCTAATGCTAACTACTACAGCTGTGTTTACTGGTGGAGCTAGCGCTAATGCTAACTACTACAGCTGTGTTCACTGGTGGAGCTAGCGCTAATGCTAACTACTACAGCTGTGTTCACTGGTGGAGCTAGCGCTAATGCTAACTACTACAGCTGTGTTTACTGGTGGAGCTAGCGCTAATGCTAACTACTACAGCTGTGTTCACTGGTGGAGCTAGCGCTAATGCTAACTACTACAGCTGTGTTTACTGGTGGAGCTAGCGCTAATGCTAACTACTACAGCTGTGTTCACTGGTGGAGCTAGCGCTAATGCTAACTACTACAGCTGTGTTTACTGGTGGAGCTAATGCTAACTACTACAGCTACATTCAGTAATGTTTGTCCTCCAGTTAAATGAGCCTGACTGGCATTAATAAACCTGATAATAAAATAATACAGTTCTGTACTTTTAGATCTGTTCAGTTTTAAACAGGGATTTTTTTCTAGAGTTTTGAATTTAAATGCTTTTTTTTTTTTTTTACTATTATTTGATTCTGTTCCCCACTAAAATTATTTTAAATTTAAAAAAAGATTGCTTTTAGGGGCAAATTTTCTTGTACTATTAAAATGCAATTAATTTCGATTAATTAATTACAAAGCCTCTAATTAATTTGATACATTTTTTTAATGGAGTCCTACCACTAGTATTTTTAAATACTTCTAATCAGAGTTCAGAGACTCACCTTGGTTTAGATCTGGGTCCATTTTTGTCTTCTTCTTTCTCCTATTGAATTAAATTTGTTGGGAGTCACAGCCTCTACTAGACTCTTAGTAGAAATGTTTAAGGAGGTTTTATTCCCACGGAGCACTGTGTTTTGAACAGATGTTGGTGAAATCATGGGAAGCTGTGCACACAGGTCAGAGTTTCTGCTGCAGACAGAGAAACGACTAATGCTAAACACTATTCTGGTTTATGTCACCTCAGAGGGCTGAAGGGCCACCTGGGGCCCCGGAGCCACAGGTTGGAGTTCCCTGCTTTAAATAATTCAGTGATTAATTTGTGGAAAACTAACAAATGGCTCCAAAGCCACAACGTCAACACACTGAGTCATTTGTCCAAATCTTCCTGCTGCTTGTTGTGAGTCAGCGTCTCACTGGGAGGTGACTGTCGGCGACTGATTAGAGACACAAACTTGTGAGAAAATGTAAACGTTTTCAGTTAAAATGACACAGAATCCATGTTTATGATGGGTTTTCTGTTTGGACAGGTCCATCAGGTGGATCAGGTCATTGTAATTGAATTGTGACCGTTTCTTTTCACAATTTTTATTTTATGTTCACAAATCAAACTCCTCCTAAACTTTTCTCACCTGTTCTGGGTCACAAAGACTAAACTGCGGATTCCAGACTCTCATGATGACCCTGCAGCTATTTTCATGGTTATAATTTCAGTACGACGAGAGTGAAGTTCTGAGAGTCACGGGATGAAATTAAGAAACCCTCGAAAACATCTGAGACATTTTAAACTCTCTCATGAATTCCCTGTTATCCTGTCAGACGCTCAAAAAGAGCTGAAAAGTGACGAAAAGGTTCATTTAAAATCCTCAATCTGCTGAAACAAACCTGACTCTGTCCTCTGTCCCCTGTCCCCTATCACCTGTCCCCTATCACCTGTCCCCTATCACCTGTCCCCTATCCTCTGTCCTCTATCACCTGTCCCCTATCACCTGTCCTCTGTCCCCTATCCTCTGTTCTCTATCACCTGTCCTCTGTCCCCTATCCTCTGTCCTCTGTCCCCATCACCTGTCCCCTCTCCTCTGTCCCCTATCACCTGTCCTCTGTCCCCTCTCCCCTGTCCCCTCTCCCCTGTCCCCTATCCCCTCTCCCCTGTCCCCTATCACCTGTCCCCTCTCCTCTGTCCCCTATCACCTGTCCCCTATCACCTGTCCCCTCTCCTCTGTCCCCTATCCCCTGTCCTCTGTCCCCTCTCCTCTGTCCCCTCTCCCCTGTCCCCTGTCCCCTCTCCCCTGTCCCCTATCACCTGTCCTCTATCACCTGTCCTCTGTCCCCTCTCCTCTGTCCTCTGTCCCCTCTCCCCTGTCCCCTCTCCTCTGTCCCCTCTCACCTGTCCTCTGTCCCCTATCACCTGTCCCCTCTCCTCTGTCCCCTATCACCTGTCCTCTGTCCCCTCTCCTCTGTCCTCTATCACCTGTCCTCTGTCCCCTCTCACATGTCCCCTATCACCTGTCCTCTATCACCTGTCCTCTGTCCCCTATCACCTGTCCTCTGTCCCCTCTCCCCTGTCCCCTCTCCTCTGTCCCCTCTCACCTGTCCTCTGTCCCCTATCCTCTGTTCTCTATCACCTGTCCTCTGTCCCCTACCTCTGTTCTCTATCACCTGTCCTCTGTCCCCTGTCCTCTGTCCCCTGTCCCCTGTCCTCTGTCCCCTATCACCTGTCCCCTCTCCTCTGTCCCCTATCACCTGTCCCCTCTCCTCTGTCCCCTATCCCCTGTCCTCTGTCCCCTCTCCTCTGTCCCCTCTCACCTGTCCTCTGTCCCCTCTCACCTGTCCCCTCTCCCCTGTCCTCTATCACCTGTCCTCTGTCCCCTATCCTCTGTCCTCTATCACCTGTCCCCTATCACCTGTCCTCTGTCCCCTATCACCTGTCCTCTGTCCCCTCTCACCTGTCCCCTCTCCTCTGTCCCCTATCACCTGTCCTCTGTCACCTGTCCCCTATCACCTGTCCCCTCTCCCCTGTCCCCTATCCCCTGTCCCCTCTCCCCTGTCCCCTCTCCCCTGTCCTCTGTCCCCTCTCCTCTGTCTCTATCACCTGTCCTCTGTCCCCTATCCTCTGTCCTCTATCACCTGTCCTCTGTCCCCTATCACCTGTCCTCTGTCCCCATCACCTGTCCCCTCTCCTCTGTCCCCTATCACCTGTCCTCTGTCCCCTATCCTCTGTCCCCTACCACCTGTCCCCTATCACCTGTCCTCTGTCCCCTCTCCTCTGTCCCCTATCCCCTGTCCTCTGTCCCCTCTCACCTGTCCCCTATCCCCTGTCCCCTATCCCCTGTCCTCTGTCCCCTCTCCTCTGTCCCCTATCACCTGTCCTCTGTCCCCTCTCACCTGTCCCCTATCACCTGTCCTCTATCACCTGTCCTCTGTCCCCTCTCCTCTGTCCTCTGTCCCCTCTCACCTGTCCTCTGTCCCCTACCACCTGTCCCCTATCACCTGTCCTCTGTCCTCTGTCCCCTGTCCCCTGTCCCCTCTCCTCTGTCCCCTCTCCCCTGTCCCCTATCCCCTGTCCTCTGTCCCCTTTCCTCTGTCCTCTCTCCCCTGTCCTCTGTCCTCTATCACCTGTCCCCTATCACCTGTCCTCTGTCCCCTATCCTCTGTTCTCTATCACCTGTCCTCTGTCCCCTATCCTCTGTCCTCTATCACCTGTCCCCTATCCTCTGTCCTCTATCACCTGTCCCCTATCACCTGTCCTCTGTCCCCTATCCTCTGTTCTCTATCACCTGTCCTCTGTCCCCTATCCTCTGTCCTCTATCACCTGTCCTCTGTCCCCTATCACCTGTCCTCTGTCCCCTTTCCTCTGTCCTCTGTCCCCTGTCCTCTGTCCCCTATCCCCTTTCCTCTGTCCCCATCACCTGTCCCCTCTCCTCTGTCCCCTATCACCTGTCCCCTATCCCCTGTCCTCTGTCCCCTATCCTCTGTCCTCTATCACCTGTCCCCTATCACCTGTCCCCTCTCCCCTGTCCCCTATCACCTGTCCCCTCTCCTCTGTCCTCTATCACCTGTCCCCTATCACCTGTCCTCTGTCCCCTCTCCTCTGTCCTCTATCCCCTGTCCTCTGTCCCCTCTCCTCTGTCCCCTATCGCCTGTCCTCTGTCCCCTCTCCTCTGTCCCCTCTCCCCTGTCCTCTGTCCCCTCTCACCTGTCCTCTGTCCCCTATCCTCTGTCCCCTATCACCTGTCCTCTGTCCCCTCTCACATGTCCCCTATCACCTGTCCTCTATCACCTGTCCTCTGTCCCCTATCCTCTGTCCTCTGTCACCTGTCCCCTATCACCTGTCCCCTGTCCTCTGTCCCCTGTCCTCTGTCCCCTGTCCTCTGTCCCCTATCGCCTGTCCTCTGTCCCCTCTCACCTGTCCCCTCTCCTCTGTCCTCTGTCCCCTCTCACCTGTCCTCTGTCCCCTACCACCTGTCCCCTATCACCTGTCCTCTGTCCCCTCTCCTCTGTCCCCTATCCCCTGTCCTCTGTCCCCTCTCCTCTGTCCCCTGTCCCCTGTCCTCTGTCCCCATCACCTGTCCCCTCTCCTCTGTCCCCTATCCCCTGTCCTCTGTCCCCTGTCCTCTGTCCCTATCACCTGTCCCCTATCACCTGTCCCCTCTCCTCTGTCCCCTATCACCTGTCCCCTATCACCTGTCCTCTGTCCCCTATCCTCTGTCCTCTGTCCCCTGTCCCCTACCACCTGTCCCCTATCACCTGTCCTCTGTCCCCTCTCCTCTGTCCCCTATCACCTGTCCTCTGTCCCCTCTCACCTGTCCCCTATCACCTGTCCTCTATCCCCTATCACCTGTCCCCTCTCCTCTGTCCCCTACCACCTGTCCTCTGTCACCTGTCCCCTATCACCTGTCCCCTCTCCTCTGTCCTCTGTCACCTGTCCCCTATCACCTGTCCTCTGTCCCCTATCCTCTGTCCTCTGTCCCCTCTCACCTGTCCCCTCTCCTCTGTCCCCTCTCACCTGTCCCCTCTCCTCTGTCCCCTATCCCCTGTCCTCTGTCCCCTGTCCCCTGTCCCCTGTCCCCTGTCCCCTCTCCCCTGTCCCCTATCCCCTGTCCTCTGTCCCCTCTCCTCTGTCCCCTCTCCCTGTCCTCTGTCCCCTCTCCCCTGTCCCCTCTCCTCTGTCCTCTGTCCCCTCTCACCTGTCCTCTGTCCCCTACCACCTGTCCCCTATCACCTGTCCTCTGTCCCCTCTCCTCTGTCCCCTATCACCTGTCCTCTGTCCCCTCTCCTCTGTCCTCTATCACCTGTCCTCTGTCCCCTATCACCTGTCCTCTGTCCCCGTCCCCTGTCCCCTCTCCCCTCTCCTCTGTCCCCTATCATCTGTCCCCTATCCTCTGTCCTCTATCACCTGTCCTCTGTCCCCTATCACCTGTCCCCTCTCCTCTGTCCCCTACCACCTGTCCCCTATCACCTGTCCCCTCTCCTCTGTCCCCTATCACCTGTCCCCTCTCCTCTGTCCCCTATCACCTGTCCCCTATCACCTGTCCTCTGTCCCCTATCGCCTGTCCTCTGTCCCCTCTCCTCTGTCCCCTATCACCTGTCCTCTGTCACCTGTCCCCTATCACCTGTCCCCTCTCCTCTGTCCCCTATCACCTGTCCCCTATCACCTGTCCTCTGTCCCCTATCCTCTGTCCTCTGTCACCTGTCCCCTATCACCTGTCCTCTGTCCCCTCTCCTCTGTCCTCTATCACCTGTCCTCTGTCCCCTATCACCTGTCCTCTGTCCCCATCACCTGTCCCCTCTCCTCTGTCCCCTATCACCTGTCCCCTCTCCTCTGTCCCCTATCCCCTGTCCTCTGTCCCCTCTCCCCTGTCCCCTCTCCTCTGTCCTCTACCACCTGTCCTCTGTCACCTGTCCCCTATCACCTGTCCCCTCTCCTCTGTCCCCTATCACCTGTCCCCTCTCCTCTGTCCCCTATCACCTGTCCTCTGTCCCCTATCCTCTGTCCTCTATCACCTGTCCTCTGTCCCCTATCACCTGTCCCCTCTCCTCTGTCCCCTATCCCCTTCCCCTCTCCTCTGTCCCCTATCACCTGTCCCCTCTCCTCTGTCCCCTATCCTCTGTTCTCTATCACCTGTCCTCTGTCCCCTATCCTCTGTCCTCTATCACCTGTCCCCTATCACCTGTCCTCTGTCCCCTATCACCTGTCCTCTGTCCCCTCTCACCTGTCCCCTCTCCTCTGTCCCCTATCACCTGTCCTCTGTCCCCTATCACCTGTCCCCTCTCCTCTGTCCCCTACCACCTGTCCTCTGTCACCTGTCCCCTATCACCTGTCCCCTCTCCTCTGTCCTCTATCACCTGTCCCCTATCACCTGTCCTCTGTCCCCTCTCCTCTGTTCTCTATCACCTGTCCTCTGTCCCCTATCCTCTGTCCTCTATCACCTGTCCTCTGTCCCCTATCCCCTGTCCTCTATCCCCTGTCCCCTGTCCCCTATCACCTGTCCCCTGTCCCCTGTCCTCTATCACCTGTCCCCTATCACCTGTCCTCTGTCCCCTTTCCTCTGTCCTCTCTCCCCTGTCCTCTGTCCCCTATCCTCTGTTCTCTATCACCTGTCCTCTGTCCCCTCTCACATGTCCCCTATCACCTGTCCTCTATCACCTGTCCTCTGTCCCCTCTCCTCTGTCCTCTGTCCCCTCTCACCTGTCCTCTGTCCCCTGTCCCCTGTCCCCTATCCCCTGTCCCCTGTCCCCTGTCCTCTGTCCCCTATCCTCTGTCCCCTATCACCTGTCCCCTCTCCTCTGTCCCCTATCACCTGTCCTCTTCCTCTGTCCCCTGTCCCCTCTCCCCTGTCCCCTATCCTCTGTCCTCTATCCTCTGTTCTCTATCACCTGTCCTCTGTCCCCTATCCTCTGTCCTCTATCACCTGTCCTCTGTCCCCTATCACCTGTCCTCTGTCCCCATCACCTGTCCCCTCTCCTCTGTCCCCTATCACCTGTCCTCTGTCACCTGTCCCCTATCACCTGTCCCCTCTCCTCTGTCCCCTATCACCTGTCCCCTCTCCTCTGTCCCCTATCACCTGTCCTCTGTCCCCTATCCTCTGTCCTCTATCACCTGTCCCCTATCACCTGTCCTCTGTCCCCTATCCTCTGTTCTCTATCACCTGTCCTCTGTCCCCTCTCCTCTGTCCCCTATCACCTGTCCCCTATCCCCTGTCCCCTGTCCTCTGTCCTCTATCCTCTGTTCTCTATCACCTGTCCTCTGTCCCCTATCCTCTGTCCTCTATCACCTGTCCCCTGTCCCCTGTCCCCTGTCCTCTGTCCCCTGTCCCCTGTCCCCTGTCCTCTGTCCCCTCTCCCCTGTCCCCTATCGCCTGTCCTCTGTCCCCTCTCCCTGTCCCCTCTCCTCTGTCCCCTATCCCTCTCCTCTGTCCCCTATCACCTGTCCCCTATCACCTGTCCTCTGTCCCCTATCCTCTGTTCTCTATCACCTGTCCTCTGTCCCCTATCCTCTGTCCTCTATCACCTGTCCTCTGTCCCCTATCACCTGTCCTCTGTCCCCATCCCTGTCCCCTCTCCTCTGTCCCCTATCACCTGTCCTCTGTCACCTGTCCCCTATCACCTGTCCCCTCTCCTCTGTCCTCTATCACCTGTCCCCTATCCCCTGTCCTCTGTCCCCTATCCTCTGTCCTCTATCACCTGTCCTCTGTCCCCTATCCTCTGTCCCCTCTCCCCTGTCCCCTATCACCTGTCCTCTGTCCCCTCTCACCTGTCCTCTGTCCCCTATCCTCTGTCCTCTATCACCTGTCCTCTGTCCCCTATCCCCTGTCCTCTGTCCCCTTTCCCCTGTCCCCTGTCCCCTCTCCTCTGTCCCCTATCACCTGTCCCCTCTCCTCTGTCCCCTGTCCCCTGTCCCCTGTCCCCTGTCCCCTCTCCCCTGTCCCCTATCACCTGTCCTCTGTCCCCTATCCTCTGTCCTCTATCACCTGTCCCCTATCACCTGTCCTCTGTCCCCTATCGCCTGTCCTCTGTCCCCTCTCCTCTGTCCCCTATCGCCTGTCCTCTGTCCCCTCTCACCTGTCCCCTCTCCTCTGTCCCCTATCACCTGTCCCCTATCACCTGTCCCCTCTCCCCTGTCCCCTACCCCCTGTCCCCTATCACCTGTCCCCTCTCCTCTGTCCCCTCTCACCTGTCCCCTGTCCTCTGTCCCCTATCCCCTGTCCTCTGTCCCCTCTCCTCTGTCCCCTATCGCCTGTCCTCTGTCACCTGTCCCCTATCACCTGTCCCCTCTCCTCTGTCCCCTCTCACCTGTCCCCTCTCCCCTGTCCCCTATCCCCTGTCCTCTATCACCTGTCCCCTATCACCTGTCCTCTGTCCCCTATCCTCTGTTCTCTATCCCCTGTCCTCTGTCCCCTATCCTCTGTCCTCTATCACCTGTCCCCTATCCTCTGTCCTCTATCACCTGTCCCCTATCACCTGTCCTCTGTCCCCTATCCTCTGTTCTCTATCACCTGTCCTCTGTCCCCTCTCCTCTGTCCTCTATCACCTGTCCCCTCTCCTCTGTCCCCTATCACCTGTCCCCTATCACCTGTCCCCTGTCCTCTGTCCCCTCTCCCCTGTCCCCTATCCCCTGTCCTCTATCCCCTGTCCCCTGTCCCCTCTCCTCTGTCCCCTGTCCTCTGTCCCCTGTCCCCTGTCCCCTATCACCTGTCCTCTGTCCCCTATCCTCTGTTCTCTATCACCTGTCCTCTGTCCCCTATCCTCTGTCCTCTCTCCCCTGTCCCCTATCACCTGTCCTCTGTCCCCTGTCCTCTGTCCCCTCTCCTCTGTCCTCTGTCCCCTCTCACCTGTCCTCTGTCCCCTATCACCTGTCCCCTCTCCTCTGTCCCCTACCACCTGTCCCCTATCACCTGTCCCCTATCACCTGTCCTCTGTCCCCTATCCTCTGTTCTCTATCACCTGTCCTCTGTCCCCTATCCTCTGTCCTCTATCACCTGTCCCCTATCACCTGTCCTCTGTCCCCTCTCCTCTGTCCCCTATCACCTGTCCTCTGTCCCCTCTCACCTGTCCCCTCTCCTCTGTCCTCTATCACCTGTCCTCTGTCACCTGTCCCCTATCACCTGTCCTCTGTCCCCTATCCTCTGTCCTCTGTCACCTGTCCCCTATCACCTGTCCTCTGTCCCCTCTCACATGTCCCCTATCACCTGTCCTCTATCACCTGTCCTCTGTCCCCTCTCCTCTGTCCTCTGTCCCCTCTCACCTGTCCTCTGTCCCCTATCACCTGTCCCCTGTCCCCTATCACCTGTCCTCTATCACCTGTCCTCTGTCCCCTCTCCTCTGTCCTCTGTCCCCTCTCACCTGTCCTCTGTCCCCTGCAGGTTTTCTTCGCCTCGGTTCGCTCTGGAGGCAGCAGCCAGGTTTTCTTCATGACCCTCAACAGAAGCTCCATGATGAACTGGTAACCTGACGCCTCCTCCGACCCACAACCCTCGTCTTCGTCTTCGCCCTCGGTCTCTGATTGGACGGAGGGATGACAGAGGACAATCTTTGTGTGTGTTTATGTTTGTGTGTACTCGTGGACGACGACAACAAGCTGCTGACTGAACTGAGCACCTGGAGGAGGAGTTAGCCCGCAGGACGCTGCCCTGCGTAGAGATTCTGGAGCTGTAGGGGGCGCTGTAGGTCCTGTAGTTGGTGTCGCTGCCTGCAGAGCAGCGGACCACGCCTTGAGGACTGCTGGACTGGACCTGGAGCCTTTAAGGAGCTGCTGAGGAGCCTTTCAGCTCCCTGTGGGGACCATCTTTGTGTAGCACACGAGTGACGTTTAACGGAGCGAGGGCTTGTAGATGTTTGGTGTCGGTGCAGATGTTCCAGCTGCAGCGACTCCCCCACTGTTGTAGTGAGTAAGAAACGTAGCATTAGACAGAAAACACACTCGAGGTTGAATCTCACAATAGGTGCACACGTTTTTTAAGTTCACTTTCATCTCACAGCGTCGATGTGGATCGGTCTGATTCGATTAGATTAAGTCTGAATCTTTTGTAGAATTTCTGAGAACCTGATGAACACAAAAATCAGTCTTTTATTTCAGTTTTAGGAGAAAACAAATCAAAGACCTGGAGACTGGATGAGTCTGATGAAAAGTGACAATCGAGAGGAAGAAACGTAGTGAAACCTTCGGTCCAGAACCGGGTTTTACTGGTAGCCATCCACGACTCGAGACAGCTGATGTCTGACTAGAAACTACTGAAGAAATAAATGTGAATATATGGATTTACTCAAACAGCTGCTCTCCACGTTGCTCCTGCTGCATTTATAAAGGGTTTCGATGCACATTTCACTGAATTCCTCTCTGAGAAGCACTAAAACTACTAGTTAGTCCTCATTTTCACAAGTGATCAGATTAAAACTAGATCCAGACTCTGAACTTTATAAAAACATTTAGCTGTTCCTAATTTTTATCTGACATTAAAGCTGGAATAAATATGTTTTATGAGTTTGAATGATTAAAAGATGGTGAAGTAAATCATTTTATGTTTAGAACTCACTGGGAAACGATACGATGGAAGACCAGAGCCAGGCAGGAAGAACTTATTTGTTTCTCAGTTTCAAGAATAAAGTTGAAAAGTTGAGAAAAAACTATAAATCAGTCCAAGGTGTCGTCTTTACTCCTGCAGCAGCATCCATTAAAAACAGGGAACTTCCTGCAGTCCTTCACAATAAGAGCCTCTAACATACCTCACAATTCTTTTATTAAACTACTGAAGCCAAAACGACTGGAAATTTTAAAGGTTTTGTAAAAGGTTGCAGATCCAATTTCTAATAAAACAGTTAATTAACAGAAAGCACCTGGAACCAAGTCATTGTTTTACAAGTCACAGACAAGTCCAGTCCAAGTCCTACACATTTACTCATCGTAATGAATCATTTCCAGGAGTCCGGAGGTGTTGATGCTTCATTTCTCCGTGAATTTGATTTCACCCTGTGAAATATTTTCTAGTCAACAGACTCGGGTCCCTCTGCGTTCACGAGTCCCAAGTCTTTTGTGATTGCTTACACTCGAGTCTAAAAATCATCAAAACTGTGACTCAAATCTGACTCAAGTCCAAGTCACTGGACTCCTCACTTCTGCAAAGCATTATGGGTGCTGTAGTTCTTTGCACCAGTGCTAGTTTTGATTCCATTAATGACTTTATTCTTGTTTCTGTTTTATTATTGACATACTGTTTTGACTTTTTTATTGAAAAAAAAACATTTCAAAGTATTTCCTCTTTTCCACTTCAAAGGGATATTCCACCAGAAAGTGATTTTTTGTCTGTTGTCATATTCCTCATAGTTAGATCAGTGGGCAAAAACTATTAGTAACCAGCCCAGCTGTTATCCTGATCCAGCAGTACTCCTTTAGCATTAGCTTAGCGTAAAACACTGTAAGTGAATGGTAACAACTAGCATTGTGAGAAAAAAGTCCTTAAAACTCACTCAGTAGTGATACTAATTCTGCCTAGTGACCTCAGTAATCATATCGACTGTAAGTGAAAATAAAAAGTAATACGAAGTAATTACAGGTACTATTTTAGACTCGGGACTACTTTATGACAAAGAACTGCTGTAAGCCTCCGCTGAACGGAGCAAGGACATGACGCAGGTCCGTCTGCTGATACACAGCTGCAACCTGACCGAGGAGAGTGAGGCTCTGAGCCCTTACTCTGTTTCTAGCTATGTGACCAGGTTATAGCAACGCCTACAGATGATGGGGGTTGTTCCACTCTGTTGTGGGGACCTAGGAGGGGCCGCATCCTCAACATGTTCTGGGAGAGCAGATGAATCTGTAAGTGATCTCTTAACAGTGTGATGCCATCAGTGTGGGCTGAGGCTAAAGGACGTCCACTTCTATGTCTTTCTGTGACTTTCAGTCTCTCTGTAGCGACCTGCTGATGTCAGTCTGAAAACTCACTTTTAGAAAACTAAAAGCAGTACCTAATACTGTACACAAGTGCAGTGCTTTAGTTTTAAAAACTGATTCTTATTTTAAAAAGATATAACAAAAATAATAAAAGCTCAAACCAATATTATGATTTATTCAAACATTAGACAAAATAAATTATCATCTTGTTTTTAAGTTTGTTTTGGGCAAAGGTGAAGCTCACATTAAAGAACAGGCCAGCTGAGCTGTTCAAGTGAGGACAAATGCTAGAAGCAGTGAAACATCTTGTGATTGTATGATCTTTGGCTTCTGCTTTCACTGGACAGCTGCTGCCCTCTTGTGGTGAAATACTGACATTACAACAAACTAAAAAAACAAGCTTTTCTTATAATCAGATGTTGCCCTCTTGTGGTGAAATAGTGACATTACAACAAACTAAAAAACAAGCTTTTCTTATAATCAGATGTTGCCCTCTTGTGGTGAAATAGTGACATTACAACAAACTAAAAAACAAGCTTTTCTTATTGTAGCAGATTGATTCCACCTGCTGCCGGGCGGCTCCTTTAAAAGAGAGGGATTCTGGCCACTCAGTAACAAGAACTCAGCTGGGGTGTCGCGTCTTCCGCCTGAGCGTTGTTCGGCTCCGGAACGGGTGCCGGGCGTGTAATTGCGTGCAGTAAGTATGTAGTTTCCTGGTGTAGTGGCAGTGGGGGTTTTGTTTTAACATACCGGCAGTTCTGCAGGGATCTGGTCCTGCCTGGGGGAACACGGGTCGCTTGCTCGTCTCAGGTGGTGGTACAGGGAGACGCAGGTATGTGTGTGCTTGTGGGTGTGTCTGTGTGTGCGTGCATGTGCGTGCGGTGCAGCCTGTGCTGAGTTGTGCTTTTCGCAGAGCGGACTGATTGGCTGATCATCGGAGCCTGCTGTTCTGTCTCCGTCGGTTCCTCCTGCTGCGTTGGGGGGCTGACGTGTGGCGTAGCCAGGGACGCTGGCATAGAGGATTGGAGCGCAGGAGCTGCAGCAGCGGCTGGCATTGGCGCCGTGGGAGGTACCCGCTGCCCGGCTGGCGGTGAGTGTTGGCACCCTCAGACGGACCGGAGAGCAGGAGCTCGCTGCTCCGGAAAAAGAACGTGCTGCGGGGCCGACCCTGAGATCAACGGCTGATTGGATCAAAATCCTCAGCAGTGCTGGACATTGGGGACTGACGGTTTGTCAATGCGGGCTGGGGGGGTATTTTAATGAAATGGTATTTTAATGGACAGTTCTTTTTGGGGGTTAATTAATAAAGTTGATTGTTATTTTGGCAACAAGTCTCCACCTGGTTTTGTTTGCCTGAGCCCTCGGGTCACATTTGGCGTTGTTGGCAAACGTGAATGAGGTGGGGACTGTTGTCTATGGTATTTTTGTTTTGTTTTTTT
>SSNR01000115.1:1291628-1309814 GCA_006937965.1 Callopanchax toddi
CCACCCCGGTTTGCCACTCCATAGGAACTGCCCCCGATGACCACGCAATGTTGCAGAGACGTGTCAGCCACGACAGACCTACAACATCCATTGCCTTGAGATACCCAGGTCGGATCTCATCCACCCCTGGGGCTCCGCCGCTGCGTAGTTGTTTGACTACCTCAGCGACTTCTGCCCCAGAGATTGGACAGTCCGTCCCCAGGTCTCCCAGCTCTGGTTCCTCCTCGGAATGCGCGTCGGTGGGATTGAGGAGCTCCTCAAAGTATTCCTTCCACCGTCCGACTATAGCCCCAGTTGACGTCAGCAGCTCCCCGTCCCCACTGTAAACAGTGTGAGCGAGTTGCTGCCTTCCTCCCCTGAGGCGCCGGATGGTTTGCCAGAACCTCTTTGGAGCCGACCGATAGTCTTTTTCCATGGCCTCGCCAAACTCCTCCCACGCCCGAGATTTTGCCTCGGCAACTGCCACTGCTGCACTTCGCTTGGCCCGCCGGTACCTGTCTGCTGCCTCTGGAGACCCACAGACCAGCCACGCCCTGTAGGCCTCCTTCTTCAGCCTGACGGCTCCCCTAACCTCTGGTGTCCACCAGCGGGTACGGGGGTTACCGCCACGACTGGCACCGGCTACCTTGCGACCACAGCTAGCAACAGCCGCCTCAACAATCGCAGAGCGGAACAAGGCCCATTCGGACTCAATGTCCCCCACTGCTCTCGGGACGCGGTCGAAGCTCTGCCGGAGGTGGGAGTTGAAGACCATCTTGACAGGCTCTTCTGCCAGGCGTTCCCAGCAGACCCTCACTATACGTTTGGGTCTACCAGGTCTGCGCGGCATCTTCCCCTGCCATCTGATCCAGCTCACCACCAGGTGGTGATCAGTTGACAGCTCCGCTCCTCTCTTCACCCGAGTGTCCAAAACATACGGTCTCAGGTCAGATGATACAACTATAAAGTCAATCATCGACCTGTAACCTAGGCTGCCCTGGTACCAGGTGTACCGATGGGCATCCTTATGTTCGAACATGGTGTTCGTTATGGCCAAACTGCGACTTGCACAGAAGTCCAATAACAGAACACCACTCGGGTTCAGATTGGGCGGGCCGTTCCTCCCAATCACGCCCCTCCAGGTCACGCTGTCATTGCCCACGTGAGCGTTGAAGTCCCCCAGCAGGACTATGGAGTCCCCAGTAGGAGCGCTATCCAGCACTCGTCCCAGAGACTCCAAAAAGGGTGGGTACTCTGAACTGCTATTTGGTGCATAAGCACAAACAACAGACAGGACCCGTTCCCCAACCCGAAGGCGTAGGGAAGCTGCCCTTTCGTCCCCCGGGGTAAACCCCAACATACAGGCAGAGAGTCTTGGGGCTAACAGAAAGCCCACCCCAGCCCTCCGCCTCTCACCCGGATCAACTCCAGCAAAGAAAAGTGTCCAACCCCTCTCCAGGACTCGGGTTCCAGAGCCAACGCTATGTGTCGAGGTGAGCCCAACTATATCTAGCCGGTATCGCTCAGCCTCTTCCACAAGCTCCAGCTCCTTCCCCGCCAGAGAGGTGACATTCCATGTCCCGATAGCCAGTTTTCCCGTCCGGGGATCGGATCGCCAAAGCTCCCGCCTCGGTCTGCCACCCGATCCACAATGCACCGGACCCTTCACTCTCCTCCTGCAGGTGGTGGGCCCACAGTTGGATGAGCCCATGTCTCCGGTTCGGGCTGGGCCCGGCCGGGCCCCATGGGCGAAAGCCCGGCCACCAGGCGCTCGTCCACGGGCCCCAACCCCAGGCCTGGCTCCAGGGTGAGACCCCGGTAACCCTCCGGGCCGGGTACTCAGACTCTTTGGTTGTGTCTCCATGAAGGGTCTTCTGAACCGTTCTTTGTCTCACCCCTCCCCTAGGACCATCCATTGGATGAAAGTACTAATCCTAATACTTGCTTTAATGATTTGATGCTAATTCCCTACACTAGTCCATAAGGGTTAAATGTCCCTCAGCAAGTTGGACCTCAACTCAACATTTGTAGTCCTCAGAGATCAGTTCAACTCCTTCATTAAAAGCCTTGTGACATTCAGGCTCATGATGAGGAAACGCTGACCTCAGCTGTGTTTCTGTTTGAAGGAAACCTCACAGCCACTGAGTCAGGATGCTTCGATCATAAAGGCTGACAGAACATGAGGCTTAATGCCTCCACAGACTGGGCAATGCAAAGACCAGCAGTAAAAACCACTCAGCCTCTGTCTACGCAAATTCATGCCGCTGTAGATTGAATGAAAAAGAAGACGTGGGGAAGCAAAGTAAGTATTTATTAAGGTGTATTCATGCATATCAACAAACTTCTGCATCATATAATAAAAGCATCAGAGCTGTTTTCTTTATAAAATGACTCAGAAGGCATTGATTTACACTAGAGAACACTGCAACGGTATAAAAACAGTAAACCACACCTTTAACATCTTAGTTTACAGTCACTTTTTTAGAGGCTCTTTTTGGCCACATGTTTTATTTTGACAGCTGGTTTTCTCACATCTCTGTGATTATGTTCCATCTGATTTAGAATTTCATCTATTTATGAACATAAATTATGACTTTCTGTGTTCCTAAATGACTGTTTTGGATCTTCGCTCTTCATTTTGGTTCCTTTACTGATATTCTAAGTGTCTTTTCTGGGATTCTTTCTCCTGTTCAGGCAATGTATTGTCATTTCATATCTTTTTAATTCATATCTCCTCATTTTACACCTTATTTGGTTGTTTTTATCTCTTTCTGCTATAAACAGTGGTTTATTCACTGTGGTGCCAGCAGAGATTTGTTTGTTTCTGTTGCTGATAAAACGACTAAAACTGAAACCAGAAAATAACGACTTGCCTGTAGTTCTTTATATGATTTCGAGATACATTTTTTAAAATGGGTTAAACAAATTTTTAAGAATTAAAACCCGTTTTGTGCAGCGTCTCTTACAGGCACCATCTTCCCTCTAGATGGCGCTGCTTCACTGAGTGTTTCTGTATCTCCACCAACACATGCTTGCAGTAAAGTAGGAAGTAATAATAATGAAGTATTTCCTACTCCTGTCTCAGTATATATATTATTACAGCATCTGTTTTACTTTTATTAAAAACACACGAGATAGAAAACATGAAAAAACAACCCTAAAAGAGTAGACTAGAGTAATTATCTGAATAAAACTCAAAAACCCGACAGAATGATTGTGTTTGTTTAAGGTTCTGATCAGAGACTATTAACTGGCTCTGGATGACGGCGCTCCCAGGAAACGGATGTTTCATCATCACAAACACCTCATGATGCAACCCTTCATTTATTTAACCGAGTCCACACCGCTGCTCGAGTGTCAGAACTAAACGATGTCTGCAGCTTCATCAATGACCTGAACAGAAAGATTCAGGAATATTTCACTCAGTAACTCCACAAACGATTCACTATCAGGCAACAGGAAGTGATGTTCTACCTGTGTGATGCTGATGTGAGCCAGTTACAGTTAGCTGAATGGATATTTGCACATCTGGAATACGTTGATCGATGCTCTGCAGTCAGTTTTGTGGTATAAGGCAGACACAAGAAAAACAGCTGATCCTGAATATTAAGGTTGTTTTGGAATTGTTTTCCTTCTGGAAGCAGAATAAAAACCTTATAAAGCTCGTTTTTAATCACTTCTAGATTTAGCTAAGATCTTTAAAAGGTGTTTCTCACCCACCTACAGATTCACTCATATTGTAAATGTGCACTGATTATACAGTGGGCATTTCATTTTTGGAACATTTATTCGTTTAGCAAGATAAGTCAACAAGTTGGAACAAAAACAACCAAGTTAAGACTGGAACTATAGGATACGTTATGTTAGCAATAATGCTAACAAAATGCTACTAAAGCCTAAACTAAACAAGTAACAATGAACGAACACAAAGACAACAAAACGGACTTGAAACCAGAGGCAGAGGTAAAGCAAACGACATGCAGAGGCAGAAATATAAAAAGCAGAATCTGAAGGAAACGTTAGCAATAATAAGGCTAACCTTAGGAAGGAATGGGGTTGTTGGGGGGATTCAGGTCCAATAAACTGAAGGAGGCCACTTGATCAGGCAGCCTGGCCAGGACACATTGTGCAAGGGCTGCTGTGCTCGCCTGAATTAAAATGTACAACATTTAAACACCATTCCTAGAGGAGTATCTACACATCAGGGAATCATGTGCAGTGACTCACGTCTCTGGACTTTCTGTATGGCACAAACTGTACGATGTGCCTCATGGCGGCCTCACCTGTACTGGAGCACAGAGGTTTATCGTCTCCATTCAGAAACTCCATGGCAGTGAAGCGTGACATTCCCACGCCGACGACGGTGATCGACATCGGCAGGCGGGAGGCGTCGACGATGGCGGCGCGTGTCTCATCCACATCCGTGATCACTCCATCGGTGATGATCAGCAGCACAAAGTATTGCTTCAGAACAACAGAAGGTCCGGGATCAAAATATAAACTTGTATTATTGTGGACTGAACCATTGCGATAAGGTAATTCTAGTTTAACAGCTTTTAGTTTTTCAGCCACTCACAGACGCAGTTTGCTGCTGCAAGGCTTCTCTGGCTGAATGTGCCACATGGCTGATGATGGGGGCGAAGTTTGTTGGACCGTAGAGCTTCACCTCAGATACACACCGCCTGTAGGCAGACATCACTCCTTCTATACCTGCATGAACAAACAGTCATCACATACACAGACAGGACATGATTTACAGTTCAATGTTAGTCCAGCACAAGTCTAACATCTTCATTAGCTCACGAGAAAAGAAAAGGCTGAAAAAACTTCAATTTCCAGTCACGGTGTGACACAACCACTGGGGTTATCCTTACATCATCTCTTTAGGACCATGGAAAAACAAAAACATCTTTATTTTGAGTCCTGGAACAGAAAGACAGATTTAAAATATCTAAAAGCAAAGCCACGCTGGAGGGATCTGAGCCCCAAAACCAAAGGCAGGGAACATCTGGTCACTGTGCAGACAAGAAGGTGTAGTCAAAGTTTACTACATGGGGCACCTAAAACCTTTCAGAGCAGAAACAGAACACTGCTGCGTTACCATAAAGTCGTGTTTTTCAAACTGCTAACGTTTACATTAATGTTCCTGGTAGCGTTTTATCAGAAAGGCTCGTGATCTCACACTCAGACGTTCCCTCACTTGCTCTAATGTTTCATGAAAAACAGACCACGTGTCATAAATATAAAATCTGTTTCTGTGATTAACAGTTTTGCAGGGTAATAATAGGTTCAAGACACATCTCAAATCCATCCTATCACCAGTAGCAGTCTGCATCACAGAAGCCCAAAAAACCAGTCAGACAATGGAGATTTAAGACATCCGCACTAATGTGAAATGTGTGAATGAGGAGTTTGATATGAGACCCTGTTTATAGGCAGTTAGAATCCTGATTTGAGCTGTATTAAACCATCTGTCTCCATGTACTGTAGTACTAGACCCTACCAACACATTCACCTGCAATAATCCTGGATCACATGACCGACAGACCAGATTGACACGTACTGATTGCAGCCGTGAGGGTCGAGGTAGTGGAGGGAGCTGGGTGACGTGGGATCCCTGTTGGAGGCTGTGAAGTCTACGGCAAACTGACAAAAGACAACATTTTAATGTCACACACAGAAACTGAGGTAAAACACACCATTCCTTTGTCGTCATGGTTTTTATGTACAACGATGAGAGTTGTTCTAAATCTGCTCTAGAAATAAACGCCACGACATTTCACATCACGTTTATGAATCCAGCCTGGACCTGAACTAAAGTTGGAAAAACATTTAAAACTTTAACCAGATGGTCCGAGTATTTTTCAAAGGTGATGCTGATGATAAAACTGTAAATTCTAAAATAGCGTTTTGTTTTGCCTAAAAAAAGAATAACTGAACCGTTTCAGTCATTTCAACACAAACCAGTAGACTACAGTACCTTACAGTCCTTTATGACCACACCAGAGACTTTCTGTTGTGAGAACTACAAGCTGGACAACCTCATCGTTCAACCTATTTAGCTCGTAAACACTCAGCTCACCTCACATGACCGAGTCGCCCGCTGGACTTCACGGAGCGTCATTTGAAACGAGCCGATAGTCATGAGAGCCACTTTTCGTGAAGTCGTAACAGTGAACCTGGGAGACAGAGGTTTAAAAAGCACCAAGTGTAAAAAACGTGTGTGAAAAACAGCAGGTGCTCTGAAAAAACACCTTCAACCACGTCTTTATCCATTAAACTGAAGCTAAAATATGGTGGTGACAAAATAACTTCTGCAGGACCTACAGTCCAGAATCCTGGAGCTGCTGAGAAAACCGTTTATGTTTACTGTTTATTAGTCGCTTTTACCAAAAGGGACTAACGTACGATGAAGTTTCACCCTATAAGGAGGGGTGCACACAATTTTTCATCATATGTTCTCAAGGGCGTCCGGCCCAAAGCCGTATAAAGAGAAAGTTACGACACGCTTTGATCTTGCCGACAGGCGGTCACGTGGTTCAAGCTCGGCGCTGTCAGTCAGTCAGAGCGGTTTCTGGCAGGATACAATGCTACAACCATTATTTTCTCATCTCCCGAGCTATTTTTGGTAATTATTGACCAACAATGTACGTCAGTTACCCCCAGTTATGTATTTTATCAAAGGATTTTTTTTTTTTTAAGGAGCGGCAGGAACAACATTTATCGTAGAAAATTTAGGCTACAGATTATATTTAAAAATTAAAATGTTTCTGCAATATACTGATCTCTACCAGCAGGTTTAGAGTGGTTTACTATTATGCTAACCAAGTAAAGAAAACCAGAGTATAAGGCCTATTAAGAGCTCTTTCTGTCGTTCTGCATGCTAGTGTGACCCGAGGGCTCAGGCAAACAAAACCAGGTGGAGACTTGTTGCCAAAATAACAATCAACTTTATTAATTAACCCCCAAAAAGAACTGTCCATTAAAATACCATTTCATTAAAATACCCCCCCAGCCCGCATTGACAAACCGTCAGTCCCCAATGTCCAGCACTGCTGAGGATTTTGATCCAATCAGCCGTTGATCTCAGGGTCGGCCCCGCAGCACGTTCTTTTTTCCGGAGCAGCGAGCTCCTGCTCTCCGGTCCGTCTGAGGGTGCCAACACTCACCGCCAGCCGGGCAGCGGGTACCTCCCACGGCGCCAATGCCAGCCGCTGCTGCAGCTCCTGCGCTCCAATCCTCTATGCCAGCGTCCCTGGCTACGCCACACGTCAGCCCCCCAACGCAGCAGGAGGAACCGACGGAGACAGAACAGCAGGCTCCGATGATCAGCCAATCAGTCCGCTCTGCGAAAAGCACAACTCAGCACAGGCTGCACCGCACGCACATGCACGCACACACAGACACACCCACAAGCACACACATACCTGCGTCTCCCTGTACCACCACCTGAGACGAGCAAGCGACCCGTGTTCCCCCAGGCAGGACCAGATCCCTGCAGAATGCACGCAATTACACGCCCAGCACCCGTTCCGGAGCCGAACAACGCTCAGGCGGAAGACGCGACACCCCAGCTGAGTTCTTGTTACTGAGTGGCCAGAATCCCTCTCTTTTAAAGGAGCCGCCCGGCAGCAGGTGGAATCAATCTGCTACANAGATCTCGTTGGGACATGAGGCCAACAAATGTCCCATAAAACTCTGAGGCCCTGGCTGGGTGTCCTTCGCCCACTGGCACCGCTCACACTCACGGCACCAACGCTCCACATCTGCAGACATACGAGGCCAGTAACACCGTCGCCTCAAAAGGGCCAACGTCCTCTCCACCCCCTGATGAGCGTGCTTCTGATGCACCTCTGTCAAAACTGCCTCCTGAAGGGAGGCTGGCAACAAAATCTGCCAGGTCTCTTCCCCATCCCGAGGGAACCACACCCGACGATACAGAACGCCATCCCTCTCGACCAACCGATCCCACTGCCCAAGCAGAGCCAAGGCACGAGGGGACAACCCCAGACGCTCCTCTCGTGTGGGCCGACGGTTCTGCCCCCAAAATACCCTGAACTCCTGCAGTACGGGGTCATCCCGCTGGGAAGTGCAAAGGTCAGGGGGCCGATCCCAAGGCAGGGCCACTACCACCGCCTGTACTGCCTCAGACTGGCCAACTTGCAATACCTCCTGCAAGGGGGCTGGCAGAGAAGTCCCAGGGAGCATAGCCGCCAAATCCTGACCACCAGGGGGGTGCTGTCGAGACAATGCATCAGCATTTCTATTACTCCCCCCTGGTCGATACTTGACCTCAAAGTCAAAAGCAGCCAGCTGAGCAGCCCATCGCTGCTCAACAGCACCCAACTTGGCCGTGGCCAAATGGCTCAACGGGTTATTATCAGTGTACACTATACACCGTTGACCCAACAAATACTCCCTGAACTTCTCAGCCATGGCCCATTTGAGCGCCAAAAACTCCAACTTCATGGAGCTATAATTGGCCATATTACGCTCCGCGGGCCTCAACCCCCTACTGGCATAGGCCACAGGACGGACCTGCCCCCCTTGCTCCTGCGAGAGCACAGCCCCCAAACCCCCATAGCTAGCATCCACCTCCAAAATAAAGGGACACGAGAAATCGGCATACGCCAGCACCGGCGCAGTAACCAACCGGCCCTTCAGAGCCTCAAAAGCACCCTGGCACTGCTCCGTCCAGTGCTCGCCAATTTCCCCCGATCTCCGCCCAGAGCCAGTACCTCCCTGCTCCGCCACAAGCTTATGGAGGGGAGCTGCCAATCTAGCAAACCCCTCTACGAAGCGCCGATAGTAACTGGCAAAACCCAAAAAGGATCGCAACTCTGCTACCGTGGAAGGAGTCTGCCAGTTCGCTACTACCTCCACCTTACGGGGGTCGGTAGCCACTCCCTTATCGGAAATCACATGCCCCAGGTAGTGCACCTCCGGCTGGAAAAAGGCACATTTTGCCAGCTTGACCTTAAGCCCCTCCCTCTGCAACCGCCTCAACACCACCTCCAACCTGGCAAGGTGTTGTTCCACCGTCGAGGAGAACACCACAATGTCATCCAGGTAGAGAAGTAACGACTGACACTGCTGATCCCCGAAGATCCTCTGCATCAGCCGCTGAAATGTGCTAGGAGCGTTGCAGAGACCAAAAGGCATGCGATTCCACTCAAATAGCCCAAACGGCGTACAAAATGCCGTCTTGGGCCGGTCCCCCTCAGCAACGGGGACCTGATTGTAACCACTCGCCAAATCCAAAGTGGAAAACCACCGAGCCCCCGATAAAGCATCGAGGGATTCCTCAATGCGCGGTAAGGGAAAAGCATCCTTACGGGTCTTGCTGTTCAATTGTCTGTAATCAACACACAACCGGAGACCCCCATCCTTCTTCCGAACCAGTACAATGGGAGAAGCATAAGGACTGCTACTCTCCCTAATGACCTGGGTTTCCAGCAGTTGGTCAATATGCTCTTTAACCACCTCATAATCCGATGGGGGAATGCGCCGGTAACGCTGCCGGACGGGGACCTCATCCAACAGAGGAATCTCATGAGTGACCAGGGTTGTGCACCCCAAGTCACCCTCACGATTAGTGAAGACCGAGGCATACTTTTGAAGCAACAACCTCACCTTCACCTCCTCCTCACCAGACAATCCAGACAGATCCAACGCCTCTAGTTGTGCTGCCACAGACTCAGACGCTGCTGGGAAAGGCGACCTCTGTACCTCAGGTGCTACCTCCACCACGCCCCTAGGCAGACTAGTCACCCTGACCTCTGACACGGTGCCCAACCGGGTCCGAGGGTGGAGGCACACCTCAGCACACCCCACGTTCACAACCATCACGTTGACTACACCCTTACCCACCCTCACCAAGGAGGGGGAGGCTATCAACCCCGCTGGGAACCCTGCCACCAAGGGCTCAAACAACACGGTGGCCCCAGAATACTGCTCAGAACAAGAAGCAGCAACCATCTTCATCGCGCCCCCTGGTACACGGTGAATCCCTTTCCCCACCACTCTAACCACCCCCGTCCCTCGTCGAGGGGGCTCCTGGCTATCCATGTGACAGAGCTGCAGCGCCTGCATAACAGGCTCCGGTGCCCCAGCCACCCGGGGCAGGTCAAACAAGGCCACCCCATGCTGACAAAAACAATCTTGATAGCACCTGCGGATCACATTCATCCCCAGAACACCCGGCAATCCAGGTACACCATCTGGGGGGTCCTCCACCACCAATACCCCACACCGGGGCAACAGCCGGCCACAAAGCTCCACATCAAGCTCCAAATAGCCAATATAAGGAATGGCCAGTCCGTTAGCAGCCCGCAGCTGCAGCCAATGACAGGTCCGCAACTGCTCCTCCCCCAACGGCACAAAATGTCGCCGAAAAAAACCCTCCGTAATGGTAGTAACCATTGACCCCGTATCCAACAGGCATGGGACCAGCACACCCCCCAGCTTCATCTCCACTTGGGGGCAACGCGACACCAACCTCGAAGCCTGTTCCAGCTCCACTGCAACCAACCCTGAGCCCGCAACCAGACCCCCCGAACTGTGGCTCAGCAGTTCGGCGGCCCTCAGTTTCCCGCCGGCGGGGCACCAGGACGTCCATCATATCTCCCCCCAACCCAAGTGGACTGGGGCCCAGACACCCGAACCCCGCTACACTCCCGGGCAAAATGCCCCACCTGTTGACACCGCCAACAAACCACCGTGCCACGACCAGGGGGCTGCCGCCCCTGCTGGGGGGCCTGCTGCCCATCCTGGGGGGCCCGCCGCCCCTGCTGGGGGGGCCGCAGGGCAGCAAGGCTCTGCTCCAAACGGGTTAACTGGTCCTGCTGGCACCTCAACATTTCCCTCAGCTCGCCCAACTCGGCAGCTTGGGGCAACCCACTCGCCACCGGGGGACAATGCACTCCATACTGAAGACCCACAAGATTAGGACTCAACCCACTCCGGCCCACAAGGCCCCCTGGCAAACCCTCGCGCTCCCACCTGATCGCCTCCGCTCTCACCTCCAATAACGTGGCACCGGGCGTCTCACGCACAAATCGCTTCAACTCACGGCGCAACGCCCCCTCCACCACATGCTCCACAAACTGGTCCCGCAGCAGCACCTCAGTATTGAGAGCTCCGCTGGGCGTCTGCTGCTCCACAGCAGCCATGAGGCTCATCAGGGCGAGAGAGAACTCCTGAAGAGTCTCCCCCTCCTGTTGACGCCGTGAGAAGAAAGCTTCCTGTAGGGCCACGTAGGAGTCCGAACACCCGTACAGCTCCCGCAGGGCTGCAACCACCTTATCCGCGTCCTCCCTATCAGCCCGGGACCGGAACTTAATCTCATTCCGCGCTTCCCCGCCCAGATGGTCATACAGGAAGAAGGCACGCTCTGAATCAGACACATGACGCACTCTCATACATGCTTGTACCTCCTCGAGCCACTCAGCCAGCCCCACACCCCCTGCTCCAGTAAACACAGGACACTTACGTTCCCGAGGGACAAAAACCAACCTCTCCCCCAACGAGGCCCCGCCCACGGAGGAGGTGGGAAGGGATGCAAGTTGCGGGGATGAAGAAGAGGCTGCACTCGGCCCAGGGGTGGCTGAGTCCCTCTCTTTACGTAAGCTAACATTAGCAGCCTCCAAACTCTTGACCTGGTCCCTCAATTGCTGTAGCTCCTGGTCCATGATTTAACCGTGTAATGACAACCTCAGGCACATTCACCAGACACACTGCTGTTCTGTCTCCACCGACCTGCTGAATAAAAACAATAAAACCCCACAAACATCAAAAAAACAAAAAAAACAAAACAAAAATACCATAGACAACAGTCCCCACCTCATTCACGTTTGCCAACAACGCCAAATGTGACCCGAGGGCTCAGGCAAACAAAACCAGGTGGAGACTTGTTGCCAAAATAACAATCAACTTTATTAATTAACCCCCAAAAAGAACTGTCCATTAAAATACCA
Source organism: Callopanchax toddi (assembly GCA_006937965.1). Taxonomy (NCBI): domain Eukaryota; kingdom Metazoa; phylum Chordata; class Actinopteri; order Cyprinodontiformes; family Nothobranchiidae; genus Callopanchax; species Callopanchax toddi. The sequence continues at coordinate 1,303,583 of SSNR01000115.1, forward strand.
TTTCATTAAAATACCCCCCCAGCCCGCATTGACAAACCGTCAGTCCCCAATGTCCAGCACTGCTGAGGATTTTGATCCAATCAGCCGTTGATCTCAGGGTCGGCCCCGCAGCACGTTCTTTTTTCCGGAGCAGCGAGCTCCTGCTCTCCGGTCCGTCTGAGGGTGCCAACACTCACCGCCAGCCGGGCAGCGGGTACCTCCCACGGCGCCAATGCCAGCCGCTGCTGCAGCTCCTGCGCTCCAATCCTCTATGCCAGCGTCCCTGGCTACGCCACACGTCAGCCCCCCAACGCAGCAGGAGGAACCGACGGAGACAGAACAGCAGGCTCCGATGATCAGCCAATCAGTCCGCTCTGCGAAAAGCACAACTCAGCACAGGCTGCACCGCACGCACATGCACGCACATGCACGCACACACAGACACACCCACAAGCACACACATACCTGCGTCTCCCTGTACCACCACCTGAGACGAGCAAGCGACCCGTGTTCCCCCAGGCAGGACCAGATCCCTGCAGAATGCACGCAATTACACGCCCAGCACCCGTTCCGGAGCCGAACAACGCTCAGGCGGAAGACGCGACACCCCAGCTGAGTTCTTGTTACTGAGTGGCCAGAATCCCTCTCTTTTAAAGGAGCCGCCCGGCAGCAGGTGGAATCAATCTGCTACAATCCACCCCCCCAGAGTAAATCGGCGCCCCGACGATTCCCGACAGGACTACACCCATGGCCTAAAAACCGCCCGCACCCCATTGGACCCCGGGGCCGACAGGGCCACCACAGAACGCGGGGAAACCACTGCGGACCTAGGGAGATGATGAACATTGGAGTGCTGCCCAGCTGTGGACCTCGAAGTTCGACGCAACCTGGAAACACCGGGCACCTCCACCAGCTCTACTGGCCCAATCGATGCCAAGCCCTCATCCAGGTCTGAAGAGCCAGACCCCACTGAAACCTCCCGCCCCGGAACCAAGTCCGGCACCACAGCAGCCTCAACCAACCCACGGGCCCCAGGTGTAACCACACACAGGTCATTGGCTGGGGACTCATCATCTGACCAATCCCCCTCCTGCCCTGCTGGGCCCAAGGGTGGCTGAACAGGCACCAACGCCCTAGGCTGCACACCCTCAACTACCGCCTTCAGCATGTCTCGGTGCACCTGCCGCACCTTAGTCATATCCCCAGCTGGGGCAACAGAGTACACCGAACCAGACCCCTCAGGAGCCCGCACAACCACATACACCACTGCCCCCCAAAGATCATGAATCTTATGGCGACCCTTCACGCCATGCTCCCGTAACAGCACCCGCTGACCCTCAGCCAGTGGGGCCTCCCTAACACCCTGGTCGTAACGCACCTTCCGCCGTGCCGCTGCAACCCTCAAGCGTTCCCGGGCCCCGTCGAATGCCAACCGTAATCTGGTCTGATGCTCCTGAACCCAGTCATGAACCCGGCCACTCACCGGGTCCTTCACCCGCCCCAACAAGAAATCCACAGGGAGCCGGGGTTCCCGTCCGAACATAAGGAAAAACGGAGACTCCCCAGTGGACTGATGCGGGGTGCTGTTATAGGCAAACAGCAGCTGGGCCAAACAAGAGGGCCAGTCCCGCTTCCGCGACACTGGAAGAGTGCGCAACAGCCCGTGCAGAGTCCGGTTGAACCTCTCACATTGACCATTGCCTGTCGGGTGGTAGGGGGTTGTACGCGACTTAGTGATCCCATAGAGAGCACACAGCTGCTGAATCAAGGAGCTCTCAAAGTTCCGCCCCTGATCGGAATGCAACCGTCCAGGGACCCCAAACTTAGAGAACCACTCCACGACTAGCACCTGCGCCACTGTAGTCGCCCGCTGGTCCCGAGTGGGAACAGCCAGGGTATACTTGCTGAACACATCCGTGATCACCAAGACACTCTCTAACCCCTCACGAGACTGTTCCAACACGGTAAAATCCAGGGCTAAGATCTCGTTGGGACATGAGGCCAACAAATGTCCCATAAAACTCTGAGGCCCTGGCTGGGTGTCCTTCGCCCACTGGCACCGCTCACACTCACGGCACCAACGCTCCACATCTGCAGACATACGAGGCCAGTAACACCGTCGCCTCAAAAGGGCCAACGTCCTCTCCACCCCCTGATGAGCGTGCTTCTGATGCACCTCTGTCAAAACTGCCTCCTGAAGGGAGGCTGGCAACAAAATCTGCCAGGTCTCTTCCCCATCCCGAGGGAACCACACCCGACGATACAGAACGCCATCCCTCTCGACCAACCGATCCCACTGCCCAAGCAGAGCCAAGGCACGAGGGGATAACCCCAGACGCTCCTCTCGTGTGGGCCGACGGTTCTGCCCCCAAAATACCCTGAACTCCTGCAGTACGGGGTCATCCCGCTGGGAAGTGCAAAGGTCAGGGGGCCGATCCCAAGGCAGGGCCACTACCACCGCCTGTACTGCCTCAGACTGGCCAACTTGCAATACCTCCTGCAAGGGGGCTGGCAGAGAAGTCCCAGGGAGCATAGCCGCCAAATCCTGACCACCAGGGGGGTGCTGTCGAGACAATGCATCAGCATTTCTATTACTCCCCCCTGGTCGATACTTGACCTCAAAGTCAAAAGCAGCCAGCTGAGCAGCCCATCGCTGCTCAACAGCACCCAACTTGGCCGTGGCCAAATGGCTCAACGGGTTATTATCAGTGTACACTATACACCGTTGACCCAACAAATACTCCCTGAACTTCTCAGCCATGGCCCATTTGAGCGCCAAAAACTCCAACTTCATGGAGCTATAATTGGCCATATTACGCTCCGCGGGCCTCAACCCCCTACTGGCATAGGCCACAGGACGGACCTGCCCCCCTTGCTCCTGCGAGAGCACAGCCCCCAAACCCCCATAGCTAGCATCCACCTCCAAAATAAAGGGACACGAGAAATCGGCATACGCCAGCACCGGCGCAGTAACCAACCGGCCCTTCAGAGCCTCAAAAGCACCCTGGCACTGCTCCGTCCAGTGCTCGCCAATTTCCCCCGATCTCCGCCCAGAGCCAGTACCTCCCTGCTCCGCCACAAGCTTATGGAGGGGAGCTGCCAATCTAGCAAACCCCTCTACGAAGCGCCGATAGTAACTGGCAAAACCCAAAAAGGATCGCAACTCTGCTACCGTGGAAGGAGTCTGCCAGTTCGCTACTACCTCCACCTTACGGGGGTCGGTAGCCACTCCCTTATCGGAAATCACATGCCCCAGGTAGTGCACCTCCGGCTGGAAAAAGGCACATTTTGCCAGCTTGACCTTAAGCCCCTCCCTCTGCAACCGCCTCAACACCACCTCCAACCTGGCAAGGTGTTGTTCCACCGTCGAGGAGAACACCACAATGTCATCCAGGTAGAGAAGTAACGACTGACACTGCTGATCCCCGAAGATCCTCTGCATCAGCCGCTGAAATGTGCTAGGAGCGTTGCAGAGACCAAAAGGCATGCGATTCCACTCAAATAGCCCAAACGGTGTACAAAATGCCGTCTTGGGCCGGTCCCCCTCAGCAACGGGGACCTGATTGTAACCACTCGCCAAATCCAAAGTGGAAAACCACCGAGCCCCCGATAAAGCATCGAGGGATTCCTCAATGCGCGGTAAGGGAAAAGCATCCTTACGGGTCTTGCTGTTCAATTGTCTGTAATCAACACACAACCGGAGACCCCCATCCTTCTTCCGAACCAGTACAATGGGAGAAGCATAAGGACTGCTACTCTCCCTAATGACCTGGGTTTCCAGCAGTTGGTCAATATGCTCTTTAACCACCTCATAATCTGATGGGGGAATGCGCCGGTAACGCTGCCGGACGGGGACCTCATCCAACAGAGGAATCTCATGAGTGACCAGGGTTGTGCACCCCAAGTCACCCTCACGATTAGTGAAGACCGAGGCATACTTTTGAAGCAACAACCTCACCTTCACCTCCTCCTCACCAGACAATCCAGACAGATCCAACGCCTCTAGTTGTGCTGCCACAGACTCAGACGCTGCTGGGAAAGGCGACCTCTGTACCTCCGGTGCTACCTCCACCACGCCCCTAGGCAGACTAGTCACCCTGACCTCTGACACGGTGCCCAACCGGGTCCGAGGGTGGAGGCACACCTCAGCACACCCCACGTTCACAACCATCACGTTGACTACACCCTTACCCACCCTCACCAGGGAGGGGGAGGCTATCAACCCCGCTGGGAACCCTGCCACCAAGGGCTCAAACAACACGGTGGCCCCAGAATACTGCTCAGAACAAGAAGCAGCAACCATCTTCATCGCGCCCCCTGGTACACGGTGAATCCCTTTCCCCACCACTCTAACCACCCCCGTCCCTCGTCGAGGGGGCTCCTGGCTATCCATGTGACAGAGCTGCAGCGCCTGCATAACAGGCTCCGGTGCCCCAGCCACCCGGGGCAGGTCAAACAAGGCCACCCCATGCTGACAAAAACAATCTTGATAGCACCTGCGGATCACATTCATCCCCAGAACACCCGGCAATCCAGGTACACCATCTGGGGGGTCCTCCACCACCAATACCCCACACCGGGGCAACAGCCGGCCACAAAGCTCCACATCAAGCTCCAAATAGCCAATATAAGGAATGGCCAGTCCGTTAGCAGCCCGCAGCTGCAGCCAATGACAGGTCCGCAACTGCTCCTCCCCCAACGGCACAAAATGTCGCCGAAAAAAACCCTCCGTAATGGTAGTAACCATTGACCCCGTATCCAACAGGCATGGGACCAGCACACCCCCCAGCTTCATCTCCACTTGGGGGCAACGCGACACCAACCTCGAAGCCTGTTCCAGCTCCACTGCAACCAACCCTGAGCCCGCAACCAGACCCCCCGAACTGTGGCTCAGCAGTTCGGCGGCCCTCAGTTTCCCGCCGGCGGGGCACCAGGACGTCCATCATATCTCCCCCCAACCCAAGTGGACTGGGGCCCAGACACCCGAACCCCGCTACACTCCCGGGCAAAATGCCCCACCTGTTGACACCGCCAACAAACCACCGTGCCACGACCGGGGGGCTGCCGCCCCTGCTGGGGGGCCTGCTGCCCATCCTGGGGGGCCCGCCGCCCCTGCTGGGGGGGCCGCAGGGCAGCAAGGCTCTGCTCCAAACGGGTTAACTGGTCCTGCTGGCACCTCAACATTTCCCTCAGCTCGCCCAACTCGGCAGCTTGGGGCAACCCACTCGCCACCGGGGGACAATGCACTCCATACTGAAGACCCACAAGATTAGGACTCAACCCACTCCGGCCCACAAGGCCCCCTGGCAAACCCTCACGCTCCCACCTGATCGCCTCCGCTCTCACCTCCAATAACGTGGCACCGGGCGTCTCACGCACAAATCGCTTCAACTCACGGCGCAACGCCCCCTCCACCACATGCTCCACAAACTGGTCCCGCAGCAGCACCTCAGTATTGAGAGCTCCGCTGGGCGCCTGCTGCTCCACAGCAGCCATGAGGCTCATCAGGGCGAGAGAGAACTCCTGAAGAGTCTCCCCCTCCTGTTGACGCCGTGAGAAGAAAGCTTCCTGTAGGGCCACGTAGGAGTCCGAACACCCGTACAGCTCCCGCAGGGCTGCAACCACCTTATCCGCGTCCTCCCTATCAGCCCGGGACCGGAACTTAATCTCATTCCGCGCTTCCCCGCCCAGATGGTCATACAGGAAGAAGGCACGCTCTGAATCAGACACATGACGCACTCTCATACATGCTTGTACCTCCTCGAGCCACTCAGCCAGCCCCACACCCCCTGCTCCAGTAAACACAGGACACTTACGTTCCCGAGGGACAAAAACCAACCTCTCCCCCAACGAGGCCCCGCCCACGGAGGAGGTGGGAAGGGATGCAAGTTGCGGGGATGAAGAAGAGGCTGCACTCGGCCCAGGGGTGGCTGAGTCCCTCTCTTTACGTAAGCTAACATTAGCAGCCTCCAAACTCTTGACCTGGTCCCTCAATTGCTGTAGCTCCTGGTCCATGATTTAACCGTGTAATGACAACCTCAGGCACATTCACCAGACACACTGCTGTTCTGTCTCCACCGACCTGCTGAATAAAAACAATAAAACCCCACAAACATCAAAAAAACAAAAAAAACAAAACAAAAATACCATAGACAACAGTCCCCACCTCATTCACGTTTGCCAACAACGCCAAATGTGACCCGAGGGCTCAGGCAAACAAAACCAGGTGGAGACTTGTTGCCAAAATAACAAT
>SSNR01000115.1:1309824-1334824 GCA_006937965.1 Callopanchax toddi
AGTTTACACGTACATGTTTGTGTCTGATTAGAACTTATTTAAATCCAGAAAATCACCAAACAATTTATCGAACTCTAAAGATAAATATTTCAAAAAGTTCTGGATATTTACAAAGCTGAATTAGACAGAAAGGGGCCAGTGTAACACACACAGACCTGCCGCTAACAACAAGCTAGCTTCAGCTAAACAGATTACTAGCCGGTTGACACGATTAATTTACTAAAACTGGCTACAAGAAAACTCACTACTGACTTATTTTGGTACAGAGTAGTCAGCTAACGCTTCACAGTGTCAAAAATGTTGTCATTTCATCAACTTACGTTAGAAAATAGCTCCGAAACAGCGATAATGAACAGCGCTCTATGGTGGAACTATTGGCGTCTGGGCTTTGTTTGGAACTATTGAGAGCTCCATGACCGACGTTACTTCCGCATTCCATTCTTTCTATTGGAGCCAATGGAAGTGTCCGAACTCTGTTTCTCTATGGCGCTGGTCCGGCCTGTCGCTTATCGCTCCTCGCTTAGGAGGCGTGACGATCAAGGTGTTCTGATCGCTCCTGACTGAACACCGTTAGTATTAACGTTCATTAGCTCGTATAAAAGTCCAAAACAACACGTTATCTTAGACAGAAATAGATGAGTCTGGTTGCTCCATCAGAGCGGACATCAGCTGACAGAGAGGGATGAGGAGCCGCTCCACGCGCGCATCAGAGAGTGGATCAGAAATCGATCAGTGATCCTTTGTTCTGGTTAACTTAAATGACTTAAAGTGATAATATGCAACTTTTTCATATTTTTAAATCTTTTCCTTGAGCCAGTCTGTGCCCCATCTAGTGATTAGATCCGGAATACCACGATTGCAAGATCTCCGTCGCCGTCACGGTACCCAGGAAGTCACATGTCTCACGAGGGTTAGGCTAACCCAAAGTGGCTAGCTGTTATGCTAGCTCTGGAGTGTTTTTATCTCATGATTCCTGATTTTTTTCCCATCTCTCCCTGCTTGAACACAGCTGATTTCTTTGAAGGAGTAAATAACCGCTCCTGTAGAAAGCTATGAAGGCTGAGGAGACATTTCAACAGGTAGATTTAGGTGTTTAGAAGCTGAAACAATATGCTAACTTGTGTAATGCAGTGATTTAAAACGGACACCAGAGGGAGCAAAAACAAGCAAAACTGCATATTATCACTTTAAGTCTGACAGAGACTTGATATGTGATGACAAAATGAACGCCTTTCTAGAGGGGAATTATTTTTCAGCTGATTCAGAGCGCGAGCTGTCGGGTCGGGGAGGATTTAGCAAAGCGCGAGCGCTGTTGGATCTATGAACCGTGTCCTGAATCATAGAGGGCGATCTGTTAAGATCACGGATCTATTGTGACCCGTTGCACCCCTACAGGGCATGTTGATTGATTGATTGATTGACTTCATTAATAGACGCCCAGGTCCATAAAAAAGAAATACATACTAAAACCAGGAATAAAAACAGGAAATAAAAACAGATCAATTCAGACTAAAAATAAAATACATAAAATAGCAGATAAAAATACACACACAAAATGCATAAAAAGGCATTTACCCTCTAAAAAATATAAAACTGCTATTACGTCTGAATAATAGAATAGTACGGGTTATAATTTTTCTTTTGGAAAAATGATAAGATTTTTTTCTTCAATCTTCTTCTTTTCATTTGAATGTTTTGTATTATGTATATTCTGCTTTTCGTAAGTTTGTTTTTTGAATGAAATAAATGAATAAAAAAGCCAATCGCAGGAGTCATTCTAACCAATCAGAAGCGAGAAGGGCGGGACCTTCCCCTACCACCCCAGATTTCACAAATTCTCCCACCGGAACACATAAGCGGCCCCCTCCCTCCTCGTCCACGGATGCTGCAGTGAAGTTGGTCGCGCATGCGCACTCTCGGTCCTCTTTTTGCTCGGAAGGTAAGTGTGGCATGGCGCGTGTTTCTTCCTTCAGGGAATAAATGAAAAACTTTATCGGTTTCTAACCGGGCTGGTGGCGGATTCCGAGGCGGTAAAGCAGGAACGTCCCGGTTAGCGAAGCCGTCGAAGTAGTTGTAGTGTGTCGGTAGATGTATTCGGCGGCGGGGCAGGGTGTGGGTGACCAGGCTGATTCAAAGGGACATGCGGCCTTCGGCTTGTAGCGCGCTCGCCGATTAGCCGCTCGTCACGTTAAACGCCTCCACGTTGTCATTTAGCGGACGAGTTTTGTTTGAAACCATGAAATAAAGTCCCTCAACGCCGGCTGCCGTCGACAAGGACGGATATTTGTGTTTTTATTTTGCTAATCACAGAGGCTAACCTAATTAGCATAGCGTTAGCTAACATTTGGATAACGGTAGACTCTATTTGGGAAGCAGCTGCAGCGCATGTTGGACACCAGTCAACTTGAATACTTTTCCGGTTAGTTTTTTATAAAATGTCGCACCTTAAACTTTGGTTAAGGTTCAGCTTTATTCCTAGGTTGTAAACTCTAGGCCGAGCCAACTTCTGCTACGTTTAAATTACCCCGTTAATCCTCCCAGAGAGTTAACGCTCGTTTAACTCGGATATATTCTCACCAGCATGTCTTATTGTACTGAATTGTGGTTTTAAATATTTAATAAAATCTGTAAACGCAGCGGTGGATGAGACGGCACGATAGCCTCGTGTTTAGCCGGTTAGCTCTCCGTGCTAACACGTTTTAGCGGCGCTGTGGATTCATGTTTCTGTTTCAGATTTAAATTCATCTGCAGAACAGAATCTACTTGAATAGAATTATCAAGCAAAGCTTTAAAGTAAAGCGTGTTAATGGTTCAATATAGGCTACAGGATTAGCAGGGCTGTTAAACTGTCAGTAAAAATAGTATGAAACAAAGATCACGTTTCTTTATTTGGTGACAGCTGATTATAACTGTAAACAAAACTTAAATTATGCGTTTTAGTTAGTTTTTATGTGTTTTACTGCACCTCATGTAGCATTAAAATAGTTTATAACTAGTCTGTCAAGCTACTTTTTGATAATCAGAATTGTAAATACCATGCATAACTTGATACATTTCTATTAAAGTAGTTTTACTGCCATAAAACTATTGATCAACAATGCGCTTCATTTTAACAGTTGTCGTTGGGTGTTGGTAGAATCAGAATTAGTCGTGGAGAAAAGCGGATGTTAATTTCTTTTAAAATGCTGTGCATTGACTTGTTTGTGGAAACTCTCCAGATTTTGGGTTGCAATAGTTGCCCTATAACCTGTGAGATACAGTAGATTATTTTATAATGGGTATCCATTTGGTGCCTAACTAATTGTCTGAACCAGGAAAACTGATGTGTGGTTCTCTGCAGCGCCCCAGACCCATCGCACCATGGCAGATCCCGATCTTGACTTCCAGACTGGTGAGTCTGGCGCCTCCGCCACCTACCCCATGCAGTGCTCTGCCCTGCGTAAGAACGGATATGTGGTGCTGAAGGGACGTCCCTGCAAAATCGTGGAGATGTCCACCTCCAAGACCGGCAAGCACGGACACGCTAAGGTACCAATAATCTTTAAATGTTGTGGTATGACTTTTAAATCTCATGAGGAAAAATACCCCAGAAAGATGCAGTCCTTTGTTAGAAACCCGATGCTCTGTTGAAGACGGAGTCAAACCATCTGAACTGCAGCCTGACATTACATAAACTTAACTAAACATCCAATTTTTTATGTAGGTTTTTTAATCTTATTACTGATTTACAGATTTAACAAATATTGCATCAGTTCTTGTCACTGGGTTGCTGTCAGGTTTGCACAATGTTGACTGCATCTATAAATGCATCTTGACTCAAACCTTTTGTCTTCCTGCAGGTTAACATGGTTGGTATAGACATCTTTACCAACAAAAAGTATGAAGATATGTGCCCCTCCACCCACAACATGGATGTTCCCTCCATCAAGAGGACAGACTACCAGGTAAATGTGGAGCTTCGTCTCACTCTGGTGTCACCTCAGTTCACCAAGGGATGTCAAACTGTTAGAAAGGACCTGTGACTGTTACCATCTGCTCTGGAGGGGTTACTTTCCTCTACAGGAAGTTGAAGGTACTCGGAACTGAACTCCCAAGTGTATAGAAGGATTATATACGTGTGATTTTAATGTTGCATGATAATTACATGTAAACTCATTCTAAGCACCTGGGGACTGAAAACTTTTACTTAGTTATTGCTTATATTAAAATTTAAATATCTTTCTGGTTTAACTTTAGGGTTTTAGTTACTTTGAGTTGAAGATTTAAAACGATGAGTTTTGGCACCTGTTTTCAGTGTTGCTCAACTGCAGCTGCATCTTGAGCTTTTGTCTGTTTTTAATTTTAGAGAAAAGCAACACAAAAGTGAGGCTTTAAAATTAGAAAACCAGCTGCTTTTAGCTCGTTAGGATGCAGAGATTTTGAAAACCGACGCATTAAAACATTCCCTCGTTTTCAGTTGTTCTGTCAGCACCTTTAGCTCCAGCGTTTCTCAGGACGACGCCTAGTGTAAATAGTTTGTTTGAATAGAGATCAGTGAGATCAGCTCCTTGTCATCTTTGAGCTGTTGATCACAATCTTAATGGGAGTTTTATTTTTTTATTGTTTTTTTTATGATTGTTGAACTATTAAAAATCACATTTTAACTTTTTGTGTATGTATTTTGTTTGCTAATTTCTCTGCTACAGTTTTATTTACTGAAATTTATTTGAACCAAATTGAAGGTTAAACAATGTTTTTGGACCAAATGGGTTTTTAACGTGTTAATTTTTAAAGGCCCCACTGAGTTTCTTTTATATTTTAGAATAAACTTGTGTGTTTGGTGCTTCTGGTTGTTTCAGACGGCCATGCCGGGTTTGTTGTAGGGTTGATTTTAAACTATTGTGGTTTTGTTGTATTTTAGTGGGCCTTGTTAATAAAGGTGGTGTGATTTTTATTTTTATTTTTTTCAGCTGGTTAACATCAATGAAAACTACATGTCCTTGATGAGCGACAACGGCGACATCAGAGAGGATTTGCGTGTCCCTGAAAGTGAAGTTGGAAAAGAAATTGAGACAAAGTTTGAGGCGGGTGAAGAATTCATGGTAAGTTTATTTTATTATACAGAAGGATTCTGGATCAGGGCAGGTTTTATTTCTGGGCTCTGTGTGTGGAGGGAGGGGGGTGTAAGTGTGTAAAGTTTCAGATGATTGACTCGAACACGTTGCTCGCTCTCTGCAGGTCACCGTGATTTCTGCCATGGGGGAGGAATGTGCTGTCGCTACCAAGGTCTTGGCCAGCAAATAGGGAGATGGACTTTGCTGCCCAGGCAACAAGCACCACCCACAACCAGTCTCTTACATTCTCATTGGTTCAGTCACCAAAGCGTCGGCCTTCACAGACAACCTCAAATCATTCTGTTGTGATTTCTCTCATCAATGATCTTTTATTTTCTCTCCTCCTCTCCCCCTCTTTCATTTCTCTTTTCCTTAGCTGTTGGGAATGTTCCACTGCAGCTCGCTGCGTGGTCCTCTGCCTGATCACTGAGTTTTTGTTTAATAACAATCTACTTTATATAAAAACAACTTCAAAAATAACGATCAGTTGCTCATTCCTGCTCATTTTTGCCTTCAAAGTGTTGGTTTTGCCACTCACATTCCTGAATGTTTAAACAAACTACGGGGTTCGGCTTTTGTATGATTATTTTTTATATTCTTTAGATCGACTATAGCAGCCTTTTAGAGGGGAGGGTTCGGGGCAGTGGTGGGGGAGGGTGGGGTCGCCCCTGTAGATGCTGAATCTGGTTTAGGTTGTCCCTCTTGCAGCCATACAGCTTCCCGGCATGGCCTTGTTTCTGGTTCCTGAGTGGGTCCGTTTCCCTCCTGATCACTTGGATTGGTGGTGGCTAGCACTTAGAGCACCTGAGGTCCACCCCAGCATGTGAAGCTCTAAACCCAAGAAAAGAGAAATGTTTCCTCCTTTTTATTTTCTCCCTTCAAAAGCAGAAACTTCAGTGAGTTTTCTCCAATGATGCCACTTCGTCTGTGTAAAAGTTTAAGGGGCGTGGCGGTCTGGTGCGTTCGCAGTTCTGGTCCGAAGCGGCAGCCGGTGTTTTGTCCTGCTGCCCCTCCGGCATCCAAACCCCCCGATACAAAAAGAGTGTTCTATTTTGTTTTCAGAGGCGTGAGTGTGGAGCGGTGTGGGCCTCCGACATGTGGGAGGCAGTTTGCAGTGAGGTGTGTTTCTTTTATTCTGGGGACTCGATTGGGTCTGGGAGGGTGGTTCAGTTGCAAACTTTATGTTCACTCGAGGCCTTTGTCACCTGACTGGAGAAGGCAAAATAAAATAATGATACAAATGGATAAAAACTGCAAACTGTCTGGTTTTCTGTCTCTCAAAATATTTTGTACAACTAAAGTGCAAAGGTCAAACCTTTAGTCTGAAATTTGTGCACAGAACTGAAAACCTTGTTCAAAGTGTTAGTCTGTTTCTGTTAGGATTTTTTTTTTGAAGTAGTTTAAACTTTTGACATGTTTAATAAATGTTCAAAACACAAGCAATTAATCTTAATGGACTTTTTATTTAACTGGAGACATGAGCTTAATTTGGACCAGAGATTCTGAATACTGTTAGAATTTATTAACAAATTAAGATGACCCAAGATTAAATTTCTATTCAGCAGCAGCATAAACAAACGGCTCTACAGACTAAAGGTGCAAAGGTTTGTCTTCTGCTTTTAGACGTGAACTCTTAATTCCAATAAGTCTCGTGTAATTTGTTTGAGCTTCAGAATGATTACATTTACATGCACGAATGTCCATGTTTTGTAGTTATTTTAACTTAAAGATTATTTGTTCCAACCTTCAAAGTCGGTGAAACAGCAGATCACTTCCTTCTGACCATTAAACTCATTTAGTTTAAAATCTGCATTTTGCTAAATAGTTTTCTTGGCTGCATAGGTTGAAAACCATTTCACCCTGAATCAGCATCACTAATAAATCTGATATAAAGATGCAATTAACTGGGTTCTATTTAAGAATCCAGATATAAGTGAAAAGACAAGTAGATTTGTTGTGATTTTCACAGAGCGGTCATTGTTTTCTATCTGTAATCAAAACGGCTCCGGTTCACTTTTCCTCTTTGTTATAGTGTATTTAGTTGTGGCAACACCCTGCCTGAATGCCTCAAACTGCAACATGTAGATGAATCATTCCCTCCTGCATGTCTGGAAAAACAAATTCATGTTCAGATTTTTGGTTCCTCTGACTCATCCAGAGGGTTTTATTTCCTGTGTGTTCATCAAGCTGCAGCAGAATGAATGGGCCCCTGATGAGGCCCAGGCTGTGTGGAGCTTGTCAATGATTGAACAGGCTCAGCAGGTTTATTATCAGGGTGTGTTTGGAGCACAGTTGACCTTTGCACTTGTTTCTTATCAACAGCAGAAAATTGAACCCTAAAATCCTCTGGTTTTGGGCCAAACTTGACTTTTTCCGTGTAAAAATGTTTTTTTTTCCCCCCCAGATTGAAAATATCCATCAAAAGCTCGAAACAAACATTTAGCTGAACAGTAAAACGTCTCTAATGCCTCCAGTCTCCCAACAGGTCGATAAAAACCAATTTTCATCTAAGGGCTCATTCCAGCAGCTACGTACAGGACGTGTTACGTCACAGTGCGTAACGGACGGACGTCTCTCCCTTTCCTGTCCGATCTCGACATGGCGCCGGTAAGTCGTCTTCGCTCTTCACAGACTCACTCATTTGGATGCTAATTTCTCTTCCTCCCCAGATTTTTTGTTTGGTTACCGGTTGATAAAAACACGAAGCTGGATTCTTAGAGCCAGTTGTTGTAATTCTGACCGTTTTTATCTCAGTCTGGACCCAGAAGCGGGCGGAGTTAGCATTAGCTTGTACACGTGTTCCATTCATTTCAGACCAAACTTCGTAGAAGAAACTAAAGATTTTTGTGAAATGAGTTCTGAACTGTTATTAGCTGCTTTTATTAGTCAGTATAGCTGCATTATTAGGTTCGTGTGTTATTCGGCTTAATCTAAATGAGCTGTCCGATGGCAATAAAGCAAGTTTGGACTTGAGTAATGACTAAAAGATAACCAGAGTATGAAGGAAAGTAAAGTTATGTTTATCTTGGATTGTTTTCCGTAGACTTATCATTTGAAATACTTTTAATTCTAAAATACATGGTTCATTACACTTTGTGCTGCAAACTGACAATATTTGGGTCATTTCCAAAACATTTGGTCAGGTTATAAAATTGGGTAGCTTAAAGATGACTTTGGAAATAATTGTTGCACTTATTTGTGCAATTTTTCTCCATGACCAGCAGATCAAACAGAAGAGGCCAGCTGTTGGCAAAAGGTCCAAAAAAGGAGCGTCATGGAGGTTCACTCTGGACCTGACCCATCCTGTAGAGGACGGGATCCTGGACTCTGCAAACTTTGTAAGTCTTGACCTCTTAAATGTTCAGGTAACACCTCAGTTGCAGCTGTTTTACTTGTTTTTTCTCCAGTGAAATATTTAAAGGGTTAATTTCATCATCTTGCAAGCAGCTAACAGCCTATCTGGACTAGGGTGCCCTTCCCTAGCTCCTGGTTTACTAGGGTTCTCTTCCCTAGTGCATTACTCTGTTCTGTCCAATAGGAAACCTTCCTCAAAGAGAGGATCAAGGTGAACGGGAAGACTGGGAACCTGGGTAACATCGTCCAGGTTGGCCGAATGAAGAACAAGATCAACGTCACGTCTGAGAAACAGTTCTCCAAAAGGTGAAGAAATAAACTCCAGCTGATGAGTAACAACAAGAAACGGGTGGAAAATTCTGGAGCTAAACACTTCCTCACTCTTCCTTCAGGTATCTGAAGTACCTGACTAAGAAGTACCTGAAGAAGAACAACCTCCGTGACTGGTTGAGAGTGGTGGCGTCGGATAAGGAGACGTACGAGCTGCGTTACTTCCAGATCAGTCAGGATGACGAAGAGTCCGAGGCAGAAGACTGAGCGCTTTGTCTCTGGTTCAGAAGGAGAATAAATGTGGTGGAAAAAACTTGATTTGTTTTGGTTTTTATTCTCAAGATAACAGACACATTAAAAGTCTGTTGAATTGTTTCCCATATAATTGTCCTGAATCAGGATCCACATCAAAAACACTAAAGATCCTTTGAAAGAAGTACGGTAGATATAATTTGTCTTTCTGGATGTTGGGTTTTTGTTTTATTTTTCCAAAAAGCTTCAGTGTCTACAAGTTTCATTAACAGAAACTAGTTAATTTAAACATCAAATTTTACAGAATCACTCGTGTTTGTTAGACCTGCAAAGCTACAGATCGCCTCAATTCATTGAACAGCCTTTAGGTGGCGCTTCACTGCAGGATTACCTCAAAAATGAACCGAGTCTGAAGGTTTGCAGTGGGAGGACTGAAGATGTTGTGCAAAATGCAACAAAAATATTTAGTACCAGAATGAAAAGATGGTTATATGGATGTGAAAAGTCTGAAATGTTACAAGAAATATAAAATGCTCAAATTCTAGATTCAATGTTTGTATAACCAAATCTATAACATGGACAGGTAAAATACATCTAAACAGGAAATGTCTCAGGCGTGAGGGGGATAACCTCTGTGGTGGTGATGAAACTTAAATCTGCTCAGATTAAAGAGACTCAAAGTGACCAGCTGGTTACCCAAATCAAAGTTCATTAACTGTTAGGAGGTCGACAACTTTTTTTTTTTTCCAAACAATATTTAACATTAACCAAATATTGTTTGGCTGACAACTTTCTACCACAAAATGTTTGATCTTTATAAACAACAGGCCGAAATGAAAAGAAAAGGATGCGATGAACAGCCACCTGTAAATAAGATACAGCCTGGACAGGTTGAAGCAAAGGATCATGGGAGCTGTAGTTGAAGAAAGGTATTAAACTTTTCAGGAGACGCTTCTCATCTCCAGCTCCTTGCTGCTGTCTGAACCTCCTCCAGCCGCCGTCTGAACAATCTTCTCCCTTAAACTGAAAAAGCTGTTTCTCTGCTTCAGTCAGAGTCCCTGGACCTGGTCCCGTTCTGTAATCTGCTGCACATGAAGCACGAAACCTCAGGAATGTTTCACCTCCTGCTGCTGGAGGATTCATGAGTTTATCTCAAACCAAGTTCATAAAACAGTTCAGTCTCTTTACACCAGAGGAGAGTCAGTTTGGTTTAACTTGAACTTTTCGTTTGTTGGAGAAAATCTTCAGCTAAACATCATAAAGACTAAAATATTTGTTTTGTCTTCTCAGCCTGAGCAGCTAGGTGTCCTGTTCCTCTGTAATCCAACTCTGTGCATCAGATTACCTCCAGATTAGCACAACACACGAATCCAGCTTCTGCTGGGTTCTCGCATTTTAACCTTTGTACTTGTTGATTTTTGAACGCCATTCTTAATGTTGTTACTTAACTAGTCTTCAAAACCACACAAGGACTACATACTTTAAATAGGTTTAAGTCTTCTTTAAATAAACAGTATCAAAATGATCACCCCTAGATAAGTAAGAGCGTTGTCTCTACATCTACGTTCCTGTGTGTTTGTAAAGAAAGGCCAGGGCTTGTTTCCACGCATTAGTAACCCGGCCATGGCCACGACTTAACTATCTCATTCCCACGCATTAGTAATGCGTGGCCACGAGTTATTTATTTTTCCGTCAATGTCACCAGACGAGCTCGGTAAATATTCAACAATGGCTCTTTATTTAAAACAACATCAATTCTTTTGGGGAAGCTAACTAGCGACACACACATAGGTGTTGCAACAAAGAGTGTCCCCAAACATGACATTTCTTTTTCAAAATATTGCAGCAAAAGAAAAGAGCCAGTTTTTTGAACAGCTCTTTTAGGTGAACGGCTCCTTCAAAGAGCTATAAATCCCATCACTAGTTAGATTTAGGGGTTTCTGAGCAGAAACAATGGTGCTGACGTTTTTACGACAGTGATTTAAAACGAACACTAGGAGGTGCTAAAATAAGTAAAACCTTTAAAGGCATACAGTTTTGGCTTGTTCTTTTGCTCCCCCTAGTGTCTGTTTTAGGTCACTGTCATAAAAACGTTAGCCTAGTTTCTGCTCAGAAAGCCCTAAATCTACCTGTTAAACGTCTCCTCAGCCTTCACTGCTTTCTACTGGAGCGGTTCATCACTCATTCAAAGAAATCAGCTGTTCAAGCAGGGAGAGATGGGAAAAATCAGGAATCATGAGCTAAAAACACTCCGGAGCTAGCATAACAGCTAGCCACATTGGGTTAGCCTAACCCTCTGAGATACGTGACTTTGTGAGACTTCAGGGCACCGGACCAGAGACTCAGAAGTTACAAACGTGGTATTCTGGGTCCAAGCAGCAGATGGGGCTGAGGGACTTTTCATTAACCTGTAAAGGGTCAGATTAGCTCAGACTGGATCAAGGACAAGATTTAAAGTATAAAAAAGTTACATATTGTGGCTTTAAACTACAGGTGGATTTTAATACTTTGTGAACCACAAGATATTACTGAAACTCACTGGATAAACCTCTACAACTGATCTATGTTTGGAATTGACCCAATTAAAGATGGCTTCCACAGCTAATCAACATTAGCAAACACAAAGAGGGTCAAACTCAGTCAGTTTTACAGACATTGAGCTAAAACTCTGTTTTAACAGATCACTTGGTGATTATAGATCACTCATAACGACGTTTCAAGATTTGATCAAAACACTTATAATTCAATCATTTCTCAACAGAAGATGAACACAGTTTGAAACTTTAGTGGCTTTAAAAGGCAGCATTGCTTCAATGAATAATAGGACTTTACTTTTTAAAAGTAATTCCTTACCAGCAGTCAGACTTTTCTGTGATCGTCTAGAGTGGTCTGGATCTGTTCTCCAGTTTTTTTTCCCATAAAATTATTATTTTTTTCTGTATTTCTAAGAGACTTGTAGCAATAAAATCTAAAGAGAGACTCAACAAGTTTTAGTAATGAGGTGTTTGGACTTTATTTAAAAAATGAGTTTATTCAATTCAACCAGACCAACAGGATACAGCTGGTCGAACAACTGGTTCTGTTTGGAAAAATGTTGATGGTTTTACCTTATGGACACACCTGGTCAGTTCCCACGGAAACAAGCACCAGCTGAACATAAGACAGCCGACACACACACACACACACACACACACACACACCCCTACCTGTTCCTGTCCAGTTTAAGGTGTTGAATAATGTATCAGTCTGATCACATGGTATCAGGTCTGAATGAATTAACGCCGCTGACTCATTTCATCGTTATTTCCTGCGACTATACAGAGCAGGACTCAAGGACTCGAACCCACACCCCGGACTCTGGTTCAGGAGGGAAACAGGGTGAGTTTCAACCTGAGGGTTGACCCTGTTTGTTGGAGGTTTCTCTGTTGGTGTTTGGAGAGCTCAACCAGCTCTTAATTTAAACCTTTCAGATGTTGCTCATTTATTGAATGTTTTGATGGATCTCGTCAGGTTGAGTGAAGCAGAAGGTCCACGCCTCTAAAAGTTGGTTGTTTGTCCAGTTTTTGCTGCCACACTTGGAGTTTTCCTCTGTGAAAATGGATCCTCGGTCTCATTAATGTTTCAGAGGGAGTCTCGCTCTAGTGAGTGAGAAGAACAGCTGATGGTATCTACTCTTCATCAGCTAACCCACATCACCTTCAGTGGAGGGCTACAGACTGGGCCTTGAAGTGGGTCATGGACCTCAGAACCAGAGCCATAAATACAGGAAAGTTTTCTTTTTATAGCACAAAGTACTCAGTAAGTTGTGAACAACCTGCAGACGATCTAAGGAGGCGTTGAGATGAGTGAACAAGGAGTCACCTGTTTCTAAGGTGATTAAAACAAGAGCAAACCAGAGATCTGACCTTAACATCTGACATGAACCTGAGTCAAAGGTTACTCTGAAATTCTATCAGAGGATTTTGTAAATTTAACAAGTTTCCACTGCCTCAGGTACAACAGGACTTCAATTTTCCCTCCATGTGAAACAGCTTCAACTTAGAAACTTCTTTAGCTTAAAGGAAACATGTAACTGAATATCATCTGCATATGGTGATGAGAAATGTCATTAAGGTACACGAGAACCAATAAGGGCCCTAAAGCAGAACCCTGTGGCACACCGTAGGACAAAACTCGGTCCTTAAGGACCAGTAATCCAGCATGTTTTAGTCCAGGGTTATTCCAGTCCTCAAGGGCCACTGACAGAATTTTTTCTGTTTCTGTGCACCAACACACCTGATTCAATGATTGAATCAGCTCTTCAGCATGTCCTCGAGTTCTTTAGAAGCCTGTTAATTACCCAGTGATTCAAACCAGGTGCGTTGGTTCATGGAAACATGCAGGTAGTGGCCCTCGAGGACCGGAGTTGAATAACCCCGTTTTAGATGTTTCACTGCTCCAACACACCTGATTCAATGGTTGAATCACCTGTTCTGCATGTCATCAAGCTCTGCTGAAGGCCTGTAATCAGTCAGTAACTGATATCAGGTGTGTTGAAGCAGAGAAACCTCTAAAACATGCTGGACACCGGCCCTCCAGGACCAGGACTGGACACCGCTGTCGTAGGGAAAAGAGATGACCTCTACACAAACCCAAACCAGGATCGGACCTGGTCTTAGAGCACTGGATTCATTCTGGGATTGCTGCTGGTTTTGCTTGTTGGGAAGCTGAGAAGTGTAGTAATGATAGTTATAACCTGTAACTACTAAACCGTTATACTGGTTTAATGTTTAGATTCAAATTAAAAGCTGGTGACGTCAAAGTGTTAATAACCTGATAATGATGAGCTAATTTAATGGTTTGAAAACACACGACTTGCCATTTAAACTGGGAGATTATATATGCTGGTGGTTTTTATGATTTTTTTTTTTTTACATAAAAACATGAATTTCATGGCGATACAGGAAGAAGTCAGATGGGAGACTAAGAATAAGTTTAAAAGAAGAGCAGAAGAATGAGTGAGAAGCTTTTCCTCCTAAATGAAAGCAGCTCTAGGATGTGGTGCCAGTTTGATTAACACCAGTCAAACCTCTCAGCTCCAACAGCCTCAGTCAGAACTCACTGTGTTCGTTCACTCAGAGTGAATTCCTGTGTTTTATTCTCAGAGTCTCTGACCTTCACCTGGATTCTGGTTTCATGAGACGAGCTTCAGGCAGCAGGAGGCTCCAGATGAGAGCCAGAACATGATAAACAAAGGGTGAAGCTCGTTGACATCAGCAGGCGATAACCAGGTGAGGGGATGGGGGCGTGGCTGGCTCGGGTGTCTCCGGGCGACGCCTGGTTCAACATGTACTCCCGTCTGCTCCGCACCAAACCGGTGGGCTCCATGGCTCACGGCTCGGACGACCTCACCGAGCTGGCTGAGGGCTCAGCGGTCGGGCTGGTCAAGGTTCTGACCACAGTGGACCTGGTGTCGCTCGGGGTGGGAAGCTGCGTCGGAACAGGGATGTATGTGGTTGCTGGGCTGGTTGCCAAGGCGATGGCGGGGCCAGGGGTCATCCTGTCCTTCATTATTGCTGCGGTGGCATCGATTCTGTCAGGTAAAAGACTCAGGAGCTGAAAATAACAGAGTACCACAAAAACGAAACATCTGAGAGACTTTTACAGAAACAGTTCAGCTGATTAGAGAATCAAACCAGTGACACCAATACCCACTAATCTAGGAAACAAATGAAGAGAGAGACGTGTTGTTGTTGAAAATGTTTAAGCGATCCATTGAATTGTCTAAAACGTTTGTCTCGGCGTAGGCACTGTGCATCTTTGTCCTTGATCTCTTCCTGAGTTTTTTGTGTTTCCTTTGCAGGAGTGTGTTATGCAGAGTTTGGTGTCCGGGTTCCTAAAACCACCGGCTCAGCCTACACCTACAGCTACGTGACGGTCGGGGAGTTTGTGGCCTTTTTCATCGGGTGGAACCTGATTCTGGAGTACCTGATCGGTACGGCGGCGGGGGCGTCGGCCCTCAGCAACATGTTTGACTCTCTGGCCAATCACAGCATCAGTAACTTCATGATAACACACCTGGGCACGCTCCGAGGACTCGGTTAGTGGGACAAGATGTACATGTTTGTGTTTATTAACTTTATTTAACCCACAACTTAAACTTCCACCCATCGTCATCTTGTTTTCTATCGGGGTAAATCTTCCCAAAGTTCTGACATGTCTCTGGTGTCCCAGGTAAGGGTGAGGACACGTACCCTGATGTTCTGGCCCTGTTCATCGCCCTGCTGGTCACAGTGATCATTGCTCTTGGAGTCAAGAACTCTGTAGGATTCAATAACATCCTAAACGTGGTCAACCTGGTGGTCTGGGTCTTCATGATCATTGCTGGACTCTTCTTCCTCTCAATCAGCAACTGGGGAGGCGGCAAGTTCCTGCCGTACGGCTGGTCTGGGGTGAGATTCCCCAGGATGCTCGGAGCTGTCCTTTTGTTTAAATATATGTTTAGTTGGGATTTTCTGTGTCACCTTGTTCCTTTTTCAGGTGATGCAAGGAGCAGCAACGTGTTTCTACGCCTTTATTGGCTTCGACATCATCGCAACAACAGGAGAGGAAGCAAAAAACCCCAACACCTCCATCCCTTACGCCATCACCGCCTCGCTGGTCACCTGCCTCACCGCCTACGTGTCGGTCAGTGCTGAGTTCTACAGACGTTCTGCTAACATTCTGTAGGTTTGTTCTTTAAAGATGTTTATAAGCGAGTGGAGTCGTTGTCCCTCAGCTGTGTTCTACTGGTGTCTAAACATCAATCCACCAAAAAGACTTTATTGATCCCAGAGGGAAACGAGATGCTTGAAGAACTCCTTTAAGTTTCTAGGTTTTTAGGTTTGTTTGGTTGTTTTTGGACATAGATTCAGTTTTAGTGAAACCACATCTGGACCTTCAAATTTTACATATTTGTCGTAGTACTCAAGAACTGTCTTCATCAGCTCACTCTTCCAAGGTTTTAATCTCATCTTTGACTCAGACGTGGTTTAACTGGTTTAAGACCAGTCAAGACCGTGGCTGTGGGCATGAATTTAAAATGGTCCATCGTGGGATTGTTACTGGGTGTTTGAATTGTAATGATACCTCAGAGAATCCATCTGTGTGCTGCTGGATATATTCTGCATATTATTTTTGTTTGAATGACATTAACACCTTTACTGCTCTGATGCTAGTCCTAGCTTTATCAGAAGTCCTAGTCTTGGACATGGTCTAGGTCCATATGTAAGTCTTGGTCTTGACTTTGTGCCAGCCCAAACATAAACATTAACATTCTTAAAGGGATACTCCACCGCCAAGTTATTTTTTGTCTATTGCCATATTCCTCAGAGTTAGATCAGTGGGCAAAAACTATCTGTAAACAGCCCAGCTGTTATCCTGATCCGGCAGTACTCTTTTTGCTTTAGCTTAGCATCAAACACTGTAAGTGAATGGTACCAGATAGCACTGCCAGAAAAAACGTCCATAAAACTCACTAAATGGTGATAAAAATTCAGCCTAGTGACCTCAGTAAACATATCGACTGCAAGGGAAAATAAAAAGTAACACGAAGGAATTACATGTACTATTTTTAACTCGGGACTATTTTTATGACAAAGAGCAGCTGTAACCCTCCGCTGAACGGCGCAGGGACATGACGCACGGCCCCAAAGACACCTACTTCCGTAAACACGTATTCACACACGTTGTTTGCAAACCGTGCGTCATGTCCTTGCGCTGGTCACCGGAGCTGCGCCGTTCAGCGGAGGGTTACAGCTGCTCTTTGTCATAAAAGTAGTCCCAAGTTAAAAATAGTACATGTAATTCCTTCGTGTTACTTTTTACTTTCCCTTGCAGTCGATGTGTTTACTGAGGTCACTAGGCCAAATTTTTATTACCATTTATGGACGTTTTTTCTGGCAATGCTATCTGGTACCATTCACTTACAGTGTTTGATGCTAAGCTAAAGCAAAAAGAGTACTGCCGGACCAGGAAAACGGCTGGGCTGTTTACAAATAGTTTTTGCCCACCTGTCTAACTCTGAGGAATATGGCAATAGACAAAAAATCACTTTCTGGTGGAGTATCCCTTTAAAACCAACACTTGGTATTTACTGAAAGAAGAACATCTTTATTCCTCAAAGTTTGTCATTGGTTGTCTTTTTGTTGTGAGATAGCTAAATCAGCTGTTGGTGAACCAGACATGCTAATCAACCACAGACCACCGATTCAAGCTAATGGTCAAATATTTTTTCTTGATTGTTTTACAATAAAGGTTTTTGTCTACCATGGCCCTGGCTCTAGTTGTGAACTTCTAAAGCTGTGGAGCTGGTCTTAGCTGTCAGCCCTGAGAGTCTTAATCTTGACTCACTCTGATGTTGGTCTTAGTTTGGCTGGTCTTGACTACAGGCCTACAGGAAGATCCTCAGGCTGTCGACCTCTGTTCTCCCTCCAGGTGAGCGTGATCCTAACTCTCATGGTTCCCTACAACCTGATCGATGGGTCGGCTCCTCTGATGGAGATGTTTGCCGTGCACGGCTTCATGTGGGGGAAGTACACCGTGGCTGTTGGCTCCATAGCTGGACTCACCGTCTCACTACTGGGCTCCTTGTTCCCAATGCCCAGGGTCATCTACGCCATGGCCCGGGACGGTCTGTTGTTCAGGTGAAGGAGCACGATGCTCAAATGCGCTCACGTTCACCACTAGAAGAGGTAACTTATTGTGTGTGTTTGTGTTTGAAGGTTCCTGACTCACGTATCAGCTCTCACACACACTCCTGTTATAGCCTGCGTGGTGTCGGGGTGCTTTGCGGCCGTCCTCGCCCTGCTGGTGAGCCTCAGGGACCTGATTGAGATGATGTCCATTGGTACTCTCCTGGCTTACACTCTGGTCAGTGTGTGTGTGTTGTTACTGCGCTACCAGCCCGACGAACAGACGGACACACACCAGTTTAACTCAGAGGACGACGTGGACAATATGAAGCATCTGGACGACGGACCCACCAAAGACGACCATATCCTGATGGAAGGGACCGATCCCGACAAGTCTTCTTACCACACCGGAGGGACTGAAGGGGAGGCAGACGACTCAGGTTTCCACACAGGCCACGCCTCTTTGCTGAAAAGGCTTCTGGGAGGTCATTACTACACCCTAAGAGTCCGGCTGGGGATGCCTGATTCATCGGCGCGTCCCACCCCAGCTACTGGTCGTATAGTGACCAGGTGCACCCTCTCCCTCTTCTTCATGTCCTTCCTTCTCTGGTCCACCATCATATTTGGCGTTGAGCATGGCTCAGGGTTCGGGGCGGTGTTTTCAGGCGTCATGGCCACACTGATGATGGGATCATTAGTAAAACTATTGATTCTGATCATACAGCAGCCGGAGAGCACACGGAGGCTGCCCTACATGGCGCCGTGTGTGCCCTTTGTTCCTGCAGCGGCCATATTGGTCAACAGCTACCTCATGCTCAAACTGTCTCCTCTCACCTGGGCCAGGTTCACCGTCTGGTGCCTCATAGGTGAGTTCAAACACGTTTGATTGTTGGAAATGAATGATTACCAAACTGGGTCTTAAACTGAGTGTTAGAGTGGACTGTGTTCAGGTTTTGTTGGAGCTTCTTGGCAGATGGTTTCGTCCGTCTGGAGTTGATGAAGCCTACAGCTGGACATCGTCTGACTCAGCGTTTTACCTTCTTTTATCTGATTTCAGGCCTGTTGATCTACGGTTGCTATGGAGTTTGGCACAGCACGCTGGAGTTGAACGCCCGTGAGCAGCAGGCCCACGCCAGCTCCTACAAGCGCTACGACGACAACCTGGATGACACCTTCTCCCCCGATGACGACCTTTACCCTCAGGACCAGGACGATAGACCCTACCAGGGCTGGTCCGCCCCGGAGGAGAGGGGTCATCGCTATCAGAACCACCAGCAGAACGAGGACCAAGAACAGCAGCAGTTTGAGGAGGATGGTGACCAGTACGGGTACCAGTCTGGTGCTGGGGTCCAGTACCCGAGTGAAGGCAACCGGTCCAAGGGAAGGACCAATTTTGGGTTTGATGATGAAGATGACTGACCTTAGGAGGTTTTTTGTTTATTCTTTTTGTTTTTCCAAAGAACAAGTTTGATCATTTGTGAGGATGGAATCCCTCGTTGTTGGATTTTAGATCAAATAAATCCACCTTGAACCAGACCTGATCTAAATGTTACCCAGTAGACGCTTCATCTCTTCTGTGTGGACGGAAATGATAGAACCTTCCATCAGTGAAGCTGATTCTGGTTTCTGATCCAACCAACAAGCTGCTCCTCAGTAAAGTCACATTTCAACAGAACGCATTTAGGATTCATTCTAACATCAAAGGATATGAGATGAAATGTGATCTGTTGGCCGTAACGCAGCAGAAAATTCACTCACTGAAAATGTCCCTCTCTGCTTCCTGTTGCTGCATCCACACCAAAACCAACACTTCTGATTGTGTTTTGTTTTGCGTCTTTATTTATTATTATTCAGCGTAGAGTGTTCATGTGTGTAAATGAGAACGGATGTTTGTGTTGAATAATTAAATGTTCTTTTGAGTGAAACAAATTCTGCTTGGACTCTTTGTGGGTTAAAATGAGACATTTATTACAAGAATCACCTGAAAACAATTTTAGACTGGTGTTACAGAGATGAATAAAGGCAAGGAATATGAAAAGTCAAAAAGTGAAAAAACTGTGGTTAGTAAAACATAATACAACCTGCTCGAGTTGTATTAAATACACCGATGTACCATTTAAGTAAACCTTTTAGTTGTATAATAATAAATGAAAGATATAGAAGATATTTGAACATAAACAAGCATCAGAAAAAGTCTTGACTAAAGGTCACAGAGACACTAAGTGTGGATTCAAACAGTTCATTTAAACTTTGAAAGAATCACATTTCACAAAAGTTTGAGTAAAATTAAGATATATTTGCATAAATGTAACCTAATATTCTTAATAGTAAAAATAAAAAAGTTATGTTCTGTAAAAAAAAAACTTTAACTAAAGTAACCTTTTGCCTGATTTGGAGCTTTTTGTTGCATTCTGCAACTTCACCACTAGATGTCACTAGATCCTATTGACTTCTCCTTTAAGATATATTAGTTTTACTTTATTTCAAGTAAAACCCAAACTTATGAACATCTGATAGATGTTGATTTAAAGAAGGAAACAGAAAAAAACTTTATTTCTAAAATAAAAAACTACTTGTTTGTATATTTAGGTTATGAAACAGTAGTTAGTTTTAGCCAGACTTTAACCAGCTAAATGAGGCCTTACACTCGTTCGCTCTTGGCGTGGTTGCTGGGGGGGTCCAGCGGCATGGCCGTCCCCCCCCTTCTGGAGTAGAAGAAGCTGTTCTCTCTGGATGGGATGCCGACGCTGGCGACCTGGCAGCATATGATCACAAAGCCCCCCAGGAGACAGAGCCCGGCTCCGACCCAGCCGGCATAAAGAGAGAATCCAAAGGACATCAGATGCTCCTCCTGGTAAGCGCCGATGGGGAACCAGATGGTCGATATGATCCCACAAACAGCTGGATGTTTGGAAAAACAGAAGAAGAAAAAAAGCAGAATAAAATAACCGTAGTCATGACAGATTGTCCTGGAGGATGTAGACAGGAAGTACCAGTTTTAATTCTGCAGGAAGCCGTCAGACACATAAATCCAGTCAGGAAGAAGAAGAGCTGCCAAAACGTGACCCTCCTTCCTCCTCTTCCTCCCTCACTACAGCTGAGTTCTGACTCTCCTCCTGTTTCTGACAAGTCCAAAAACACCTTAAACTGGACAAACCGGTGTCTAAAGGCTCAAACGCTTCCCTAAAGAAAGGTTTTCTACATTCCTAAAGTGAACTTGTTGCCAAATCAAACAAATGTCAGAAAGATGAAAGAAGCATCAAAGCTGTTGTTTTGGCTGTATGTATGGGACATTCCTAACACCCACAGGATTTTTTCATATAGCTATGTTGAAGTGTGTTTCTGTTCAAAAGTTTAAAATAATTATGATCATATCTGTTGTAGATAACTTCCTGAACAGCTTCTGTTAAGCCATTAGCTCAGACTACCTGTTAACTCAGACTAGCCATTAGCTCTGACTACCTGTTAACTCAGACTAGCCATTAGCTCTGACTACCTGTTAACTCAGACTAGCCATTAGTTCAGACTACCTTGTCCCTACCTGATCTGTACCGGAAACCCGATCGCTACTGCACATGTGCAAATCTTACATCACTTCCTCTTTGCATCTTTGCGACATTCAAGTAATTTGAATGAGACGGTTAGCTCTCAGTTAGAACTTAGCTATACCTGTTTTTCGATTGCGTGGACCATTTACACAATGGATACCTACATGTATAAACATATATATATGTGTATGTGTGTGTATATATATATATATATATATATATATATATATATATATATATATATATATATGTATATATATGTAGTGGGCATAGATTAATTTTTAAATCTAGATTAATCTCACCTTAGTCTTGAAATTAATCTAGATTAAAATGGCTCATTTGAATTCTGCCAAAGGGTTCATAATACCGGTGTGAATGAGCCTGAGGCTGAAGAATCATGATACTTCAAGTCTAGAGTTTAAACAGAGGCAGCAGCTGAACTTGACTCCCTGATCCACTGTTTGGATCAGCTGTTACTAACCTAACAAGAAATACTAAACCTGTCAGAACTTCCCTCAGAAACCCAGTGAAAGTCCTGGACTGGGAACTGGCTCCTGGTGAAGAAGGTGCACCCCCTTCACCTGGACCCGGCCGCGGCTCCCGGTCCAGGTGAAGGATCCAGGTACAGGAGGCGCGTCTCCCGAACCCGAACTGATCCTTCACCTGGACCGGGGGAGTGGGTCCTAGATTTGCTGCGGGTCCGGACTCAGGAACGAACTGGATCTGGGTCCGGGTCAGGATCGGAGTCTGCCATTTGGTAATGCCTGGTCTAGACCCAGCAAACCAATTTAGATTAACGGCGTTATTTTTTTGTCACGCGATAAGAGTCTTGAGATAATGCAGCGTTAACGCCGATAACGGCCCACCACTATAACCACTATATTTATTATATATATATATAATATATATATTTATATATAATATATATATACAGCTGTTAGCTCAGAGTAGCCACTAGCCCTGACTTCCTGTTAGCTCAGACTAGCTACTAACCAGAACAGTCGTTAGCCATTGGCTAACCTAGCCTAAACACTATTCCTTTGAACTGAGGGTGTACAGGATTTGATCTACAATGAATAAAAGGAAATCTTTAGACAGAAACACTTCAGAATGGATGAAAATGTAATTTAAAGGACCTTCAGTGGAGCAGCCTTCCAACAGCAGAATATCATGTTAGTCCAAAGTGAAAACATCAGCTTATGATGGTAGAATTTGAGAATACAAGAACTGATCTCATGTAAAGTTTTAATTTATCCTGAATAAGTTGTGGTGTCATTTAGACCAACGTCTTTGTGTTTAATGTTTGGTGTGTTCTTGTTTTGTTTCCTGGTTTCTTTCTGCTCACACCTGCTTCTAGGTTTTTAATGACCACACCTGTCCTGTGTCTGTCGTCTACTCCGTCTGGTAACTGGTGTTCAGTTGCTCTCTGTCAGATTTAGTTTAGATAACCATCCTGGACATAAAGGTTAGTTTCCTCTCCATTGAGGGGATGGTCTTCTCACCCATGATGGTGATGAGGACGCCTCCCACCTGGGCGCGGCGCTTCTTGATGGCAGAAGAGTCGTTGGGCAGCCGGACGCAGGGCATGGACATGAGGATGAGCAGCATCGCTGGCAGACCCATCAGACACGCGAGGATCATCAGAACTCGAGACGTCTGGATGTAAGCTGAGGAATAAGAAACATCTGTTTGAGACATCTGGAGCTCTCAGGTGGGACGCTGACCAAACACAAGACAGCAGCTCTTTTATCAAATTCTTCATTTAATGAGTTTCAGATGGATGATGATCTGAAACTCCACAATATTAGGACTCAAAAACAAAGGCACAAAATCCTGATCCAGTCCTCATTTATTTATTTTCTGATCAGTCAGATGTTCCTGTACTCTTTTTAAAGGGGTCTTGAACAACAGTTCTCCGGATTTCCAAAGGTTTTTTTGGGATTTTTTAGATGCTGGCTCTTCTATCCCCACTTTTTAGAGAGGTTGACCTTTTGAGACCTGAGTTTTGAATGAATTATCTCCTCTGCTACCTGAGTAGGGTCCACGATGGAGATGTTCAAGGATCTCAGCCATCTTAAGACCTATAGATGGTATCAGAACTTAAACTTTAAGAAATTATTAATATTTTTACTTTACTTTATTTATTGATTGATTTATTGCCAGGACAGTGCATATTGACAACAGTAGGACCTGTAACATGCCAGAATTAGCCAAAGGCTAGTTTTCATCTATAGTCCTGTTAGCCAGTTGTATTGACACCCTAAGGAGGCAAAACATATAAACAATACTCCACAATATAGAGATAGAAGTGTCACCATGGCAGCAAGGAAATACAATAATATAAAACAAGCATTAAGACTCAATGAGCTTAGTTATTAGAAGCTGCTGCTGAGTCATAAATACATAAAGTAGCAATAAAAACAGCAATATATACAACCCAAAAAAGGGTTATAAATAAAGGCAACTGGACTTATTTGGTTCTTTGAAGACGTTTCGCTGCTCATCCGAGTAGCTTTGTCAATTCTGTCTGTAGTCAAGGAGAGAGAGACTTATAAACTGTGCTTATAGATTTTATAAGGTTTTAAAAGCTTTATAAGATTGCCAGCCCATGGAAGACTTTATATAACTGGCAGAGGTTTGTGAACTTAATAAAATGTTCCCAACTTAACAGACTGTATTTTGATAAAATAGTGCAGTGATGGAAGTATTTTTGTTTTCTAACCCAGCACTTTGAAGGTCTGTTTATGAAGAGACTGCAGTGGTCTCAGAATGGTTGGGTTAGTCTGGGAAACATGAGAGAGAATCATTGAGCACATGAAGGTTTTGGCTGCTTCAACAGACACGGAGTTTCTAATAAATCTGAAACTGGTCAGATTACAGGTTTGCTTCACATGTGATCTAAAATTAAGTTTGGAATCTAAATGAATGCCAAGGTACTTAACTTCTTGGACACTTTGTGGTTTTTCACCTGACACTATGATATCTGCATCTTTCCTTGTGTGATTTAGTGAAAAACATTCCTACGGTTTTGGACACGTTGAGCTGGAGACAGACAGCGTTGGTCCAGCCACGCTGTGACTTTGACCATTGCATTAGTCAATCTTTCAGCCACCTCGATGTTTGAGGACCCGTGTGCGTACAGAACAGTGTCATCAGCATACATCTGGATATTGACTTCTGGGTACACCAATGGTAGGTCATTAATATACTGAGGGAGGGGCTCCGACTGGTCATCATCAATTCAGACAGATTGTGATCGTTGAGAAAGAAAGGATTTGATCCATTTTAGTGCATTATCTGAGAGGTTAAAAAAGGATAATTTAGCCAATAGGATCTGTTGATTTACTGTGTCAAAAGTCTTCCTAAGGTCAAGAAAGACTGCTCCTACTGTGTTATTGCTTTCTGATAGCTTGATTCTCTCAATGAAATAGCAGTTAGCTGATTCAGTTGAATGGTTGTTAGATGGGAGGAGCTCTTGTGTAGATGGCCTTTTATCTGTTCTGCTGTCCATTTCTCGAGAATCTTAGACATTACATGTAGAACACTTATAGGTCTGTAATTAGAAACGGATTGTGGGTTTCCTGATTTAAGAACAGGCTGTTTAAGAATATGGCTGTTTTCCATATGTTTGGAAACTCTGCTTGACGGACAGATAGATAGTTTTACACACCTTGACATTTACCGGTGGGAAGCTCTGGGCAATGGCTGCAACAGAGGCAACAAAATACTGATTAAATGTCTGTGCAACTTCAGAAGGGTTCTTAATTAGTCTGTCATCCACAGTAAGTTCTAAAGGTTTTCTTGGTTTAGGGTCTTGCCCCATATTGATTAA
>SSNR01000115.1:1345387-1360421 GCA_006937965.1 Callopanchax toddi
CTCTTGTTGGTTGGTCCACCTTGGAGGCCCACAGGGCATTTACACCTGCTCATTTATACTGGGTCAGCTTCCTTCCTACTTACAAATTCTCAGAAATCCACTGGTTCCTAGTATCTGCGTTCGTTTTTTACTGTCAGTTCCAAGGATCCGATCTGAACTAAAGGGGTTTTCAGTTTGCTGCTCCTAGGAACCTTCTACAATGACTTCAGTCTGAGGGAGCTGGTCTCCTTGGGATTTTTTAAAAGGCTTTTAAAGACTAAGATGCTGCCACATCAACATGTAGCTGTTTTAACTGATTGTATGATGTGTTGCTTTTGATATTTTTATTTACATCTCTCACTGGTTTTAATTGTTATCTTGTTTGATTGGATGAATGTTATGTAACCCTGTTTGTCTCTTGGCCAGGACGCTCTGGCAAAAGAGATTTTTTAATCTCAATGAGACTTTTTCCTGGTTAAATTAAAATAATTTAATTAAAAAAAATCTTTAAAAAAACAAGTATAAAATATATTAATTCTAACTTTTTTTGTATGATGGCCCAAACAGGTCTCTCCTGAAAACGAGACCTCGTGGCTCAGTCAGACTAAAGCTTATGGTTATGGATGAAAGTCCTGAATGAGCTGAACGTTTCATTACCAGGCCCACCCGACCCGACCCGACCCGGTCCATCCTCACCTGGCAGGGAGAACATCTGGTCCAGGTCCACGCAGTGGTAGAGGGACGGGGAGATGACGCACTTGGTCCACAGGCCCCGGGAGCCCAGCTCGTCCATCTTCAGGCAGATCGCCACCGTGTACTCACAGGTTCGGACCCAGTCGCTGGTTGCCGTGGCAACGATGAGCCCGACC
Source organism: Callopanchax toddi (assembly GCA_006937965.1). Taxonomy (NCBI): domain Eukaryota; kingdom Metazoa; phylum Chordata; class Actinopteri; order Cyprinodontiformes; family Nothobranchiidae; genus Callopanchax; species Callopanchax toddi. The sequence goes on from SSNR01000115.1 coordinate 1,346,236, forward strand.
CAGCCCGCGCAGCTCGCCGAGCTGCCCGTCAGCTGTCTGCAGATGTGCGCCATGGAGAGTCGCCGTGCGTTTTTACGCGCTCCAAAAACGAGTTTTCAACGTCAGGAAGGGGGAAAAAAGCAGAATCTTCTTCAGCTTCACTGGAGAAAATACTAATATCAACAACCTGGAAATAGCAACGTTTTCCTCCCTGGTACCAAAAAGGGACAAATGTCGGTATTTCTGTTGTTTCAGAGCAAATACGTGTTTAAAAAATCTTCACAAACCGAGTTCAGCTCCTCTCTGTTCCGTTATGCGACCTGAAGTTCAGGAAAACACCCAGAATAAGATTTATCTCTGGGTGTGGCGAAAAACCGAGTCCTCAGTCCAAAACCAATCAGAGGAAACCAGAGACCCTAACCCGAACCAGATCCAGATCCAGAGAGGAGGAAACCAAAACGAGACCCGACAGGAACTCAGACAGGTATCTGAAAACACATCTCAGAAAGTCGAGTGGAACACTTCAAACCTTCATTTCTTCTTTTTGATGATGGAAAACCTCAAATTCAGTGTCTCACAAGAACATGACAGAAAACAGTGTTAAATCTCAGCCTTCTGCTCTTTTCTATCCACTCCACACCTGGTTGGACCTCCTGCATCAGTGCTTGGTGGCATGGAGGAGATCAGCCTGTGGAGCTGCTGTAACTACTGTGTCTGCTCCACGGGGGATTGTCCAGAGACACCAGCATGTTTATCAGAGGCAGCAACACTCTCCAGCTCCAGGGCTTCAAACCAAACCTGTGTGTGTCAATCATTTCCTAGGTAGCCAATGGGCTCTAAGCCCGCCCCCATGTAAAATCAGGCTCAGCATCAAAACCATCAAAACTGAACTGTAAAGTTTACAGTGAGAGAATAAAAAATACGTAATGAGATTATACTAAGTAACAAGTAGATTAAAACATACTCAACTTCCTGTATTACCCTCTTTAACCCAGCTCATCAACATAAATATCCAATAAACATTTGTTTGTATCTTTTCTTAAATTGATTTATATTTACATATTTTTTCAAATCTTCACTCAATCTGTTCCATAAATCCACCCCACATACTGTCGTACACATACTCCTCTTTGTCGTACGAACTCTCTGTTTTTTAAATTTAATACCCCTCTTAAAGTGATAATATGCAGTTTTGCTTGTTTTGGGCTCCCTCTGGTGTCCGTTTTAAATCACTGCATTACACAAGTTAGCATATTGTTTCAGCTTCTAAACGCCTAAATCTACCTGTTGAAATGTCTCCTCAGCCTTCATAGCTTTCTACAGGAGCGGTTATTTACTCCTTCAAAGAAATCAGCTGTGTTCAAGCAGGGAGAGATGGAAAAAAAATCAGGAATCATGAGCTAAAAACACTCCAGAGCTAGCATAACAGCTAGCCACTTTGGGTTAGCCTAACCCTCGTGAGACACGTGACTTTGTTGTATCCTCAGCTCCACTAGTTTGGGAGAGGTAAGTGGTTACTTTTGAGTTAAATTAAAACGGAGACGCAGCATACGTCTTTTCTCCATTTTGTTTTATTCACAAGAACCCAGAACCCTTTTCGGCAGGCGCAAAAAACACAGTTCTTTACTGGACAAAAGTAATCGATCACACAATCATCGAACGTCCAGTAAACTGTAAATAAACTCTTAAAGATTGTAAATATTACTTATATTTCAGTACAATATTTTCTATATTCTCTGAAATAATCATGACAACAAAATTTATGAAATACAAATCCCTTCTAACTGTATAAATCAATCTTTTTAACATATTTATCAAGATGTATTTGTAACTCTGTATATGTTTTATAACCAAACTCCATATTTTATAAACTACAATCTGTCACAACTTCCTGGGTACCGTGACGGCGACGGAGATTTTGCAATCATGGTATTCCGGATCTAATGACCAGATGGGGCTAAGTGACTTTAAAGGGTCAGATTAGCACAGACTGGCTCAAGGAAAAGATTTAAAAATATGAAAAAGTTGCATATTATCACTTTAAATTATACTCATCATCTTTATTACAAAACATTTTCTGTATATTACAAGGAAGTCATTTATTTCTTGCCTTAAACACGATTACTGTTTTAAATTTGATCAAATCAATACATTTTAACACATGCAATTTTGAAAAGTGTGTTCCCTATATCCCACATTACATACAATCCTTATTGCTCTTTTTTGCAGTAAGAATAGTGATCGAAGATTACTTTGATATGTGTTTCCCCAAACCTCCACACAGTAATTCAAGTATGGCATTACCAGCGATGAAAACAGGATTCTTGATTTAGTAAATGTTTTATTTTACCCAAAACACCAACGCTCTGCCAATTTTGTTTGAATATATTTAATATGTGGTTTCCAGCTAATGCTATGGTCTAGAATAACCCCTAGAAATTTTGTTTAATAAACTCTCTCTATACTTACATTATCTAACATCAGTTTTATCTCGGAATCCAAACAAGATGAATTTGGTCTGATCTAAATGTAATGATAATTTGTTCAAGCTGAACCATTCTTTCAACTTATTCATTTCAGTCCCAATAATTGTTGTAAATTTTCCCCAGAACAAAGAGCATTGGTGTCATCTGCAAACAAAACAAATGTGAATTTTCTTGAAACCATAACTAAGTCATTTATATACATAATAAATAACTTAGGGCCCAGTACTGACCCTTGCTGTACACCAACAGTTATATTGAGATACTTTGACATGACGTCACCCATTTGAACAAACTGTTGTCAGTTTCCTATATAACTTTTTAACCAATCCAACACCACCCCTCTAATGCCATATCTTTCCATTTTCATAAATGTCATGGTCTACAGTATCAAAAGCTTTTCTGAGATCAATGAAAACCCCTAACACATTTTAAATTCATGTTTTTATTTATGGAATTTTCTTCTTTGTGTAGTTTTAGGTTTATGGGTTTTATTTTTTGAGTTTGCATATATATATTTTTAAATTCACAATGTCAGTTCTTTTTTCAACGTGTTAATATCATTTCCATTGAGCTGATCCTATTTTGACCCCATGCATCTCCTCCACTCCACCAAGCAATGATAGGAGGTCCAACCAGGTGTTGATTCTGTTTAAAATATTTTTTCACTGATTTTATGTAATTTTCTGAGACATCAAATGTGGTGTTTTCACCATCTGTAGCCATAATCATCAGGATGACAATACAAATATTTGACTGTGTGATGAATCTATACGAGTTTCGCTTTCTCACAAAAATATTCAATCCGATTTACCTGCTGGTCCCTTCGTTTATAGAGAACACCTCGTTTTATTTTAAATGGCAGAAAAAAGAAATCACAGCTTTGATTAATTATTCATTTATTAAATAATTTCAAGCAGGATATCATAAAAATGTGACAACACCGGTTTCTACCCTGATCGTGACTCTTTAGTTGAACTCTACAGACCCAGAATAAATGGATATAAAACATTAAACTTTGATCAAACGAGGTCTACTAGTCGGATGTTTTCACACACACTGGTTATGTTCGCTACGGGGATAGAGCGCTCATCGACGTCACGTTCTAAAAAAACTAAATAGACAAATTTTCATATATTAAATGTTCAAAATCCTTCATGAAATAGCTTGAAATGTACACTCTCCAGTGGCATGTAAAATATTCACAAAGATACAAAAACCCCTTGTTTCCTGCTACAGACGGATCCAAAACACAGACCTCCTCATGGATTCTCCTAGTTTCTGTCTGATAAGGCCACCCCTCAAATATACCCCCATAAATTATAAATTATCATGAATTTTTCCTCTTTTTGTGACTTTTTTCTGTCATCCTTGGTGCCAGCTTCCGTCCTCCACGGCCACACAAACTTCTGTTTTCCTTCAATCTTTATTGCAGTTTATTTCTTCCACGTGAAACCCGATTCATTCTGTTATGTCTGGTTCTCACTGGTTCTTCAGTGTGTTGATGTGAGCGCAGATCTTCAGAGCAGGTCCCAGTTTAATGTTCATGCTGGTCATCAGGTGGTCCTCAGTAAGAAGCAGCAGAGCCTGACCGTCGATCTCCTGCAGCCTGAAAGCCTCAGCGATGTCGCCGCAGCCTGGAAACCAGCAAAGAGCAGGCGGTCAGAAACGTTCGCTAAAACGAACCCCAGCAGGAAATCATCGGAGGGAAAAGACAGGAAAAATGACCTTTCCTTGACTAATTCAGATGATTTAAACCAGTAAACGGCTTAAATAACCGTTAAGGTGGAGGACAGCTAAAACACGAGCTTTTTAGTAAAACAATACTTCATGGTAATACCGTACACCGCGGGAAAATGTGGAGGAAGTTTGAAGGTATCAAAATTTGGATTCCGCCCAAGCCTAGTGGTTACCATGGTGACCTTAATGAGCCACCGGTGGTTACCATTAGGGCTGGGTAAAAATATTGATTCATCAATGCATTGCAATTATTTATTTCTCAATTCAATATCGATTCATCACATTCTATGAATCGAGTCAGCCCACCGGCCAGTAGGGGCGCTGTGGGCAACACTCTAGTGAGCGTTCAGCGTCGTAAACGATGAGGAGGATGCACATTTTGTGCTTCAGTTTACATTTCTTTCATAACTTGAATGTATAGCAAGAAATAAATACTTTCTACTATTACACACACTTTAGAGGTGTTAAAAAAGCACCTGTTTGTTACAGCTGTGGTTTGTATTCAATACACCAGGGGTCATCAACTAAAAACCTGAGGGTCACATTCATTTGTCCAGGAGTTTTCGAGGGCCGGGGGTTTGGGGGGGCATGCTGGGTAAAGGCAGAGAGCTGATGATATTTAAACTGTTTGAAATATAAATGTAACTCATCGTCTTCTTCTCAATGTGTCAACCTTGAAAGGCTGAAAAAGAAAAGTTATAACCATTGTTACGTCAGTACATTCTTATCAGACACCACAGTCTAGTGGTTAGTGACACTGACTTCAGAGCAAGAGGGCCTGGGTTCGATCCCCGGCCCAGACCAAATTTTCATTATGTGTTTAAATGTTACTGATAAAGGACAGGGCATGACCACATGCACAATACCTCAGTCAGAAATAAAAGGTCAGGGAAACACATGGTTCAGATAAATAAACAGTCGGGAAGCACGTGGGTCGCGGGCCAAATCGCCAGTTGGGGACCCCTGCAATACACGTACAATATTGTACTGCTTATTCTGCTAAATAAACCACGACAGGAAACGCTGGGGTCCGTTTGTTCTTAAACATTTGTAATACTGCACACATTATTGAAAAATATTCTTAGGTACTTCATTACTCTGTTGTACTATGTACTTATTACTGAATCGATATAGAAGCTAATAGATCAATATTGAATCGAAATCGAATCAAATTATGACATTCCTAACAATACCCAGCCCTAGTTACCATGGTAACCTGAAACAGCCACTGGCAGCAGCTTTAACATTTCTGTTGACCTTGGTTCTTTCCTGTATTCTTCATACAGACGTCTTGTATGATTAGAGTTTTAAGTTTTTGTTTTCAGAGACGTTCTAGTTCCTGTTCCTCTGCTGTAACAGAAACATCACTGTTGGAGTTTGAATGGCCAAGGTCAACTTTATTTATAGAGCACATTTACTGTTGCTCACGCAACCCAAAGTGCTGTACATGATAAAAGACAACTACATAAAAACACAGGTAAAATCAACTGAAGTTAAACATTAGGACTGTCAAAGTTAACGCATTATTAACGCGTTAACTCAAAGCCCCCTTTAACGGCGTTAATCATTTTAACGCGCAGGCCTCCGTAGTTTTGCTTTGAGGACATACGAACGCACAGATCTAGCGACGCATGCAGCTGATGCAGAGAGCCCTCCTCCCCGTCGGAGAAACTAGAACGTTTTCAGCGTACATCCAGTAAACTTTCAACAGCATCGCCAGGGACGGACTGGTGTCCTCACCGCTAAACCTGACCCGCTCCGTGATTATACCGACGATCAGGACGTTTCTAATAAATAAATAAACAATCCATCATGGCTCCTCCTCAGGCATCTCCCCTCAAAAGCTGCAAAGACGCAGCAAAGCTGGGTCACACCACTCCTCTCTGTGTGTCGGCGCTGCAGGGTGCAGACATGACCCCCCCTTCCTTCCCCCTCCGCCGACCCGCACGCGCAAGAGTACGCACATCACCGAGAAAAGGAGCAGAATAGAAAAAAAACAAACTTCATAAAACTAAAGTTTTAAGTTGTAACAAAGGATATAGCAATGTTAGAATATAGTCGACTATACAAAAATAAATGATATTGAAACCCTTGTTTTATATTCCAAAAAAGGGTTTTAAATAAAGGCGACTGGACTTATTTGGTTCTTTGAAGACGTTTCGCTGCTCATCCGAGTAGCTTTGTCAGTTCTGTCTGAAGTAAAGGAGAGAGAGTCTTCTCTTCCTCTGTCTGTGACACACCTCCTTCTACCCCCTTGAGGAGGTGTTCGCTCCACTGTATTCAACTGGAGTCCTGGTGAGGTGTTTTGATTAGAGGAGAGAATTGTCTGGGAATTAAGTTATAAGATTCTCTCTCCTTTACTACAGACAGAATTGACAAAGCTACTCGGATGAGCAGCGAAACGTCTTCAAAGAACCAAATAAGTCCAGTCGCCTTTATTTAAAACCCTTTTTTGGATTCTGTTCCTTTTGTTTTCCTTCAGTTCTGGTGGGAATGTTCTCAGCTCGGTGGTGTAAAGTCCTGATAGTTTGTGCTCCAGTGGGTGATGTGAGTCAAAATGCAAATGCATGATATGAGGAGGAGTGTTCCAGGCCATGATACAGGGTACGTGAGACAGTTCACTGACGTTTTATGCACAGATTATTTTAGATCTATTTTGTAATCAAGTGCGATGTTTTTGCAGCCCTGAAACCACACGTGCACACACCCGGCCCCCTAACTGTTATTCTCCCTCAGCACATTCGTCTCATCAGGCTTGAAAAGACTCAATCTGTAATTAAAGCTCTGGACCTGCTCTGTTTGTAGGAGTTTAGACTAGGAGTTAGATTAAAAACCTGAACATTGTTCGAGAGGTGGTTTACAGATCGTCACTGGAGGTTAGGTGTTGTTTAGCTTCCAGATGTTTCACGGTTTGCTCCATGAGACTGACAGTCTGTGGTTTTACTGACATTACCTCATCGTGTGGCTGATTCCAGGGTTTGTGAAATGTCTAATTGGATGATTGAAGCCAGAACATTGAAGCCTCCATCATCTGCTGACGGTTAAGACTCAGACTGTAAATCAAACTGAAGCTGCTGACTCTGGAGAGGAGCGCCTCGTTCCCGTAGAGTCAGTAGACTCACCTGGCAGCGTGTGGATAAAGGCCGCCACCTCCTCCACGCTCCACTGGGAGGGGGCGGGTCTGAACGTCGTGGTGGGCGTGGAGGTGGTGACGGCGGGCGCAGACGCCCTCCTCGCTCTGCGAGCCGCCCGTCGCTCCATTCTGGCTGCCATGACAACAGCAGGATCTTCCTCTTCTGCATCATCATCATCTTCCTCCTCCTCGCCTCCGCCCAGCTCCTCTTCCTCCTCCTCCTTTTGCAGCACAGCCGGTGGCGTCGTCTTCTCCTTTCCCTCCTTCTCACGGCGGCCGGCGCTCCACAGATCACGAGGCTAAACGATGAGAGAAAACACGGCAGGTAAAAGTCAGGTGAGTTCATCCATTTCTTTTATAAAAACCTCTAAAAGCTAAAAAAAGTAAAATTACTTTGTTACAATTTTAAAAAGTCCTACATCAGAGTGAAAACGGCAACAGTTTTAACCAAATGTCACAAATCCAAAGGTCTCAAAAACCTGGAGGTTTGAGGTAATAATAATAAAAATAAATAAATAAGGAACAGGAAGAGAAAATGGATCAAGAAATGAATGATTACCCCCTAACGCTCTGACAAAATATAGGAATTAATAAAAGAAATGATACAAAGCTGAGAGACAGATGAAAAAATAAATAAATGGAACACAACAAAAGACTAACGTGTGAAAATGTAGAAGCCCAATTTCAAAATATGATAAAATATGAAAACTAAATACTAGATTTAATAAAACTGTTTTTTAATAAAATGTGTAAATAAAGACAAACGGTAGTTTTTTACTTGATTTTTGTTTTTTTCATTTTGCGTTACCATTGCTTTGTGTTAAAATAAGTTTTTACACAGCGTTTAGTTTTTGCACAACATATAAAAATAATTCATTTAAAATGTGATGTAAATATAAATGATAGTAAAAAAAGATGTAATGGTTGTTCGTAATATTCACGATGACTAAAGATTTTATGTGTTTTTCTTCTATATAACACTTATTGTTTAAACATCAATTTTAAAGCTCAGGAATAAAAAAAAACATTTTAATTCAATTAAAGATTCTAGATCATAATAAAAAAATCTCTCTAACCTTTAAATTTAATTAGAACATCTTTCAGAATTTCACTCTTTGCACAACAATGTTGAAATGAAACCATCTGAAAATCTTAATCCTAAACAAACTGATATAATAAACCTTAATTAAAATAGGAACTGTGGTGCTACAGATGTAAGTTTTGATTACAAGTCTTTACAAATCTAAATGAAGAAAACACAAGAACATAATCGGAGTTTAAAATGCCTGAATGAACCTGCAATCACCAAGTTCACCACCAGAGGGCAAAACTCCATCTGAAACCTACAAACTGACCCCAGCAGTCAGAAACCATCAAAAGCTTAAATATGGACTAGGGGCCACCAGCCTGGAGAGATGAATGGTAGAACTGAGACCTCCTGTTCACGCAGAGACACTTAAACCTTTTTCAATCCTGGATCTTACTAACGTGAGACCAAACAAGAACAACACACATAAACTAAAATCCTAATGGAATATAAAAGCTCAAGTCTTTTATTAAACAAATTTTTTCTTTTAATTTAAAACAAAACCACAAACTTTCACCGACTGTCCCTAAAAAGCAGACTGGACTAAATCCAGCAGCGTCACCGAAGAGAGAGAGACCTAAATCCTGTCCTTGTTGATGGTAATGGATGAAAATTTGTTTTAAAAAAATTGAAAACAAATCAGACCAAGGGGATTTGATGCTTTTCTTTCATTAAATCAAACGTACACGATCCTTTTAATTCTGTGTTCTGTTCATTAATAGGTTCCGTTTATTGCTTATTTTAGGCGAGTAAAAACTTTAAAATGTGTACTTTTTGTAGTTTTTAAATTAAAGAACTAACTTTTGTGGCCTGCTAGGACCTCCAACTTGGCGATTTTGACCCTGGTCTTTCAAAGTGAGTACACCCCGTCCTGATCCACTAGACTCTAAGCTGAGTCTGACTCTGTTAGAACAGATCTGCCAGAACGTCAACAAAGTTCTATCTTCAAGATTAAAAATTAGTGCTGTCAGTCGATTAAAATAAATTAATTAATTAATCGCAAATTTGAAAGAAATTAATCGCATTTAATCGCTTCAGAAAAATGAAATTACATGCAGTTTACAATGTCCATCCAAGAAATATGCCAAAATGTTTTTAAAAAATCATTTTTAAAGCTTTTATAATTTATGAAAAAATGCATTTAAATTGCATTTCAGTTCAAAACAGTTGAAAAACAAAGATTCCTGACTAAAAATGGACAGACCCTAAATACAGTACTTTATGAATCTATTTGTTTATTTTATGTACAATGTCAGAAGGGTATTGTTTTAAAATAATAATAAAAGATTTCCAACATGTGGAAAGACTATGAGAGAATTATTTTCTGCAGTGTTCAAACTGACCCACAGTCTGCCTCGTTTTCAATGAGGGGTCCGAGTCACTCAGGTCTCTGCTGTTTAAAGACTAGTCTGGGAATGGGATCGCCTCGGTCCGGTACTGGTTTTACTTTTCAGATAGAGGTAGGGTCTGGGTTTCTCGTACCGAGCCGAACTGACACCTCCGTCCGCTCGGACCTCGGTGTCAGACCGGGACTGGAGCCGTAACACCTGCTCCCTGCTGAACTGAGCTGAACCGGACCGTACGGCGAGAAAGGAGCAGGAATAAACCTTAAAGGCTAGAGACCATCCAGTTTCACCGCCGATTACTTTTGGTTTTCACGGTGGAAGGAGCGGAGAGTTGAGTTCCTCTACCGGGGAGACCGGTGAAGAGAGTGAGCTGATGAGATCTGAGGAGCGAGTGGGAGGGAGGACACGGTCTGCGACGGGAGCTGCAGGAAATCTGATGCTGACAAGCGCTCCGCCTGGCTTCAAACACAAGTTGCGTTAATTTCGTAATTTTTTTTTAACGCGTTATGTCTTCCAAATTAATTAACGCAATTAACGCGTTAAATCTGACAGCACTATTAAAAATATAAACAGAACAAACACAAACAATGTAACTGATTTATTCAGAGGAATGTTTTCACGTTGGTTTTTATCTGAGGCCAAAAGGAGTCAAATGTAATATTTAGGTTAAGTATAAAGTATAAAAGTTTTAAAGAACTCGTTTCCCATAAAGAGCTCAGATTTACACCATGAGCTTTGAGAGCTATAAACGGAACCAACACTGAAATATTTGCGTTAAATGTTTTATTTAGGGATGCACCGATACCGATACTGGTATCGGGCCAATGCCGATATCACGTACTCTTACTCATTAAAGTTGACCGATACCAGGAACCGATACCCAGGCTGCGGTAAAAAGGAGGCTTCCCTTCAGTTGTTGTAGTTTTCTATATTGGTCGCTAGGGGGAGGTGTTGAGCTAAAAAGGAGCAGTGTGGTTAGGAGTGAAGAACTGTGCAATAATTTCACAGAAAATGTTTATTTTTCACCTAATACAGGGTTCCCCCAGTGCTTTAAAAGCCTGGCGGACCTGTACCCTCGGCAGGCTAAGCCTCAAAACTCCAGTCTGAACCAGATTAACCGCCAGAAAGCAAAGCTAATAAGCTAACGGTGGCTAACGTGAACAAAACTAAAACAAAGTGAGCTAGTCCAGCCCTCTCTGGTCATCTCTCTCTCTCTAGTTGTAGTCCGTGTGACAGAAAAAGAAAACGCGGATTTTGTTTTATTACTGGGAAAGCAATAGCTCTGTAGGTAGCGCTAATGCAGCCTGTAGGTAGAGGATAAGGATAGCTTAGACTGCCGCCCGTAACCGCTCGGGGCCAGAGGCCCATGAACTACGGCAAACCCACTCAGACAAAATACATTGAACATCTGGTTTGATACTGTTCTTCCACGTTTTATAAAGAGTTTAACAGTTTTGTCATTAAATACATGATTCTTACCACTTAAAGCGGCTCTCTGGAGCATTTTTCTCTGTATCAAAGTTTTCTAAATGTTCTAAATGATATTTCAGGTCTAAACTATGATCTATGGGTTGAGTTCCACAACATCTGTCATTCTGATGAAGACCCTCCTTCCTCCTAGAGACCCCTTTCCATTATTTCTTGCCGCCGACATTTTTCAGCCAATGAAATTCAAATGTCTGCATTCTCTCAACATGCACGCGCATCGACCAAACCTGTACCAGTAGGGGGCGCTGTCGTACAGGACGCTCCGTGTGTTTCTCAGCCGTTCACTGAGGACTCACGGCTCATTTCTACTAAAAACCTACCCATTCTCCAGCTAAAGATGGATTTATTTTTATTTTTAAACCTTTCACCTCACAGAATGTCAAGGCTTGACAGGGTTACGCGTTTATTTTGGTCAGAAAGTTCATCCAGGGCCGAGTCAAGTTCAGCTTCAGAGTCCAGCAGCAGCTCTCTGCTAACAGAGCTAATATCAGAAGCAGCAGGGACAGAGAGGGCTCATCAGACCCTCGTAGTGTTGTTGGAATAAGATTGTGAACTGTGAGTGATTAAACCCTACACATTGAGCGGTACAGTTCATGTCCGAAGTATATGCGCCCCGTGTGCACGCGCGCACACGCGACCGGACGCGCGTGTCGAGATGTTTTGAGGAGGAGCCTTTGGACGCTAGATTCAAAAACTGCTCTCCTGATGAAATTCTCCGGAGTGCCGCTTTAAATGTTTTCTCTATAACTATAATTTGTTAATAAAACACAATATTGTCTTTATTTTGCAAAGAATGTGAAAACACATCAAATCAACATCAGACTGTTCCAAATAAGCACAACAAATCTTAAATGTGAATGTTATAAATGTATTCACATAAGTATCAGGCCTGACCTTTTGTGTAAATGTAGAATTATTCTGTATATTTTGTTAATTCTTCACTCACCTGTGTAATATTTTTCTAGGTTTTATAGAATATAAAAGGCTGTTTCTGTGTTTGCTGTCAAATAAATAACAAATGCAAATATTTTTTAATCTATATATGTGTGTGTGTATATATGGTTTTGTGATCATTTTTATTAATATTTTATTTTTTATCTAATTCACCCTTATTTGCTGTAACAAGCAGAGAAGAAAATAAAACCTGTCTTCCAATTCGTTGCATTTTTTTGTGCAGCAGAAGTATCGGTACTCGGTATCGGCGAGTACTCAGAGTCAAGTATTGGTATCGGATCGGTTTGGTATTGGTGCATCCCTAGTATTATTAATGGAATCTTTTTGATTTACACATCACATGATGGTCATATTTAGTTAATTTTTAATAATAATCTTTGGGCACTTTGTTGAGTTTTCTTGTTTATTTGATTAATTTTATTTGTGTTTTGAAATCTAACCAATGAAAAGTCATATTAAACGTGTTGTGATGGTTCCTCAGGACTCTGAATGTGCTGGTTTGTGTTCCCACCAGGCGCAGCAGCAGCGGTTTCCCCGGTACCGACTCGGCCCGGTTGAGGGCGGGTCGCGGCCGCTCCGACCGGCTGCCTGCGCTCAGAGCTCTCAGGCGCTTCGTCAGCCGGACGTTAAACCTGATGGAGAGCAAAGGGGAGAGAAAGTGATACTTCCTGGTTCTCAACACCTGTGCACCACACACACACACACACCACATCCTGCTGCTGCAACACAACTCTTCTAACTGAACAGAACCCAGTAAAGCTTCTGGATGTTTCTCCTCCAAACAGCCAGACTTCTTTTAGAATCTGAAACTGAACAAAAATCTGGTCAAAACACCTGAAGACCCGTTGATCAGAACCACTTTAAGAGGGTCCAAGAAAGTCTGGCTGCGGGGAAGGAGATGAGAACTGGATCAGAACCTTTACAGGACTTCCTCCTTTCCGCTTCACGCTGAAGTCTCACCCTCGTGCACAGGAAGTGGAGCAGAAGCGTTTGGACCGCATGAAGTTGTGAGCGTGACCTCGTTTCCCGCAGAACTGGCAGTGCAGCACCGCTCGGTCCTTGTGGCTTGATCCTGTTTGGAGGGGGGCAGAGAGTCAGCTGCAGTCGGGTCAGGAAGGTCACATGGTTCTGGTAACCTTCACCTGATGTTACTGGTTCGGTAACTGACCAGCTTCACACCCAGGATAAATAATAAACATCTGAATATAAAGAGTTCTCCAGGTTTAACCTCAACGTTTCCTAAATCTCAGGGGTTTTCTGTCTGTGGATGAAATCAGATTCCAGATTTAGTAGATGATCTGTAAACCGATGGCCTCAGTAGATATTAGATGTGCAAAATAAAAATAAAACAAAAGCAGGGATTTTAAATGCCATTAAAGCAGATATATAATTTTAAAAAAGAGTACAGTGATCCCTCGTTTATAACGGGAGTTACGTTCCAAAAAACCCCCGCATCAGGTGAAATCCGTGATGTAGCAGTTTTATATTTTTATAATGATTCCAGATGTTTTGAGGCTGTAAAACCCCTCACTACACACGTTATACTTTTCTGAGAAAGGCGTTAACATTTTCACACCTTTCTCTCGTTTAAACACTACCGGACCGTCAGAACGGCAGAATAAATCATTTAATTGATGTATTAATCGCGTCTGATGGACACCGTGTGTTTAGTCGCGGTAAAAAGCCTCAGCTGCTGCGTGCAGCTCCTCGCCTGCTGAGAAGCTGCTTTCTTATCTCCCGCTGCGCTCTCATGAAGGAAGAGGCATGAGGTTGTGACTTGGTCTGTGGTCCAGCAGAGAGGCCCCGCGGTTCTTAGGGAGTCCAGGGCGCAACTCCAGCTCGGAGGCCCCGCGGTTCTTAGGGAGTCCAGGGCGCAACTCCAGCAGAGAGGCCCCGCGGTTCTTAGGGAGTCCAGGGCGCAACTCCAGCAGAGAGGCCCCGCGGTTCTTAGGGAGTCCAGGGCGCAACTCCAGCAG
>SSNR01000115.1:1361661-1387104 GCA_006937965.1 Callopanchax toddi
TAGTCCTGGTCTCTGGGGTCTCATACCTAATCTCTGGTTCTGGACTCTGGTCCTGGTCCATGTCTGTCCTTCATTATGGATCAAGTCAGCCAGGTCAGATCCAGCTTCCTCTGTCTGTTCTGACTCCAGACGGTTATTTTAGATAGATTAGCTCCTGTTTCTCTACCTGAGCCAACCAGGCAGTGGAGCTAGGGGGCGCTATAGCTCCCCCTGGGTTAGTCATTGCACACCCATTGCACCTCCAAGAAAATATTAGAATTTTTAAAAATCCAAACTTGTGATTTTGATCATATTTGACCTACAAAACCCTTTTTAAATAAGTATGAAGTATGAAGTTTGTTTCATGGTTAGTTCTGTTTTTAGATAGGACACAGCGCTGAGCGCAGAGCAGGACGCACAGAGAGCAAAGACCCAGCTGACTGACCACAGATCCTCATGCTGGATGTTTCTGAGCAGCTTCATCAGGAAGTCCTGGCTTCACTGCTGCTGCTGAGAAGGAGAAAGAAACGAGCAGCAGAGAGTTTGAGTCCGTGGATCAGTCCTTCTTTCCATTTTCAATAGAAAACCAAGAATCAAAAAATAAAACGTGATTTATTTTTTGTTTTTGAAACGAATAGAAAACAAAAAACGTCTGGTTTTCCTTGTTTTCTATTCTAGTCTCGGATCAAAAACATGAAGTGTAAAAACGGGCTGTAAGAAAGAGTTTGATGTTTTAAATACTTCATTGTTCAGGTTCACGTTACCAGGTGTTACACTGATATGAGTCCCCCCGTCTAGATGTGTTCCCCCACCAGTTCAGCAGGACAGACCCGTTTAAATCCTCAGAACTGTATCTGACACACAGCCGTCAGGATAAGGCCCCCTGTATAAAAGTAGACAATAAAATGAAAAAGGATAAACTCATAAATCATGGCAGTCATGTTTGAGAACAACTAGCTAAGGAACTGAGGGGTATTTAGCAAGGATGGTAAACAAAGCAAAGAACTATCTTGTAGCTTTTTGATCTTTGGTTTCTGCTTGTGAAGCTGTAATGTCAGGAAAACGCCACTAGAGGGCGAGTTTTTTCAGCCTAAGAACTCGCCCTCTTGTTGTCGTTTCCTGACATTACAAGTAACACGAATGATCAAAGAAGTTTATTAAAAAATGAAAATAGCTGACTCCAATGTTATTCCACCATATGATCAATTTAATACTCATAAAATCACTCCAATTTTAATAAGATCATTAATGTTAAATATAGTAGTTTATATTTGGAGGCAATATTATGATTTAATCAAACATTAGACAGAATAAATGATCTTGTTTTTAAGTTGGTTCTGGGCGATATTGAAGCTCACATTAAAGAACTGGCCAGCTGAGTTGCTGACATGAGGACAAACGCCAGAAGCAGTGAAATATCTTGTGATTGTATGATCTTTGGCTTCTGCTTTCACTGAACAGCTGCTGCCCTCTTGTGGTGAAATACTGACATTACAACAAACTAAAAAGAAGTTTTAATTACAATCAGATGTTGCCCTCTTGTGGTGAAATAGTGACATTACAACAAACTAAAAAGAAGCTTTTCTTACAATCAGATGTTGCCCTCTTTTGGTGAAATAGTGACATTACAACAAACTAAAAGCAAGCTTTTCTAACAATCAGATGTTGCCCTCTTGTGGTGAAATAGTGACATTACAACAAACTAAAAGCAAGCTTTTCTAACAATCAGATGTTGCCCTCTTGTGGTGAAATAGTGACATTACAACAAACTTAAAAGAAGTTTTAATTACAATCAGATGTTGCCCTCTTGTGGTGAAATACTGACATTACAACAAACTAAAAAGAAGCTTTTCTTACAATCAGATGTTGCCCTCTTGTGGTGAAATACTGACATTACAACAAACTAAAAAGAAGCTTTTCTTACAATCAGATGTTGCCCTCTTGTGGTGAAATAGTGACATTACAACAAACTAAAAACAAGCTTTTCTTACAATCAGATGTTGCCCTCTTGTGGTGAAATACTGACATTACAACAAACTAAAAAGAAGCTTTTCTTACAATCAGATGTTGCCCTCTTTTGGTGAAATACTGACATTACAACAAACTAAAAAGAAGCTTTTCTTACAATCAGATGCTGCCCTCTTTTGGTGAAATAGTGGCATTACAACAAACTAAAAAACAAGCTTTTCTAACAATCAGATGTTGCCCTCTTGTGGTGAAATAGTGACATTACAACAAACTAAAAAGAAGCTTTATTTACAATCAGATGCTGCCCTCTTGTGGTGAAATAGTGGCATTACAACTGTAGCGAACCCAAATGCGTTACTACCTCTGACCTTTGACCTCAAGATCATCACAAATAATAACCATCTTTTTTCCCAATAACTTGGAATAAAATGACTGTTGTTATGTTTTAACCTGAATCAACATTCCTCCAGGGTCACGGTCGTATCGGAAGATTTCACCGGACTTTATATAATAATAATAATAATAAAGACTCTTGGTGTCTCTTCCTAAAATGACACTTTAATCTGTTACAGAAATGTCTTAAATGATTAATGCATTTTCTTCCAGCATTAATGAATGTTGATCTGCATCAGTATTATTTCACATACATACTGCTAAAAGGTTATGACAACCACGTCACTCATTACTACAACCAATAAGAGTTAGCGGTCTGAGTCACGTGACATTAATAACTCCTCATTGGGCCACGTCCCTTTTAGATTCCCTTAACTTCCAACCCCGGAAGCTACAGTTCAGTTCAGTTCAGTTCAACGAGAGAACTAGAGAAGAGGAGAGCTGTGCTGGTCTGACGNCAGGGCGCAACTCCAGCAGAGAGGCCCCGCGGTTCTTAGGGAGTCCAGGGTGCAACTCCAGCAGGGAGGCCCCGTGGTTCTTAGGGAGTCCAGGGCGCAACTCCAGCTAGGAGGCACTGTGGTTCTTAGGGAGTCCAGGGCGCAACTCCAGCAGAGAGGCCCCGCGGTTCTTAGGGAGTCCAGGGTGCAACTCCAGCTGGGAGGCACTGTGGTTCTTAGGGAGTCCAGGGCGCAACTCCAGCTGGGAGGCCCCGTGGTTCTTAGGGAGTCCAGGGTGCAACTCCAGCTGGGAGGCACTGTGGTTCTTAGGGAGTCCAGCGCACAGTGTGCGTTCTCCAATTAGAAATCAAGACGCACTGCACTCAGCGACACTCGCTATACGGAGGAAATCAACTGACAATGGTCAGTAAGCAGAACACAATGTGCTGTAAAAACCAAAAAAAAGCACGCAAATTTGCACCAAAAAAAATCAGTGAAAACCGAGTCCGTGATAGGTGAACTGTGTTATAGCGAGGGACCACTGTAATACGCTTTGGATTCAAGTATTTATAGATCTATATACTTATAGATTTACATCATCAGAGTGTTAGTTTTTGCCTTTTAATTACAGAAACCTGAACTATTTTCTTGAAAATTCACAATATTTAATCATGCAAAAAATTGTGATAAAATGTCCCTACTGCCATCGTGCAATGTTTCTCTTCTATTTGATGACAAACCTTCAGGTTCAAACATGAGATTTATTTAAAGTCTTACTGGTTCCTGCTTCGTCCATCTCTCCTCCTCCTTCTTCTGAATCTGTGGAGTGTTCTGTTTGTTTCGTCGTATCCATCACAGGCAGCGCTGCTTTCCCATTGGTCCCGTTCACTTCCTGTGGTTTGGTCACCTGATCTGGAACCAGCAGGGACGAACGGTTCACCTGGACGACAGAACAGGTGAGTCCACCAACCTGAGTGGGCTCAAGAGACGAACTAAAGCTGTGACAACGGGAAGTACCAGTATTTAATCTAGTACTTTAAAACAAAATATTAAAGTTCTGAGTATTTAATCTAGTACTTTAAAACAGAATATTAAAGTTCTGAGTATTTAATCTAGTACTTTAAAACAGAATACTAAAGTTCTGAGTATTTAATCTAGAACTTTAAAACAGAATACTAAAGTTCTGAGTATTTAATCTAGTACTTTAAAACAGAATACTAAAGTTCTGAGTATTTAATCTAGTACTTTAAAACAGAATACTAAAGTTCTGAGTATTTAATCTAGTACTTTAAAACAGAATACTAAAGTTCTGAGTATTTAATCTAGTACTTTAAAACAGAATACTAAAGTTCTGAGTATTTAATCTAGTACTTTAAAACAGAATACTAAAGTTCTGAGTATTTAATCTAGTACTTTAAAACAGAATATTAAAGTTCTGAGTATTTAATCTAGTACTTTAAAACAGAATATTAAAGTTCTGAGTATTTAATCTAGTACTTTAAAACAAAATATTAAAGTTCTGAGTATTTAATCTAGTACTTTAAAACAGAATATTAAAGTTCTGAGTATTTAATCTAGTACTTTAAAACAGAATACTAAAGTTCTGAGTATTTAATCTAGTACTTTAAAACAAAATATTAAAGTTCTGAGTATTTAATCTAGTACTTTAAAACAGAATATTAAAGTTCTGAGTATTTAATCTAGTACTTTAAAACAAAATATTAAAGTTCTGAGTATTTACTCAGGTACTTTAAAACAGAATATTAAAGTTTTGAGTATTTAAAATGTCCCTGACAACCTAAAAACTAAACTTTTGTTTTAGTCAGTTAAAAAGTTTTCGTGTACTATTAAAATGCAGTTAATTGCGATTAATTAATTAGAAAACCTCTAATTAATTTGTTTCATCTCACCACTAAAATTTATGTCAAATATTCAGGTGAAAATCCTGTAATCCAGAAAATGTTTTCTTCCTTAAAAAAAAACCCTGACCATGACAACCTGTTGAACTATAATAATAATTATCATCAATAAATAATAATTCTTTCAGACATTTGACTAATATTTAAATGAGTTTAATCTAAAACATTTCAGTGTGAAACATAAAAATATCAACTCAACTTGACAAATGTAAAATCAATGAACTCAGTTTTTGTTTTTGATGATTATACATGATATTAGTTGTTTAAAGGCCGGCTCACACGGCAGGATTTTCAAACTGTCGGCCGATTTTAAATCCTAAGAGACCACATACGTGGCGAGAAATTTTCCTTTAAAAATGGCGGACACTGACCGTCCTGATCCTACAGTGTGTGGTGGGATCACACACGAACCGATTTTACACACAAACGTTCCCAGATCAGACGTGAAATCTCGCAGAACTTCACGAGATCAAACGTGACTTTAGAGTAAACAAACGTGAAAGCTTTTATTTTTATTAAAAACAATGAACGGGAGGTGTTCTGGGCACGTCCTGCCGGCAGGAGCCCCCCGGGTCGACCCAGGACAATCTGGAGGAAAGACATCTCCAGGTTGACCGGGGAACGCTGGGCGTCCCAGCTAACGAGCTGGTGGACTTGGCCGGGGATGGACTGGGATGCCCGGCTGCCCCCGCGACCCGGACCCGGAAGAAGGTGAGGTGAGGAAAATGAACTTGTGACAGTTTTAAATAATCCGAGCAGCTGTTTTGATGAGAGATTAATTTCGCCGCGCTGCAGAGTCAGTCAACTCACTCTCTGATTGGCCACATGTCTATCTCCGCAGGCAGATTCTCGGGGGACACCACACGCTGCGATGTCGGGTCTAGACAATCCAACATGTTCGATTTCAACAGATTTGCGATCGGAGCGGTTCTGACGGCGTTCCGAGCGGACCAGAGCGCTCTTAACCCACCACACACGAGAGGATGATCTGATAAGATTATCTTTGACGATCAGGCGTGTCTTAAGATTGTCGGAGGAGGAGAATCGGGGCAAAAATCGGGTTAAAAATCCTGCCGTGTGAACTGGCCTTAAGTACTTCATCTGATTCTGTGTTTTTTTTCCTTACAGGAAATGGTTCCAGCCCCTCCTGGATGACGAAGCCCTCCACCAGGTGAGTCAGAACCTGACGTCCTTCAGGCCACGCCTTCATCTCCCAGGGGCTGTTCACCGATTGGCTGAAGCTCTCAGCCTCGTCCTCTGATTGGCAGAGCGGCTCAGCTTCAGGCTGTGACTCTGATGGAGTTTGGTCCACTTTCTTCTCCTGGTGCTGCGACAGGCTGAGGTCAGTGGGGAGGGAAGGGTGGGGTGGGAGGAGGGGGGGAGGGTTTTCTAATGAGGAGGTGATGAAGGGGGACGAGGGGGGAGACTGGGAGGAGAGGCTGGACAATGCTGGGGAAGGAAAGACGGAAATCTGATAAATACTCTGACGGACAAAAGGTGATGGAGTGAGTGAGTGTGTGTGTGTGTGTGTGTGTGTGTGTGTGTGTGTGTGTGTGTGTGTGTGTGTGTGTGTGTGTGTGTGTGTGTGTGTGTTTTCAGGTACCTGACTGATTGTCGGATTGGGTCGACATGTTCTCACAGAAGTCCTCCTGACTGACAGGCTGAAAGTCTCTGGGAGGTTCTGGGAGCTTCTGACTCTGGACCGAGACCTCTGGTACCAAAACCGGTCCTTGTACTGGTGTTTGGACTGAAACCAGTCCAGGTACTGGTGTTTGGACTGAAACCAGTCCTGGTACTGGTGTTTGGACTGAAACCAGTCCTGGTGTTTGGACTGATCTTGGCATCTGAACCGGTCCTGGAGCCTGACAGAGTCCTGGTGTTTGATCTGGTCTTGATGTCTGAACCGGTTCTGGAGTCTGAACCGGTCCTGGAGTCTGAACCGGTCCTGGAGTCTGAACCGGTCCTGGAGTCTGATCCGGTCCTGGAGTCTGATCCGGTCCTGGAGTCTGATCCGGTCCTGGTCCTGGAGTCGGAACTTGAGTTGGAGTCAGGCCCAGTTTGGGTTTTGACTCTATGCTGGAGTCTTTAATGGTATCAGGAGCTGGAACAGGACCCGTGTTCTGGTGCTGATGTAGAATCGAGCTCTCAGATTGGTCCATCGGAGTCTCTCCTCCCTCCTCATCCTCCACCTTCCTCTCCCCACCCTTCTCTCCTTCCTCCGTCACATCCATCGGTTCTTCCTCTCGACCCGTCTCTGTCTCCTCCTCCTTCACCTGGTCCCTCTGGACTCCTCTCTCCACCTGGAGGTCTTTACCGGCGCTCCTCTCATCCCTGATTCTGGGTTTTGTTCCTCTGATCTTCACTCCCGGCTCAGTGCCGCCCTTCGGTTCTCCTTTCTGGGTCAGAGTTTGTGTCTGAGGGCTGGTTTGACTCAGAGGAGAGGCTGAACTCGGGCGAGACGGAGGTGAGGAGGAGGAGCTTAGCGAAGGAAGGGATTTCTCACTGCTTACGGTCTTCTTTGATTGGCCGGACAGCTCCGGCGGCTCCAGCTGCCGACCCGATGAGAGGGCGATGATCTGAAGCTGCCTCGCTGCCGACGGCGAGCGCTCAAACTGACTGGAGGAAGTTAACGGACCGCGCTGGGATGGGCTTGGACTCAGTAGGGTCTGGGTTAACGGACAGCTCTTCATCCCGGTCAGAGTCCTGCTGAGGGACGAGGGAGCGGCGGCGATGGGGAGGAGGGGGGAGGACTGTCGAGGAGACGCTGCTCTGTTGCTGTTGGGAGAATGAAGCCTCGGTCTCAGAGGGACGGCTCGGACCGGAGAGTAGAGAGCTGGAGGAGAGAGGAAGGACAAACCAGGCTTTGGATTAGTAGTCAAACTGGGCTGAACCGGTTCTGGTCTCAGCTCGTTTTCCTCCCCAGCAGCCACACTTCCTTTAAACTGGTCCAGACTTTCTTTGGACTTTGGCTGATTTCACCCAGCAGCTTCAGTTCTTGGACCTAAACTGGTATGAACAGCCTCAGTTTGGAGAAGCAGTTCTGCCCAGACGGATGAGCTAAGGGCTAGTCTGAGTGGGACCAGTCGTCTGACACCAACTCTAAACTCAAACTTCACAGCAGCTCAGGACAACATCATTTTATAAACGTTGACTCCATTGAAGTCATTCTACATGTTGATTTTCATGAAAATAATTTGCTTTTCTTCCTGAAATCAGTTGCAGTGGTTGCTGCTACTTCCCATCTGTCTGACAGATTTACAATGACAAGTTTATAAAGCAGAATTTATAAAAGCTGACGTGAAATTCTTTAAAATAAATAGTTTTAACCCTTTGGGCGCCAGAGTTTTTCCAAGACAATCATCATTTTTGACATTACAAGAAGTTGCAGCAGTTCACCATCTGGTGTAAAGTAGAAACTAAAAGAGGGTTCACATCAGCAGCTGCAGCTCGTTAAACTGAGCGATAAAGCTTGTCGCAATATTGCGACTTTGGCGGACAGAGGGTTAAGACGCTTTGGAACTGACCTCACTGTGACTAGCTGTTAGCTTGTCTGCCCAATCAGCGCGAGTCCGTTTCTCCAAACTGAGGCTGTTCACTACAGGTAACCTTCCTGCAGAAACACATCTGGCTTCATTTAATACAAAAACTAACTGAGGTTTCTACTCGGCCCCCAGCTGTTTATGAAATCCTCACATCTGATACTTTGCTTTATTTCTTAGGTCGTTTAAAACGCTTCACTTATTGGTGATTTTAGTGTTTTATTCACTTTCTGCTGCTGATAATCAGCCTAAACCTGGACACTGACCACATTTCTTTATATTATGTTTAAAATTCGTGTTTTAAGTTCCGTTTAATCAAACTTTTTGTCTAAAAATAACAAAAAAAAATATTGTTTCAAATTGTTGTTTCCAAATAAAACCTCATGTCTTGTTAATAAAGCTGTAAATAAAAAGCACTTCCTGTTAAATAAGCTAAAGTTAAAAGAATGACTCCAGTATCTGTTGGAGTAAAATAAACTGTTTTTATAACTACATTTTAAAAGCGATGCTTGTGTGTAGAGATGGTTCAGTCCTCAGGTGTTAAATTGAGAGTGAACCGATCCACGTCAGAGCCTCAAAGCGACGTCGGTGATGTCATTCTTACTTGGAGGAGGGACGGCGAGGTGGCGGCCGGGCGTGGTCGGAGTCTCTGCTGCCGTGGTGCTGGGCTGCGGTCGCGGCCTGAGAGGGGGGAAGATGGGGGTGTTGGGCCGGGAGAGGGGTGGGACTGAGGAGGGGGGCTTCAGCCTGAGGGAGGGGGGGATGGTGAGAGTCCCGGGGGGAGGGGGCCTCAGGGTGAGACTCTGGAGCTGGAGGGGAGGCGGGGGAGACACAGAGAGAAATGTTCAGGTAACTCTGATTTTAATGGCAAACAGAGACCACCCAATCGCAGCGTAGCAACTGTTGCTAGGCAGAATGAGAGGGGAATATATGAGCACATTTTAGACCCTGAACGTGCGCTGAACTTAACTACAAAATATATCTAATAAACTAAAAGAATTCTAAAAAATGTGCAGATGTTTGACATTTTTTAAACATTATTACTTTTTAAATATATGCTCTAAAAAATGTAATTCCAGGTTTCATGATCCAAAAACATTTACTCCCTAAAATAAAAACTGAATCTGTGGATAAATTAAGTTCTGAAAAGGATTCAAGTTTCTAAACATCAGACGCCGAGTGAAAACATCACAGCTGGTTTAAATAAAAGCAGCCAATCAGAGGTGAGTTTGATCAAACACACCTGAGCTTTAGAGGAGCTCACCTGAGCAGAGGCGGAGGTAGAGGAGGAGGAGGAAGAAGAGGAGGACTGTGCAGGTCGCATAGCAGACGTAAGAATCAGCTGCATGAAGATCAGGAGGAAACAGGAGGGAGAGAAGGAACCAATCGTCACCTAAACACTCTGATTAATAAATGGTTTGATTACAGGTTTCCTCATAAAACAATCACGTTTTAATTTTCTCTAAAAAGAACTAAAAACACGTCCAGTTAGTCAATAAAAAGGTTTAACAGCTAATAAAACACCTTGAATGTTTCTAAGGATTTCAATCCTTTCTAATCCTGTTTCTTTAAACTAACGTAGTCACATTTAAAATAAAATATGCTTCCTGTTTTCAGGTGGACCTTTAGAAATGCGACTGCTTCATGATGGTACATCTAAATCAGTTCATGCTTCTGCAGATATAAATAATAACTACAGCAAACTAAAGCATTTTGAGAATGTTTCTGAAACTTTCCCAACATGCTGATTTGTGAGCAGCTGGTCAAACTAACCAGCTGGCAAAGTGTTGAATCCTCTTAGAATAAACTTCTAAACAAACCTGATTCTAATTAGAGACTCAAACTCTGAGCTTTAAAGTTGATGTATCACCTAAAAACATGTCCTAGTTTTTCCTGACTGCCCTGAACGCAGCATGATGTTCTGACGTTTGACCCTGCAGCTGGACTCTCTCATGTCTATGTTGCTGCTGCGACTCATGTGTGTGTGTGTGTGTGTGTGTGTGTGTGTGTGTGTTTACCATCTGAGCTCTAAGCAGCACCTGGTCTTGTCCAGACCCTTTGAGACCTTTCCCCAGGAGCCTGACAGGTGAAGGGCTCTGATTGGCTCTCACATGACCAGGTGTGCCCAGAGGATGAGCTGCTGATACCTGAACAAAAGGAGGAGAGAGGAAAAGGAAAGGCTTTTTAGAGCAGGAACAGATATATTACTATTATACAGAACTGGACGGACCCGGTACTGCTTCCGGACCCAAACCGCTGCAGCGCCTTCGCCCCCCGAGTCGTCTCAAAGAGTGCGATTTGTGAAAAAGCAGAGTGGGGGATCCGGTGTTTGTTGCGAGTTCATCAGTAAAGACGCTGCAGCGGTTCCGTTGGGACCTCACCTCGTCAAGTCCCTCCGCAGCTCGCACTGCACTTGTCAGGACAGAAACCAGGTTATTGTTCTGTCAGACCAGTGAGAGGTGCATACAAGTCTAATTTCTCCAGGGGGGAAAGGTTACTGACCAGCAAGCTTCTGGAAAACCGGATCGCCGTGTATCGATTGAGTTACGTGGTCTCTTTCTGCCTGAATGGTTCAAAGGTCAAAGTTCTAAGGCTTAACAAACAAAAACCCTTTAAAATACTCAGGTAGAAGAACTGAAACAGAGAAAAATCAGATCCAGCCAGATTCTGCCGATCCAGAACCAGTTTAAAGGATTCCAGGAAGTCAGGAAACCAGGACGAGGTGAGGACTGGATCAGCTGATCAGCTCCGCGTCAAATAAACAGACAACTTTAACTCGTTTTATTTAATTGTCAACATTTATGTATGGTATGGCTTTATTTTCACCCAGTACATACAGTTGACAGCATACCAGTATACCAGTATACGAGTTGTGTTTCAAGTATTGTACAAGGAATTTATTTTGGTCATTGCTCTTGTGCGTTCAGAATATATAGAAAAGAGGACAACATAGGTCATAATAGCATCATAACATCACAGTAACAATAATAATGATAAAACAATGATGATGCACAGTTAATAGGACAAATGCAATTAATCAAACAATGAATGATATCAATAAAGTTAATAATTAATAAATAAAGCAGACGTTAAAAAACATTTTTATTTGTCAATAGATTATCCAGCATGTTCATTAGGCCCCGCCCCTTTACCTCTGTTCTAGTCAGTCTAAGCTGGGTAGGGTCGCACAGGCCAACAGGGAAACACCGAGTTCCCAAGATGCACCAGTGCAAACCACCCCACACCCAGCTGACACCTCACAACTGGAGCGCTCCCTCCTCTGACTTCTACTTTATGTGACTGGTTGCTACGACACGTCTCACCAGGTTAAACTCATTCACATGCTACGCTAGTAGCAGAGAACATAATAATTATTATAAACTAAAATTTAAAAAAATAATCATAACAAAAACAATAATAGATTTGAGTGGAGCTTCAGGGAATAATGAAGTAAAATATTGGAATTAAGATTTGTGAAATAGGAAGAGGAGTAAATATCTGGACAGACCTGGATTGAGAAAACTACTAAAATTATTATTTCCTGTTGTCGGTTAATACATAAATATCACCCAGGTTCCTGTTATTTTTGTCAAAGTTACAAAGAGCCACTTCAGAGGGGCTGAAGGGCCACAACGAAGGGCTGAGGAGCTCATCAGTCCTGATGAATGCAATCTATTTCTCTGAACTGAGGCTGTTCAGGAAGCTGTCTGCAACAAGTAAGAATGGAATTACAGAGAGAGCTTAGCAGAAAATAACTGGTGGTTTATTAGCCATGCTGCGGGGAGCGGGAGCAGTACAGAGACCACCTTAAAGTACGACGGGTAACCATAGAAACGAGGTTGTTTTTGTCAAGTACGGTGGCCCATGCTGTACAATAGGGTGTCGGTCAACTGATCTACAGTCGCCACTGCTGATTGATTATGAATTATTATGAATTTAACAATGATTACTGCCTGATGACATCTCCCCTAATCTGAAAAGCTCACAGGAAGGACACAAGCTGAGGACAATATTATCCTGATCTAGAGGTTTATTTAGTTGTCTAGTTGAACATATTCAACATCCTTTAAAAAAACACAGTGGTAATACCGAAAACCGTGAAGGTAAATTGTTACACCGCGACAACTCTAGTCCCTTTAAGTATGAAGGCAACTTTATAGGATGATTCTCCTCGTTTTCAGGAGTGAACCAGTGAAACAGCTGCAGCTGTTTACCTGGTTTTATGTTTCTGATGTTGAATCACAAAGTAAAGCTAACGTGACCCTTAGAGCTGAAGACGTTTCCACATGAAAGCAAACAGAAAGGAAGCTGCAGCCCCAAACAGCCACTCTGACCCAGACAGCAGGGACTGTTCAGAGCTACCTGCAGCTAACACACGCACGCACGCACACACACACACGCACGCACGCACACACACACACTTCCATATTGAACATGGTTATCACATCAGAGCCTAAAGGCAGGTGATGTTTTTGTCTGCTAGCTAAACACCTCCTGAACTGGAGGATGGATTTGAAAGAAACTCAGAAAGTCGTCTCTGGACGAACGCTGGCGTCAGCTTGATTTAAGGATTTAATGATAATATGCAACTTTTTCATATTTTTAAATCTTCTCCTTGAGCCAGTCTGTGCTAATCTGACTCTTTACAGAGTTAATGAAAAGTCACTTAGCCCCATCTGGTGATTAGATCCGGAATACCACGATTGCAAAATCTCCGTCGCCGTCACGGTACCCAGGAAGTCACGTGTCTCACGAGGGTTAGGCTAACCCAATGTGGCTAGCTGTTATGCTAGCTCTGGAGTGTTTTTAGCTCTTGATTCCTGATTTTTTCCCATCTCTCCCTGCTTGAACACAGCTGATTTCTTTGAAGGAGTAAATAACCGCTCCTGTAGAAAGCTATGAAGGCTGAGGAGACATTTCAACAGGTAGATTTAGGCGTTTAGAAGCTGAAACAATATGCTAACTTTTTAATGGCAGTAATTTAAAACGGACACCAGAGGGCGCCCAAAACAAGCAAAACTGCATATTATCACTTTAAAGTGGACTTTGAAAACACAACTCAATCATGTTGACGGGTATCGAGCTCCACTTTGACTCCCTAGTACAGGGGTGCCCAAACTTTTCAAGATGAGGGCAATTATCAACAAGTTGAAAGCCCTGAAGACCACATGTAATGATTTTATCTTGATTCTTTTATTTGTTCTGCTCAACAGTAAATTATAAATTTAACGTTTTAACAAACAGAAGGTTGTTTTTATAGAAAAGGATCAGCTTAATATGGTCTCTTGAACTTTAAATGGTTAACTGTTGTTATATCAAGCATTAAAGGTGTGGTTTAGTGATAAACCATTTTTTTCATGTTTTTTCTGATTAATATTGGTCACCCTGAGCTTTTCATGCAGGCTGAACATGAAAACAGTCTTCTACGTGGATCTCCAGCTTTAGCTTCTCAAAGTATTTCCAGGCTGAAACGCTAGGATTTGAAAAACCTTGAAGATGTACCTTACTCTGTGAATTTGCATACATGGTCTGGCCCATCTTGGCTCGCGCCGCCCCACAGACAGGCCCAAATAATGCACAGGCTAGATATGGCTTGAGCCTAGGGGCCTCGTGTGGTCTGGGAGCCCCATTGGCCAGTACAAAAAATCTATGATTTTATTTAAATTTACAATCAAGAATACTCTTAAAGTGAACTGGCCAACAAAATCTTAAGAGAAGCTGATTTTTTGCAATCTTGACTCATGTCACATGACATTGTTCATGTTTAGAAACAGAACAAAATCATGACAACTGAACTGTATAGAGGTTTAAGACTCCGCCTCTCATGTGGGAGACCTGGAGTCCCAGGTCAGGCATGCGTTGTTTTTAAAATGTTCCTATTGTAGCAGGGTTGAATGCACCTGTTGTTAAGTGTCTGGCCTATGGGCGGCCAGGGGGCGCTATATAAGTGCCAGTTTGGTGTTGCTGGTCAGAAGTTCCGGCAGACCTCGCGTTTCCGCTTTGACCTGGCTCTGTGTTCGGCCAGGTGGCGATGTTTGGAGGTGGCATGTGTACGGTATGTGGTTTATTCTGCTGCAGGGCAGTCGGTGATGGAGTTTGGTGGTAACTCTGAGTTGTGTTTGGTAGTGATGTCACCGTTCACTCAGAGTGTCGGGTTTCTCCATCGTCCTAGGTGGGCATAATTAATGAACCGAGGTACGTATAGCTCGTTGCTTCCTCGTGTTGGTGGTACGTTTAGGTACTCATTGTGTTGTGCTCTAGGATGTCCCTGGGAGGAAGGCGCTCTGCTGTCTTGTCTCCACAGAAGCCGTGTGAGTGTGTGCCGCGTCGGATCATTTGAGACCGGGACCGATAGTGTCGCTGTCCCTGACGCTGGGGGTGCTTCAGCCATAGAGATGGATCGTCGCGGCTGGAAGAAGGGTCGGCTGAGGTTAAGTCCAGCGCTGTCAGCTGGGTCAGCCCGTGGGTCGAGCCGACCACGAGTTGGGTGGGAAGGAGCGCGGTGGTGGCAAGGGGAGCCATGAACTCTGGACTGTAGTACTGGCTTCTCCTCTGGGTTTCCCCCTGTCCGACTCAGATTGTGTATTAATTTGTCTGTTTTTAAAATAGTTTAATTGTATTTATTTTTATGGAAACACGTCTCTGCCTGCCACTCTGTAGATGAGCCTCTAGTCTAGCAATGGGTTTTTTTGCACTGAGGACGAGAAAGCCTTTAGGAACAACTGTTGGGTAAGTTCGTAACATATTTTTGCTGTGATATTAGCAGTTATTCTGAGGTCTGTGTGGTTAGCCACACATGCTAATGTTAACATAGCAACTCCTACGTCCTACAGTCTGCTTTGGCCCCGGTTCAGGTGTCACAGCAGAACGTTTTGTTCTTTTAGGAGAAAATGTCCGTTCACATGCAGGTATTACCATTCTGAAACATTCATTGACAAACGCTGAGGAACACTTCCTCTAAAATGTCTCCTTTGCCCTCAGATTCAGGATCAAATACCTAGGGCCAATCAGAAGCGAGGGTTGTGCATATCATTAATAATAATGAGGAAACCTGATGCTTCAAATGGACCTCTGAATCAGCAAACTTCTACATCAGAGAATAGAAGCATCATAGCTTTTTTCTTTATAAAAATGACTCATAAAGCATTGATTTACACTAGAGGACACTGGAAAAGTATTAAAAAAAGAGTAAACCACACCTTTAAAAAAATAGTTCAACTTCTTGAAAATGACAGCTGGAAGATTTTTGGTGTTTAAAGAAAGATGTAGGAAGAAAATGCCTATAAATCCTAAAAACGGGACTCTTAACGTGGTTTGGGGTTTTTTGATTACTCACCTGTCTGCTAGGTGGACTGGCCGGAGTGTGGAAGGTCGTGATGGGTGTGGGGGTGGAGCCAGGTCGGATGCTCCCGTTGGTGAGGCTGGTGGAGGTCTTAGTGGAGGCTGTGGTGCTGTGAGAGGAGGAGGAGGGCAGAGGCGAAGCAGAGGAGGTCTGAGTGGGAGGTTTGGAGGGAAGGATGGGGCGGGAGTACGTCCGTAGGGTCGGGGGTTTAGGTGGCGCGGGGACCAGGATGTGAGGGGACAGAGCTCCACCTGCTGCTGCTGCCGCCTTCGGACCATGGTTAGCAGAGACGGAGGGAGCGGGAGTGAGGGGGGGAGGAGGGGAGGAGGTGCTGGGTGTTAGCGTGGGAGTGGGTGAGTCCAGGAGCATGGGGTTGGGGATGAGCCGTGGAGGAGTGGGGGTTGTAGGTGTGGAGGGGGCTGATCCATTGGAGGTCTGTTCTGATTGGCTCTTCCGGAGCAGCTCCTTGTCCATCATTCAAGTCTGAAGTGAACTAAGACAAAAAGACAAAACATTTTAGACGTTAACGTCCCAAAATACATCAAACTCCTTTAAAGTTAAACTTTTTAAAGGATCGAGTTCTAAAACAAGAGGACTGAACCGTCATAGAACCTCGGCCCGGATGTAGACCTGCTGCTGTCTGGGATCATGGTTCTGTTCCACAACCCGGTTTGGTCCAATCACAGACTGATGGACTCCCATCTGATGCTGCAGTATGTCTCATAGTAAACTCAACAACAGCAAGGAGCCCAAACCATCAACCCTCCACCACTGTGCTGGGATCAGACGTTTGTGCTGCTGTGCATTATGGGTAAACATCTCCACATTGTTCAATCTCTTCCAAACATCTTGCTGAGTCTTTCTATAATGGTCTTGTGACCTCTGACCTTGGTGAACTTGAACGTCATTGAAGTCAAATTAAAAACTTGTTTTATAAACATTTTTTCAGTTTTCTATAGAATCCTCAATGTGGAATATTTCCTACTACTTCTGTAAAGTATATTGTTAATAAAACATGAACTGTGTATCCGTGTTCTAGTTGAGTTGTTTAAAAGTCATATTTTGTCTGAAGTGTTTTGGAGGAGCAGCGGTTCTACTCCGAGTCTCTCCCGAATGTCTGAGCTCCTCGCCCTATCTCTTAAGCCATGTTTCCATCGCAGGGTTCGGTACGGTTTGGTGCGGGTCGGATAGCTATTTTGTCTGTTTCCATTGTAAAACCGGTCCATACAACCGATCCGTACCGCTCCATTCATGGTCCATGAACGGTCCTCCTCAGCTGTGGGTCCATAGGAGAATGGAGCGGTACGGTTTGGGCGGAGCTGTAGCGTTAAAACAACACAGTCCACTGATCACTGCTTGTGACAAGCAAAACAAACCCTGGAGTGCCGTTACTTTATTACTACAGTGAGAAGTTATTTTATTAAGATAAAAACAATCCGTCCTGTAACAACAGACCCGAGGAGGCGGGTCTGGATCGGTGAATGAATCCCTCGCGATCCGCGGCTGGACCCGGCCGGTCGACGGCACCGGGTCCGCGAGGGATTCATTCACCGATCCAGACCCGTATGCCTCCTCGGGTCTGTCGGCAGAGATCCGACCGTTATTGTACACGGAAGTGATAAAATGCCAGCAAGTAGCACCAGGTTTGATCACTTTCAGAGCTCCAAACATTCAGCCATCAGCTGCGTTCAGGACGAGCTAGATGGATCGGTAAAAAAATGAAAGAGTTTATAAAGAATTTCACAGAATGCAGCTGAAGAATTCGAGTGGAAGACGGAACAGTGGAGAAATGAAAAGCCCCATTTAAGGACAGCGCTGGTATGACGTGATGATACGCATTTACGTATAACCCCGCCTAAGTAAGGGTCCGACAGCCGATGGAAACGCTCAACTGAAATAGCGGACCCGTATCAAACTACAAGGATCCGATCCGACCTGAACAAAACCCTGCAATGGAAACATGGCTTAAGGCTGAACCCGGCCACCCTGCAGACAAAACTCAAATCACCAGTGACAAAGGGCAGCCCTGGAGGAGTCCAACCCTCACCGGAAACAGGTCTGACTTACTGCCGGCTATGTGGAGCAAACTCACACTTCTCTGGTACAGGGACTGAATGGCCCTTAACAAAGACCATCCACCCCATAACTACAGGGTGCCCCTGGGGATACGATCTTAAGCCTTCTCCAAATCCACAAAACACATGTGGATTGGTTGGGCAAACTCCCATGACCCCTCCATCACCCTAGCGAGGGTAAAGAGCTGGTCCACAGTTCCACGACCAGGACGAAAACCACACTGCTCCTCCTCTATCCGAGATTCAACAATCAACCAGACCTTTCCTCTCCAGTACCATGGAGTAGACCTTTTGGAGGCTGAGGAGTGTGATCCCCCTATAGTTGGAACACACCCTCTGGTCCCTCTTTTTTAAATATCCTCACTATACATTTGGGCCTACCAGGTCTGCACAGCAGCTTCCTCTGCCATCTGATCCAGCTCACCAACAGGTGGTGATCAGTTGACAGCTCTGCTCCTCTCTTCACTCAAGTGTCCAAAACATACGGTCTCAGATCAGATGATACAACTATAAAGTCAATCATCGACCTGTGACCTAGGCTGCCCCAGTACCAGGTATACCGATGGGCATCCTTATGTTCGAACATGGTTTGTGTTATCGCCAAACTGCGAATTGCGCAGAAGTCCAAAAACAGAACACCACTCGAGTTCGGATTGGGTGGGTTGTTCCTCCTAATCATGCCCCTCCAGGTCAAGCTGTCATTGCCCACATGAGCATTAAAGTCCCCCAGCAGGACTATGAAGTCCCCAGTTGGAGCACCCTCTAGCACTCATCTCAGGGACTCCAAAAAGGGTGGGTACTCTGAACTGTTATTTGGTGCATATGCACAAAAACCAGTCAGGACCCATTCCCTGATCCGAAGGCAAAGGGAAGCTACCCTTTCATCCTCCCAGGGTAAACCTCAACATACAGGCAGTGAGTCTTGGGGCTAACAGAAAGCCTACCCCAGCCTTCCGCCTCTCACCCGGAGCAACTCCAGCATAAGAGTATCTAACCCCTCTCCAGGACTCGGGTTCCTGAGCCACGCTATGTGTCGAGGTGAGCCCAACTATATCTAGTTGGTACGGCTCAAACTTATCCACAAGCTCCAGCTCCTTCCCCACCAGAGAGGTGATGTCCCATGTCCTTATAGCAAGTTTTTGTCTCTGGGGATCAGACCACAAAAGCTCCCACCTTGGTCTGCCTGCCACTTGATCCACAATGCACCAGACCCTTCATGTTCCTCCTGCAGGTAGTGGGTCCACAGTTGGATGAGTCCATGCATCTGGTTCGGGCTGGGGCCGGTCGGGCCCCATGGGCAAAAGCCTGGCCACCAGGCGCTCGCTCACAGGCCCCAACCCCAGGCCTGGCTCTAGGGTGGGACCCCAGTAACCCTTCGGGCCGGGTACCTGGACTCTGTGCTGTTACTTCCATTAAGGGTCTTCTAACTATTTAGAAGGTAATAAAGATCAATATAACAAAGCCAAATACGAACTTAGATCTGCTATAAGGAAGGCCAAATCAAAGTACGCACAAAAATTAGAACAGCAAATTCAATCAAATGACACCAAATCTGTCTGGAAAAAATTACAACACATGACCAACTATAAAACTAGACCTCCCCTCCCTTCAGACATTGACAGCAACCTTCCGGATTCCCAACTTCCCAACAACTTCTAAGGCAGGTTCGAAAAGCAGCCTACCGCCTCCTTCCTCCCTCCTCCCCCTCCACCATTACTTCAATCCCTTATTAAGGAGGAGGAGGTCAGATCCTCCTTTAGTAAAAATAAAAAAAGGAAAGCAGCGGGGCCTGATGGCGTCAGCCCAGCTGTTCTGAAGCACTGTGCAGCCCAGCTAGCCCCAATCTTCACTTTCATCTTCAACTGCTCCCTCAGTCAGTGTACTGTCCCCAAATGCTTTAAGGACTCTGTCATCAAACCAGTACCCAAATCCAATAAAATATCATCCCTCAACGACTACAGACCAATAGCTCTCACTTCCGTAATAATTAAATCTTTTGAACACATAATACTCACCCACCTGAAAGAACTCACCTCCCCCCTCTTGGACAGTAACCAGTTTGCATACCGGAACAATAGATCTGTTGAAGATGCAATAAACCGGCAATTCACTGCATCTTGGAACACCTGGAATCCCCCCACACCTACGCCCAGATATTATTCATCGACTTCAGCTCTGCTTTTAATACAATCAACCAAGTCAACCTCTTCAATAAACTCATGGACATGAACACTGGCACCACTCTCCCCCACTGGATCCTTAACTTCCTGTCACAAAGGACACAGAGAGTCAGGATAGGTGGCCTCCTGTCCCAACCTCTGACCCTCAGCACAGGGGCCCCTCAAGGCTGTGTTCTCTCCCCTTGGCTCTTCTCCATCTACACAAACTCCCTCATATCCACCCACAGCTCAGTCTCCATCCTTAAATATGCAGATGACACCACCATCATTGGACTCATCACCAACAACAACGAGCTCCACTATCGTGAACAGGTTCAGTCACTTGGTGCCAAAACAACAACCTTCAGCTCAACACATCAAAAACTCAGGAACTCATAGTCGACTTCTCACGCTCCCCCACCGGAAAAAATCCAATCTCCATCTCCAACCAACCCATCACCATCACTGAGTCATTTAAATTCTTAGGTACACTCCTCTGTAATAACCTTAAATGGAAACAACACTCAGACCAGGTCTATAAAAAAGCCAATAAAAGATTATATTTTCTTAGACAGTTTAAAAAATTCAGAGTCAGACAAAACATCATAATTCAGTTCTACACCGCCATCATTCAGAGCATACTCACCTCATCCATAACAGTCTGGTATGGTGATTTGGACTCCCACTCATGCAAAAAACTACAGCGAATAATAGACAAATCATCTAAAATTACAGGTCATACCCTCCCCTGCATGGACACACTGTATCATAAACGCATCACACAACGAGCAATAAAAATCACCTCAGACCTTCTCATCCTGCACATCACCTGTTCACTCTGTTACCTTCTGGTAGACGCTACAGGTCCCTGCGTACAAAATCAGTCAGATTTAAAAACAGTTTTTTCCCAACAGCCGTACGGACATTAAACCAAGTCACCATCTAAAGTATTCATAACTGTCTGCCTACTGTTTGTATTGTGTATATTGATTGACACAGAGATGTGAGCATGTCCTTGCTGTACTGTAAACAAATTCCACCAACTCGTTGTGTGGCCATTAATAAACGAATAAAAAGATAATAATAATAAACAGCTCTTTGTCTCACCCTTCACGTAGGACCAATTTCTTATGGGTGACCCTACCAGGTGCAACAAGTGCCCCAGACAACATAACTCCTAGAATCGTTAGGGCACTCAAACTCCTCCACCACGGTAGGTGGCGGCTCAAGGAGGAGCTGTCTGATTTCAGATGAAATGACTATAATGAGATTAATTCCAGCCACAGGTGAAGGATTTACAGTCAGCTCTGACTCACGTAATTAAAAAACAAGTCTGTGCATTTTTTAATCAGTTGTAGCATGGTGAGATTGATTCTGATATTTGATCTTATCTTTTTATTAATCTCGTGTGTATTTTTCCCAGCGGCTGAGTGTGTTTGTGTTTGAAGTGCAGTGAAGCTACTCTGCTTCTGAAAACCGGTTCAAGGGTCAGGCTGAAACTTGATCAAACCGTCCAATGAGAGGAGAGAAAAGCACTTCTTAACAGGAAGAGAAGAAAACGTTCGTCTTCTCTATCCTGGTAAAAACAGTTTGAATCTCGGAACACGTTGATGATGTCAGAGAAAGTTACTAAACGTTGGAATGGGTGTGTTTAAACACAGCAGATCCAACATATCACATCATCATCCTCAGTTTTTCAACAGAAATTAACTCCAGATCGGATTTTACTGGATAATTTAACACCTGTACTATAGTCCAAACGGTTTAAATTATGTTTAGCCACAAATGCTGTAATTAAAACCAGTTACAGGAACCAGTCTGAGGCAACAAGATGCTTCTGCACAAAAGTTTCTGCAAGTTCCACAAAAAAAATAATCAAAATACATGCAACTTCATCATGTAGCTTTCAAATGATTTATTCTCACGGTCCTTTGTTGTGCATCATAAGACAACTTTTGAAAATTGCTATTCAGCTGTAAAAGTTACCAGACGTAAAATAAAGTTGTGTCATCATCACCCACCACATCTCACCAAGAAGTTCAACTAAAAAAAATTAGCTGAATTTGATTTGGTCAAATCTTTAAAATAATCTTTTAGATCAGAGGATGTGTTGTGAATGATTCTCAGCTATTAAATGTCCTTTATTAAAGTGTTTGTTCAGTTTAGAGCAGACTGAGAGGTTTGCCTCTCCTGGAGGATAAAAACAGACGAGCAATCGGTCTGCAGACGGGTTTGAGGTTTGTGATGAACCTCAGAACTTCAACAGCTCAACCACTGAGTGTGAAACACACATGTGTAAACAACCAGTGAGTGTGAAACACACAAGTGTAAACAACAACCAGTGAGTGTGAAACACACACGTGTAAACAACAACCAGTGAGTGTGAAACACACACGTGTAAACAACAACCAGTGAGTGTGAAACACACACGTGTAAACAACAACCAGTGAGTGTGAAACACACACATGTAAACAACAACCAGTGAGTGTGAAACACACACGAGGAAACAACAAGAACCAGTGAGTGTGAAACACACACGAGTAAACAACAAGAACCAGTGAGTGTGAAACACACACGAGTAAACAACAAGGACCAGTGAGTGTGAAACACACATGTGTAAACAACAACCAGTGAGTGTGAAACACACACGTGTAAACAACAACCAGTGAGTGTGAAACACACACATGTAAACAACAAGGACCAGTGAGTGTGAAACACACATGTGTAAACAACAACCAGTGAGTGTGAAACACACACGTGTAAACAACAACCAGTGAGTGTGAAACACACACGTGTAAACAACAACCAGTGAGTGTGAAACACACATGTGTAAACAACAACCAGTGAGTGTGAAACACACACATGTAAACAACAAGGACCAGTGAGTGTGAAACACACACGTGTAAACAACAACCAGTGAGTGTGAAACACACACGTGTAAACAACAAGAACCAGTGAGTGTGAAACACACATGTGTAAACAACAACCAGTGAGTGTGAAACACACACGTGTAAACAACAACAACCAGTGAGTGTGAAACACACACGTGTAAACAACAAGAACCAGTGAGTGTGAAACACACATGTGTAAACAACAACCAGTGAGTGTGAAACACACACGTGTAAACAACAACCAGTGAGTGTGAAACACACACGTGTAAACAACAACAACCAGTGAGTGTGAAACACACATGTGTAAACAACAAGAACCAGTGAGTGTGAAACACACATGTGTAAACAACAACCAGTGAGTGTGAAACACACACGTGTAAACAACAACAACCAGTGAGTGTGAAACACACACGTGTAAACAACAACAACCAGTGAGTGTGAAACACACATGTGTAAACAACAACCAGTGAGTGTGAAACACACACATGTAAACAACAAGGACCAGTGAGTGTGAAACACACACATGTAAACAACAAGAACCAGTGAGTGTGAAACACACACGTGTAAACAACAACCAGTGAGTGTGAAACACACACGTGTAAACAACAAGAACCAGTGAGTGTGAAACACACACGTGTAAACAACAAGAACCAGTGAGTGTGAAACACACACATGTAAACAACAAGGACCAGTGAGTGTGAAACACACACATGTAAACAACAAGAACCAGTGAGTGTGAAACACACACATGTAAACAACAAGGACCAGTGAGTGTGAAACACACATGTAAACAACAAGAACCAGTGAGTGTGAAACACACACGTGTAAACAACAACAACCAGTGAGTGTGAAACACACACGTGTAAACAACAAGAACCAGTGAGTGTGAAACACACATGTGTAAACAACAACAACCAGTGAGTGTGAAACACACACGTGTAAACAACAAGAACCAGTGAGTGTGAAACACACACGTGTAAACAACAAGAACCAGTGAGTGTGAAACACACATGTGTAAACAACAACCAGTGAGTGTGAAACACACATGTGTAAACAACAACCAGTGAGTGTGAAACACACACGTGTAAACAACAAGAACCAGTGAGTGTGAAACACACACGTGTAAACAACAACCAGTGAGTGTGAAACACACATGTGTAAACAACAACCAGTGAGTGTGAAACACACACGAGAAAACAACAAGACCAGTGAGTGTGAAACACACACGTGTAAACAACAAGAACCAGTGAGTGTGAAACACACACGTGTAAACAACAACCAGTGAGTGTGAAACACACATGTGTAAACAACAACCAGTGAGTGTGAAACACACACATGTAAACAACAACCAGTGAGTGTGAAACACACACGAGGAAACAACAAGAACCAGTGAGTGTGAAACACACACGTGTAAACAACAACAACCAGTGAGTGTGAAACACACACGTGTAAACAACAACCAGTGAGTGTGAAACACACACGTGTAAACAACAAGAACCAGTGAGTGTGAAACACACACGTGTAAACAACAACCAGTGAGTGTGAAACACACACGTGTAAACAACAACCAGTGAGTGTGAAACACACACATGTAAACAACAAGAACCAGTGAGTGTGAAACACACATGTGTAAACAACAACCAGTGAGTGTGAAACACACACGTGTAAACAACAAGAACCAGTGAGTGTGAAACACACATGTGTAAACAACAACCAGTGAGTGTGAAACACACACGTGTAAACAACAAGGACCAGTGAGTGTGAAACACACACATGTAAACAACAAGGACCAGTGAGTGTGAAACACACACGTGTAAACAACAAGAACCAGTGAGTGTGAAACACACACGTGTAAACAACAACAACCAGTGAGTGTGAAACACACACGTGTAAACAACAAGGACCAGTGAGTGTGAAACACACATGTAAACAACAACAACCAGTGAGTGTGAAACACACAAGAGTAAACAACAAGAACCAGTGAGTGTGAAACACACACGTGTAAACAACAACCAGTGAGTGTGAAACACACATGTGTAAACAACAACCAGTGAGTGTGAAACACACACGTGTAAACAACAACAACCAGTGAGTGTGAAACACACACGTGTAAACAACAAGAACCAGTGAGTGTGAAACACACATGTGTAAACAACAAGCCAGTGAGTGTGAAACACACACGTGTAAACAACCAGTGAGTGTGAAACACACACGTGTAAACAACCAGTGAGTGTGAAACACACATGTGTAAACAACAAGAACCAGTGAGTGTGAAACACACATGTGTAAACAACAAGAACCAGTGAGTGTGAAACACACATGTGTAAACAACAACCAGTGAGTGTGAAACACACATGTGTAAACAACAACCAGTGAGTGTGAAACACACACGTGAAAACAACAACCAGTGAGTGTGAAACACACATGTGTAAAACAACCAGTGAGTGTGAAACACACACGTGTAAACAACAACCAGTGAGTGTGAAACACACACGTGTAAACAACCAGTGAGTGTGAAACACACACGTGTAAACAACCAGTGAGTGTGAAACACACACGTGTAAACAACAACAACCAGTGAGTGTGAAACACACACATGTAAACAACAAGGACCAGTGAGTGTGAAACACACACGTGTAAACAACAACCAGTGAGTGTGAAACACACACGTGTAAACAACAAGAACCAGTGAGTGTGAAACACACATGTGTAAACAACAACCAGTGAGTGTGAAACACACA
>SSNR01000115.1:1388232-1399956 GCA_006937965.1 Callopanchax toddi
AACCAGTGAGTGTGAAACACACATGTGTAAACAACAACCAGTGAGTGTGAAACACACACGTGTAAACAACAACAACCAGTGAGTGTGAAACACACATGTGTAAACAACAAGAACCAGTGAGTGTGAAACACACATGTGTAAACAACAACCAGTGAGTGTGAAACACACACGTGTAAACAACAAGGACCAGTGAGTGTGAAACACACACATGTAAACAACAAGGACCAGTGAGTGTGAAACACACACGTGTAAACAACAAGAACCAGTGAGTGTGAAACACACACGTGTAAACAACAACAACCAGTGAGTGTGAAACACACACGTGTAAACAACAAGGACCAGTGAGTGTGAAACACACATGTGTAAACAACAAGAACCAGTGAGTGTGAAACACACATGTGTAAACAACAACCAGTGAGTGTGAAACACACACGTGTAAACAACAACCAGTGAGTGTGAAACACACATGTGTAAAACAACCAGTGAGTGTGAAACACACACGTGTAAACAACAACCAGTGAGTGTGAAACACACACGTGTAAACAACCAGTGAGTGTGAAACACACACGTGTA
Source organism: Callopanchax toddi (assembly GCA_006937965.1). Lineage (NCBI taxonomy): Eukaryota > Metazoa > Chordata > Actinopteri > Cyprinodontiformes > Nothobranchiidae > Callopanchax > Callopanchax toddi. The sequence continues at coordinate 1,388,806 of SSNR01000115.1, forward strand.
AACAACCAGTGAGTGTGAAACACACACGTGTAAACAACCAGTGAGTGTGAAACACACACGTGTAAACAACAACAACCAGTGAGTGTGAAACACACACATGTAAACAACAACCAGTGAGTGTGAAACACACACGAGGAAACAACAAGAACCAGTGAGTGTGAAACACACACGAGTAAACAACAAGAACCAGTGAGTGTGAAACACACATGTGTAAACAACAACCAGTGAGTGTGAAACACACACGAGTAAACAACAAGGACCAGTGAGTGTGAAACACACACGTGTAAACAACAACAACCAGTGAGTGTGAAACACACACGTGTAAACAACAACAACCAGTGAGTGTGAAACACACACGTGTAAACAACAACCAGTGAGTGTGAAACACACACATGTAAACAACAAGAACCAGTGAGTGTGAAACACACACGTGTAAACAACAAGAACCAGTGAGTGTGAAACACACACGTGTAAACAACAACCAGTGAGTGTGAAACACACATGTGTAAACAACAACCAGTGAGTGTGAAACACACACGTGTAAACAACAAGAACCAGTGAGTGTGAAACACACATGTGTAAACAACAACAACCAGTGAGTGTGAAACACACACATGTAAACAACAACGACCAGTGAGTGTGAAACACACACATGTAAACAACAACAACCAGTGAGTGTGAAACACACACGTGTAAACAACAACCAGTGAGTGTGAAACACACACGTGTAAACAACAACAACCAGTGAGTGTGAAACACACACGTGTAAACAACAAGAACCAGTGAGTGTGAAACACACATGTGTAAACAACAACCAGTGAGTGTGAAACACACACGTGTAAACAACAAGAACCAGTGAGTGTGAAACACACACGTATAAACAACAAGAACCAGTGAGTGTAAAACACACACGAGTAAACAACAACCAGTGAGTGTGAAACACACACATGTAAACAACAAGGACCAGTGAGTGTGAAACACACACATGTAAACAACAAGAACCAGTGAGTGTGAAACACACACATGTAAACAACAAGAACCAGTTAGTGTGAAACACACATGTGTAAACAACAACCAGTGAGTGTGAAACACACACGTGTAAACAACAACAACCAGTGAGTGTGAAACACACACGTGTAAACAACAAGAACCAGTGAGTGTGAAACACACATGTGTAAACAACAACCAGTGAGTGTGAAACACACATGTGTAAACAACAAGAACCAGTGAGTGTGAAACACACACGTGTAAACAACAACAACCAGTGAGTGTGAAACACACACGTGTAAACAACAAGAACCAGTGAGTGTGAAACACACACGTGTAAACAACAACAACCAGTGAGTGTGAAACACACACGTGTAAACAACAACCAGTGAGTGTGAAACACACACGTGTAAACAACAACCAGTGAGTGTGAAACACACATGTGTAAAACAACCAGTGAGTGTGAAACACACACGTGTAAACAACAACCAGTGAGTGTGAAACACACACGTGTAAACAACCAGTGAGTGTGAAACACACACGTGTAAACAACAACCAGTGAGTGTGAAACACACACATGTAAACAACAAGAACCAGTGAGTGTGAAACACACACGTGTAAACAGCAAGAACCAGTGAGTGTGAAACACACACGTGTAAACAACAAGAATCAGTGAGTGTGAAACACACATGTGTAAACAACAAGAACCAGTGAGTGTGAAACACACACATGTAAACAACAACAACCAGTGAGTGTGAAACACACACGTGTAAACAACAACAACCAGTGAGTGTGAAACACACACGTGTAAACAACAACAACCAGTGTGAAACACTAACATATAAACAACAACAGCATCCTGGGAGTGTGAGAAACACACACTTGTAAACAACAACTCTAGACCTGACTTGTACTTGCTTCTCTAAGGACTTCTATCTCGGAGATCGACACCTAAAATAACTAAAAACCTTTTTTCTAGCAGAAAGAAATAATCTGAATTATTTTATTAAAGTAACTCAAACTAACTCATTTTAATATTAATGCTTTCGTGACTCAACAGGTTGTTCTGTATTTTTGAATAAAACCAAACTTTGTCATGTTTTAGTCAGGCGGTCCTCTGGTCACCTGGACTCAGGTGAATCCGCTCCATCAGGTGTTGTTTCAGATGCTGACCTCTGACCCCGCAGCCCAAGCAGAGCCGCGCGCTGTGACAGAGGCCAGAGATCACGCACGTGACAGTCAAAAAAAGAAAAAGCACGGTGCCAGGCCTCCAGACCGGAGAGGTCTCACGGTAAACGGGTACTGGGGACCTCACGGTGCAGCCTCCCGGTCACCTACCTGCTGAAGGAGGCGTCGTCCCGGGGTTTACTCCCGGTGAGGTCCATCTGGACGTGAGCGCATGTTGAGTGTTTTCAGACGAGCGGGTCTCGGCGGCTCCGATGGGCGTGTTGAAGCCTCACTTCCTCGTCTGACAGCACCGACAGCAGCACGTAAGCGTCCCCAGACGGTAATCCAGCAGCCGAGCCTCCGAACGGACCACCGTGGCCACGCAGAGAGCCCAAACGTAGAAATCACGCAACACGGGCCCGTTTATCATGTGTTTGTACGTGTATGCATGCGTGTCGCACTCTGTTTATGGTTTCATCCCTGCCCCGGTTTTCCCCCGCAGAACAGTTCGTAAGTCCGGTCTCCGGAGGGGGTTAGGGGGTCCACCGGTCTCCGGTGAACCAGCAGCCGTCTCACCAGCCGGGTATGCGGCGGGAATAAGCCCGGCTCGGGGCCACCGTATAGCGGCTGTGAGGGGCCTGGTCAGTCCGCTGCTGGAGCAAAGCGATGGAAGGAGGTCTGGAGCTCAGAGAGGAGGGCGGGACAGCGCCACCCCGCGTCTAGGAGGACCGGAACCATACACACAGTTTTTACTTTTTAATTTAGTCTGTGCTTTTATTTCTTTTTACTTTTATGCTTCAGTATTTTATTTTTTATTTTATGACAGTGAATTATTATATTTATACGTGTTTTTTTGTTTGTTTACTTCCGTTAACAGTTTTTATTTTATTTTGTATTGTGTAAGTATTTTAAATTAAAGCACAACTGTAAAAAGAAAAAAAAACAAAGAATGATCATCAAAATCAGAACATTTACAAAAAAGTGAGAGACACAAAATAGCAGCTAAAATAGGACATTTTCCAAAATTAAGCTAGAATGGGAAAAAATTTCCTAAATAGATCTGGAATATTTAGTTTATGTTTTTAAACTTTTGAGAGAAAAAATAAGTAAAAACCTAAATGTTGTGTTTTTATTTTAATATAAATAATAAACGTGTAAACGTTCTGTTGTATCTAAAGAAAAATAAAACTACGATGAGAGATGTTTTCATGTAAAAGTTAAATTATAAAAACTATACCGTGTTAAACAGCTGAAAATGTTTGAATGAGGCACATGAACCAGATGTGAATGAGGATAATTTATTTAAAAAACTAGCAACAGAAAAGTCAGCGTTGTAGAAAAACTGATGTCTTCAGTAACTGGAGAAGCTGATCCAGAGTCAGACCACCTGCTGCTGAGGAAACCTCAAGGAGCTGAGGACTGATCCAGGATCTGGTCCGCGTGTTTGTGGTCACGTGACCTCACAGTGTCGCGTGCCAGTAATCCTCTGTCTCTGAACCAGCAACAAATCGATGCGCTTTCTATAATCTGCAGGTGTCAGTCAGCATCACACCGGAAACGTCAAACCTTCAAAATAAAATGCAATGTTTGTCAAGAGAAAAAACGTAAAAATGAACGAAAATGAGGCATTCAGTCCATCTGTCCATCACATTTTGACGAAAAAGTATCTTTTTTTCCAACGAAATCCCTTCAAAGCTCCGCCCCCCTGATGGAAGGTCATGACGCACCTTTATCAAAGTGATCTGTCATCAGATGTCGTTTTGTTCCAATTTTATTTAGGATTTAAGATCTTGTTGTAAAGTGTCTTTGAGTAGTTTTAAAAAGCGCTATATAAAACCTATGCATCATCATCATTATTATTATTATTATTATTTTCTAATAAGAATGGAGCAAAGTATGCTTTTATTTTGAAAGTCTGAACAGTAGTTTACTTATTTAAACTTGACTCAGGTGTTGCCGCAGGGCTCTATCACCATAGCAACCGGATCACTACGTTTTCTACACGTTTTAAATCAGAATAAATAATAAAATGCTGCTTTTTTTACTACGATGTTTGGAGACGTGAAGGAGTGACTCGCTGAGAGCAGGACCTGACCTGGTGCACAGCGGAAACCTTCTTCTGAAGGAAAAATGCCTTCAACGGTGGTCTTCAACAACAAACCGGGAGAAGCGGCCTGGAAACCCAAACCGGTGCCGGTTAAAGCGACCAGCGGGGCAGAAACCGAACTCAGAGGCTCTGTGCGTAAAGAACGCGCGTCCAGTTGGACGCGGCAGCGCGCTCGGGACCGGAACACGAGAGGCACAACCGAACCTCAAGGGCCTAACTCCAGAGCGAGCTGCGGGAGGAGAGCCAGGTCCACTTCTACCGCTCCGAAAGCCACAGAGAACGGATCCAGGACCGACCCGAACCACCGGAGAGCGACCAGCTGCGCGAGGAGAGCTGTCGACCAGAAGCCCCGGGACCAGACCAGGTGTGTCCGGGACCAGACCGCGTGTTCCCGGGACCAGACCAGGTGTGCCCGGGACCAGACCAGGTGTGCCCGGGACCAGACCAGGTGTGCCCGGGACCAGACCAGGTGTTCCCGGGACCAGACCGGGTGTCCGGCTCAGAGGGACCGAGCCGAGCCAAAGGTTCCGATCAGGTGAGACAGTCGGTCCAAGTCATTTCAATGAGTCAAACCTGTTAAACACATAAAAATAAACACAAAGTTTAAAATCTACATTAATCCCATCTTAAGTCTCATTTTGACAGATCGTTTCTGCGAAGTTTGGTAGAAATTTTAATTTCTGTTAGAAAAAAATGAAGGAACAAAACAGATTTTAAAACATGAAACAAAGAATTTGACTTTAAATCCAGTTTTAGCTCCAAACAGGTTTTATAGATGAAATGTTTCTGATGGATTGAGTCTGTTTTAATCCTGTTAGTTTGTTTCTCATTTATTCATATCTCATATTAAATCATCCTGTTTCATTTTGGTTTAATTTTCTTTACGCTCACATCAACTTTTCATCTGTTTCTCTAAAAAATCTGCTTGTAAAAATATTCAGTTATTAACATTATTCAGATACCTGGAGCTTCAACATTCAGCTTGAATATCTTTGTTTTGCATCCTCAGTTTGGTCCCTTTTTATTCGTATTTTTAGACTGAATAAACATAATGAAAACATTTGATATAATCAGTTTGCTGTGGACGTGAAGGCGTCCTGCTGCAGCTCCAGAAGTCTCCTCCCTCCATCTGCTGCAGCAGGTTAATCCCACAACTTACCTCCTGCTGGTGACCTTTTAACCCTCAGTGATGTCCTGCAGGAAAGCGTTTGCACTGGGTGCTGAAATACAAGATACTTAGTCATAAAACTCCAATAAAGTTTATTTTTTCAAATCTAAAAGCAGAATAATTTATCCTGTTCAAATCTAAGAAGTCTGCTGCTCTGACGTGACTTTTACCTTCTTCCTGTTGGTATCTTCGACATTTGGAGTGAAGATCTAAAAGCATTAAGTGCCAAAATGATAGAAAACCAACTGTTATTAAAGATATATCAGTTTTTACATCTTAATCTCTAATAAAATTTAAAAAGAACATTTTAAAGGCATATTATGCAGTTTTGGCCTGTTTTTAGCTCCCCCTAGTGTCCGTTTTAAATCACTGCAGTAAAAACGTTAGCATTGTTTTTTTTAATTCAACCTTTATTTTCCCAGGTAAAATGTTTGAGAACATGTTCCCATTTACAAACATGACCCGACCAAGAGGTCTTGGAAGGAGGTGCAAAGACAACAACAGCAACAACAAAACGGATAAACACCTAAGTACAAATCAAACATAATAGGCAACAGGCAAAAAATAAATAATTTAATGTGTGTGTGAATGTATGCAATTAAGTGTATTCTAGGTGATCAACAAGAGCAGCAGTCCGTTATGATCTGATGGAGTTTAGATCTAAAGGTCGTGATAGATATGTTTGTGATAATGGTGATAGATTGTGACCCCTCTGTTAATCCAGCTGCACTGGCTTCCAGTTAATTCTAGAATCCACTACAAGATCCTTGTCCTGACGTGGAGAGCCCTGCAAGGTCTGACACCAGCATACATTACTGCTTATCTAAAACCCTACACTCCATCCAGATCCCTCAGGTCCTCTGAACTATGTCTGGTTTTAGGGACTGAGAACTAAAGGAGACAGAGCCTTTTCATCTGTGGCTCCAAGGCTCTGGAACTCACTTCCTCTCTCTCTGAAGTCTGTGGACTCAAAAGTTAAAAACTCATCTGTTCAAATCTGCCTTTGTTTAACTTGTTGTACTTGTGTCATGTTTTCTCATCTTTTACTCATTTTTTCACATCTGTTATTTTGTACAAATGTTTTCTCTTGTTAAGCGCTTTGTGATTTGTATCTTGAAAGGCGCTCTATAAATACATTTTTACTTACTTACTTACTATATCAAAGTCCCAAGTTTCAGGGTGTTTTGTAGAGTGTTCCAGTCAGATGCTGCTGCAAAGTGGAAGGATTTGTGGCCAAAGACAGTAGAGGTGTTTGGGATGATGAGTTTAGTATATTCACTAGACCTACAGTAGTGTGATAATTATTATGAGCGAGGTGAAGAAGAGAGGACAGATAGAGAGGTGTCTTGCCCAGAATTGTCTTGTAAACAAACAGAAGCCAGTGGTGGAGTCTGCGGCCGGGTGTGAAGGGAGGGCCAGCCCATCAGTTTATAGAGATCACAGTGGTGAGTGAAGGGAGCATTAGTGACAAAACGGATGGCTGGGTGATAAAGAACGTCCAGTTTTTTTAGGGCAGAGCATGAAGCCATTTTGTAGATGATGTCACCATAGTCCAGAATTGGTAGTATAGTCATTTTAACAAGGATATGTTTGGCAGAGTGAGTAAAGGAAGCTTTGTTACGAAAAAGAAAAGCAAGTCTTGCTTTGACTTTTGTTTGCAGAATGTTGATCTGAGTGGTGAAAGATCATGATGAATCCAGCCAGATGCCCAGATATTTGTAGGTTGTGACATCATCCAAGACAGAGCCATCAGCACAGCAGATCATTGGGGGTTGGAGGTTTGGTTTTTCCTATCAAAGATGATGCATTTGGTCTTCTTGGCATTAAGGCAGAGATGGAGGTGAAAGGATTGTTCAACAGAGGTGAGGCTGAGCTGAAGTGTGGATGCTGCTGAGTTGAGAGAAGGACCAGCTGAGTACAGGATGATGTCATCAGCACCATCCTGTACTCAGCTGATCCTTCTCTCAGTTGTTTCTGCTCAGAATCCCCTAAATCTACCTGTAGAAATGTCTCCTCAGCCTTCACTGCTTTCTACTGGAGCGGTTCATCACTCATGACTGGAGCCATCTGAGCTCAACGTAGTGTTTACTGTGGTTTTTATGTGTATGTGTGGGTGTATGTGTGCCTGGGAATGGGTTGTGGACTGGGAGGGGAGAGTGTCATAATTGTTCTATGTGTGGGAAAGGGAGGGAATGTGGGTTGTATGGGTCATTTTAATCTGTCAAGCGCTTTGTGTTGCTCGCTGGGGCATGAAAGGTGCTATGTAAATAAAGTTTGATTTGATTTGAAAAACACTGTGGTGCTAGTATAACAGCTAGCCACATTGGGTTAGCCTAACCCAATCCTAAGCCTAACCCAAGCCTAACCCCTCATGAGATACAGGGGCACAAGGGGGGAAAGTTAGGATGATTCTAATGGCTCACGACTGTCAGGGGGCCCCAAAAAGTTTCTAATCCCTATGGACAAACTGCCACTGGACCCAAAATCCCTGGTGGCCCCCCTCGAGAGATACGTGACTTTGTGAGACTCTTGAGTCCGAGCCATTTTTGGACGTTTTGTCCACTTTTAGTGTACACCTTTATATTATAGTTTTTATGACTTGTTTGGTATCAATCTTTTCAGCACAACCTCCACTATGTGATTTTTGTGACACTTCTTCATTTTTCCATACTTTAGTAACACACTGAACCTGAAATAATACAAAATATAAATTTTCGAGTTGAAATATTTGCATATTTATTACTGTAAAAACCAAAAATGTTTGTAACGAAGTGCTTTCACAACTTAAAATGAAATTATAGGATGTAATTTTAAAAATAAAAAGGTCAAATGTAGCAGACAACAGTTATATACAAGTTTTTTACATCAAAATGCAAGCTCAGAAGTTACAGTCATGGTGAATCGTGATCGTAATGATCCACAGACCAGTTCTGGCCCTTGACCCAGTGCTTGGAGACCTCGATTTAAGAAGTTTTTAAAAATATTCATTAAGAGGAAACACAGATTATTTCCCCTCCATAAGGCGTGTAGATATCAAACCAAAGTTTATTTAGAGCGCACCATGTGGAATACAACAAATAAAACAAAAACAAACAAAATATAATGTCACATAAAACAATTTAAGCTAAATATAAAATAAGAGTATAAGAGGATATTTAGAGGGCATTACAAAATAAAAGCATGCTGCAAAGCAGAATGTGGTTTTTAATAATAATGATTTTTCTGTTTATATGGTTGCCTGGAGCCGAAACTGAAATGTGTATCGGATGAATGACGCACCTGGAAATGAAACCTGTGGATCTCTGAGCTCTGAGAGGAGCCTCGACTTTATTTACCCACAAACCAACAGCTTCAACAACATTTCTGATCAATTTAGTGTCTTTGATTGTTTTTATGAACAACCCGTCTGAGACGAGGCAGGGATCATTTCATTTTTCTTTATTTGAGAATTTAATTTGAAAATTGATATGAAGAAAATAGAAAATGGCCCCAAACTTTAGGCATTAAGATAAAAACCAATCTGTGTGTGTTTCAGTTACAAAGCTTTCACCATCATCCCGCCGAACCCGAAGAAGAGAAGAGAAATCCAGAAAAGTGAGTTGGGTGTTTGTTTTATCAGCTGAGTGTAAGTATTTGTTTACATGTTGTGTGTCGTCTGATTGGCTGAGCAGAGGCGGAGGCGGAGCTCGCTGCTTTAGAGAAGCTGCGTCTGAGTATGTCCTACGTGTCCATCAACCCCAGCAGTGTAGGTGAGACGCCTGTGGAGGGAAACGTCTGCTGTGTTTGTTTATTGTTTACTGGATGTGTGTGTGTGTGTGTGTGTGTGTGTGTGTGTGTGTGTGTGCGCTGCATTCACAGGCGGCTGTTTGAGTCGGNAACAACAACCAGTGAGTGTGAAACACACACGTGTAAACAACAACAACCAGTGAGTGTGAAACACACACGTGTAAACAACAAGAACCAGTGAGTGTGAAACACACACGTGTAAACAACAACCAGTGAGTGTGAAACACACATGTGTAAACAACAACCAGTGAGTGTGAAACACACACGTGTAAACAACAACCAGTGAGTGTGAAACACACACATGTAAACAACAAGAACCAGTGAGTGTGAAACACACACGTGTAAACAACAAGAACCAGTGAGTGTGAAACACACATGTGTAAACAACAACCAGTGAGTGTGAAACACACACATGTAAACAACAAGTACCAGTGAGTGTGAAACACACACATGTAAACAACAAGAAACAGTGAGTGTGAAACACACACATGTAAACAACAACCAGAGAGTGTGAAACACACACGTGTAAACAACAACCAGTGAGTGTGAAACACACACGTGTAAACAACCAGAAAGTGTGAAACACACACGTGTAAACAACAACAACCAGTGAGTGTGAAACACACACGTGTAAACAACAAGAACCAGTGAGTGTGAAACACACACGTGTAAACAACAAGAACCAGTGAGTGTGAAACACACATGTGTAAACAACAACCAGTGAGTGTGAAACACACATGTGTAAACAACAACCAGTGAGTGTGAAACACACACGTGTAAACAACCAGTGAGTGTGAAACACACACGTGTAAACAACCAGTGAGTGTGAAAAACACACGTGTAAACAACAAGAACCAGTGAGTGTGAAACACACACGTGTAAACAACAACCAGTGAGTGTGAAACACACACGTGTAAACAACCAGTGAGTGTGAAACACACACGTGTAAACAACAACCAGTGAGTGTGAAACACACACATGTAAACAACAAGGACCAGTGAGTGTGAAACACACATGTGTAAAACAACCAGTGAGTGTGAAACACACATGTATAAACAACAACCAGTGAGTGTGAAACACACACGTGTAAACAACCAGTGAGTGTGAAACACACATGTAAACAACAAGGACCAGTGAGTGTGAAACACACACATGTAAACAACAAGGACCAGTGAGTGTGAAACACACACATGTAAACAACAAGGACCAGTGAGTGTGAAACACAACGTGTAAACAACAACCAGTGAGTGTGAAACACACATGTGTAAAACAACCAGTGAGTGTGAAACACACACGTGTAAAAACAACAACCAGTGAGTGTGAAACACACACGTGTAAACAACAAGAACCAGTGAGTGTGAAACACACAAGTGTAAACAACAACCAGTGAGTGTGAAACACACACGTGTAAACAACCAGTGAGTGTGAAACACACACGTGTAAACAACCAGTGAGTGTGAAACACACACGTGTAAACAACAAGAACCAGTGAGTGTGAAACACACACATGTAAACAACAAGAACCAGTGAGTGTGAAACACACACATGTAAACAGCAAGGACCAGTGAGTGTGAAACACACACATGTAAACAACAAGGACCAGTGAGTGTGAAACACACACATGTAAACAACAAGAACCAGTGAGTGTGAAACACACACGTGTAAACAACAAGAACCAGTGAGTGTGAAACACACACATGTAAACAGCAAGGACCAGTGAGTGTGAAACACACACATGTAAACAACAAGGACCAGTGAGTGTGAAACACACATGTAAACAACAAGAACCAGTGAGTGTGAAACACACACGTGTAAACAACAACAACCAGTGAGTGTGAAACACACACGTGTAAACAACAACAACCAGTGAGTGTGAAACACACACGTGTAAACAACAACAACCAGTGAGTGTGAAACACACACGTGTAAACAACAA
>SSNR01000115.1:1410164-1438869 GCA_006937965.1 Callopanchax toddi
CATGCTCGCTTCTTGTTTGGGTGTTTTTACCTTTGAGGTTATGAAAATGTTTGAAATAAGGAGTTTGAAAGTATTTCATAAAATAGTATAGTCATAACAATAAATTGCTGTCCATATTAGACATTCTATCAGCTGTAGTTCATAAATAAATGAAAAATTTGAGATGCTTTCTTTTTAATAGTCATGATTTTCTTGTTTGCTACTGTCAATGTTTAATTTAAACTTTGTAAAACATTAAACAATAAGACTCATCTTTTACTTTAATTGACAAAGACTTAGAAATGTTTACTGTTCAATGGGGAAAAATCAACTGAAAATTCTACAAATAAAATCCTTTTCAAAAATTAACAAAGTAAAACTAAAAATGTACAGGATTCATACATTTATTTTAAAATACTGTAATGAAGCATTTACAAACGTGATACTTAAATTAGACTGAACAAACTTTGCTTGGTCACATTATTATTTATTATTAATATTTATGTGCAATGTAATAATATAATGGGATATTCAGTTGTGTTTTAGACTGTTTTTAAGGCTTATTGTCACTTATCCTGCCAACTAAGTTTAAAATTATGTTATGTTTAGATTTTTTTGTAAATTGTTTAACCATTTAAGGCAAGTGACCGTATTTGATCACTTATATCTCTGCTTTAAATTTTGATTTACAGCCTAAACCTGAAACTATTGCAATTATAAAAAAGGAACAATAAGGAAGAGAAAATAAACAAGATTTTAAAAATTTTTTAAAAATTATAATAAAAGTAAAAAAAAATAAAATAAAAACATTAAACAGACAAATTTAAATTCAACCCATTAAAGGGAACTCACTGAAATGTTTTACATAATTAAAGTTTTAACCACTGAGTCCTTTTTTAAGGCTATTAAAAGATATTTATCTGAAGTATAATTTATTAGATTTTAAATATTAGTTTATTCAACGTTTGTACTTTAAAAACTCGTTAGTTTTTTCTTGCTTTATTTATTTTAAATTGTAAAACTTTGTTGTAAAAGTTCCAGGTTTAGGCTGCAAATCAAAAATTAAACCAAGTGATCAAATGGTAACTTGCTATATGAAGGATTACGAAAGTTGCGATACAAATTGGCAAAATAAAATAAACAATAGCTTTAATGAAGTAGAATTTTAATGCAATTTTTTTATACTGGACATAATTTTGTTATGCTTTCTGTATCCAAACGTTTCTTCTTAAAATAAACTTGTTATTTTGCGTGTTTGTAAGGGCATTTCATCATATCATCTATTTTCCGACGGCAACTAAAGGCATCCTGGTTCTGATCTTTGTGCGAAGCGGTAGCAGTTAGCTAGGGACAGCGCGAACCCTCCGATTGGGAAATAACACGGCGGAGGAGACCGACTCTGGACGGGGAAAACCTCATTATAACACATAACACAATTACTGCAACGAACATACAATGGTAAGAGGACGTTTAATATATGTTATATTTGTCTGGTGGTAATCTTTTCTAATGAGTTTAGCTGAAAGCTAGCTGGCTAATGCTAAGCGGCTAGCGAACTGTTTTCCTGACTCATTATCGAACAGAAGCCATTTTACAGCAGGCTGTTAGCGTGTCCTGACCGCTGCCGTTTTCTCGCCGGAGACACTGTCTATCTTTAAAGATATCCACAGACACCACCTCTTTATCTAAATGAGTATAATGGAGGAAACAGACGCTGGGGTTTGATTAAAAAGTCGTCCACCCAGCGAGCCGAGCTAAGTGGCTATTCTGAAGAAGCTAAGACTTCGCAGTTGCGTAGCAGAGTCGAACTACAGCTCAGCGAGAGAAAATCCCAACAATGATTTTATACAGCAGATTCCGTGCAGCTCGTGTTCTTCCCTCATATGAACAATGTCTTAGGTAAGTGGTTATTATCAAAACTAGACTCAGAAGAAGAGAACAACCGGCCCTCCAGCGCTTTGGTTTCAGGAGGCTAAATGATCCTGGAGAACCTGGAAAATGTAAAATCCCTCATTTTATTTCCTAAAGAGGATGCGAGGTGTTTTATGTATGTTTGGATTTATTATTGTTGCTCCCGTCTGAGTGATCAATGCTCTCCTAATCCAAAACCAGAAATATAAAATATAGAGATAAGTTTGTGTGTAAAAACTTAATGTTAGACATTTCTCACTGTTTAAAGATTTAGGAAGACTTTCTTTATCCCCGAGGGACAGTTTGTTTTTCCTGATCGACGAAAAAACAATCGGTGAATGTGTGATAAAGTTCAATTTAGTGTGAGTGCGACAGAGCTTTATCGTTCAGAAACAAAACAGTCTGCTTTTTGTTGTGGATTAAATGTTTCAGCCCACATAATCAAAACCAGTCATCAAAAGTCTAACCAAATCAGGAAACAGCTTCTAAAAATAATCAAAGACCATTTATTAACGATAAAAATGCTTTTTATTAGGTTGTCCTTGAGTTTAAAAACCGTATTTACTGTTATACATTAAGATCAGTCTAAAATTAACACAATTCTATGTGATAGTCTTATGTTGGTGACCGTAAAGTGTCACTAGGGTTTGTTTTCAACTCCTTGTTTACTGTCACCACTCAAATGATAACCAATACAAACATATTTTTGTTTCTTATGTTAGTCGGTTTTTATTAATTGATGTAAAACAGAACAAACTGAGATGAGTTTATTGCTGACAGAGGTACAGTGACTGCCTTTCTGAATAATCAGGAGCTTTTTCTTAATGAAAAACATCTTTCGGGTTAAAATATCGATGTGTATGTTTATAAATACCATTTTATTTAGAAAATTGTGTTTCAGAAAGCCAGTTGTGAAATATGGAATATTTCGTTTTAAAATTTGACCATATCTGCTTTTACAGTGTTTTTTTTTTATTTTTAATGTGTTTTTAGATTTTTTTTCACATCCATATGTTGCTATTGTTTAAAAAGAAAACTCTAAGAGCATGTTTTGTGAATGTCTGATTTGTTTTAGCAGACTTTTGAAAAACTAAATGAAGACTAGTCAGCCATCTATTATTCAGCATTTATTATTCTCACAACTGATACAGTGACCATCAGGAGATGAGAAGAATGTTGAAACCCCTCAACAGTGTAACTGGACATTCTGTTACTGTTTTGCAAACACAGTGACATGAGCTGCAGAACCACAGCTGGCTTTTGCAGGTTTCTTGTCATAATCCACAAAGGTGGCAGAAATATAACACCCATTTCCACTGTACGTGCTACACTTTTAGATCAGATATTTACCTGAAGGCGTACAGCTTGCTGTCTCTTGTGCAAACCTGAAAAATGCTGCAAGGCAGAATTAATAACTTTTAGAAGTGATATGTTGATTTTGTAACTTTAAAGTTTGTCTGTTTGTTGCATCCTTAACCTAAAAATAACGTTAAAATATTTTAGAAACACTTACAATTCCCTAGATTACGTGCATGGTAAACCCTTTTTATAATTTTAGAATGGTTTAAATGGTCTTAAAAAACAATGAATCCTAGTAGATTGTGTCTGAAATTACCGTATTTTCCAGACTATAAGTCGCTCCGGAGTATACGTCGCACCAGCCCAAAAATGCACAATAAAGAAAAAAAAAAACGCATAAGTCGCACTGAACTATAAGTCGCATTTTTGGAGGAAAATTTATTTTATAAAATCCAAGACTAAGAACTGGTATTTCACATTATTGGCTGTTTTCATAAAACAATGCCGGCAATTTACCGCGAAGCTGAGCCGGTATCTGGGAGCTTTTGGTCGTTCATAAGGATTCAGACCGTGCCGGTAATGTTGCGCAATCATGTGTTTTTCACAAAAGATTACTCACTGGTGGTATAAAGGAGGTATGAGGGCGGTCTTCACGCTGTCAACGTGCAGGTTTACAGAGACGTGAGACGGAAGTAAACAGAGTGGCGACTTCTGCTGCTGCTCATAACGCCAGAAACACCCGGATCTCCGCTGAGTGTTTACAAATGCGTAACAGCTTTCCGGTGTTTACCTGATTTTTAAATAATTTTTCAGTTGGGGGTCAGTTCACCTTTGCTACGTTATTGGCAACACCTCCCTCTGTTGCGCCAAGGGGTGATCTTCATTCACAAGTCCGGCGTTGCGGTAATATTACTACAAAGCATGGAGGCTGATTGGTACACAGGCCTACAGCGCCATCTAGCGGTTTTAAAGTGGTGTGAACTTGACAAACGTGAAATTCTATACTTGGGTATATAAGTCGCAAGAAACGCCAAACTATGGAAAAAAGTGCGACTTATATTCCGGAAAACACGGTAGTTCATAGAGTCAAATACCTACTTCAGAATAAAATGATTTTTAATGGTTACCCTTTCTGTTATTTATCTACAGCCACAATGAAAATGGTGAATTAAACTGTTTTTTAAATGTTTTTAATTTTTTAAAATTTATTCATCTCGTCATCCTCGACTTACCAGATTTCTGAATGTCCAAGTTGACTGAACTTTGCATCTCAGAAAGGAGGTGGAAGTTCCTTCTGTTTATACTGAGTGTCGATGATGTTCATGTGTGCACGTGTAGACACGTCTCATACGCTCAGAATTAAATGGTGACCAAAGATTTGTGACTGTGGGCACAAGGTTGGAGAATCCCAGTAATTAGAGCAGTACAGAGCAGCTTTATTTACGTACTGTAATAAAACTGCTCACATAGATGATTTTCAGAGGCTTGTGCACGATGACAAAAGACAGAAAAGGTTCATCTTTTCATTCCAATTGCTGGCATTTCTGTTTTAATTTGTCATCTTGAAGAGAAGCTTGTTGGTTCAGCAAACTTATTTTTAGATATAAAAACACTGACTGTTGCCTCTTTCTTCCTGAAGTTTTTCGGTTTAGTTAAAATATTGTTGTGTCTATGCTTGAAGGGAAATATTGTTTGAAAGATGTTGACTCTGTTCAGGCTTTTACAGCTGTTCAGCATCACATTGGTGTGCGTTTGTTCTTAGCAGCATAAAATAACTGATTAAATCAGCATCATGTAAACGAACAAAAACTGTTCATTTCTTGATGTAATACATGTTGTACTAATGCTCCAGATGCCAATCGTTTAGGTTAACTTTGCAGCCACTAAGTTTTTATTTAGGTTTGTGATTTATTTGGACCAAGTTTTTGTTATGTGACAAAGAAACTAATGTAAAGAAAGCAAATTAGATTTCCTCTTCCTCTCCAGTGCAGATCAGTTTGCTATGGCAACTTATTTTGCTGACTCAAACACAAACATTTAGCAGAATCACATTTAGTAGCTTTAACAGTACCACTGAATTCAGCTGTCATCATTTAAAAAGCAGGATTCAATTAATCGACTCCAGGAGAGACAGACAGAAATGACGTTTTATTTCATTTTGCCTGCAGAACTTAACCCGCCTTTTATATTGGAGCCAACTGGAAAACTTTTCTGTTTTTCAGTGCCTCTGGTGATGTCAGACATTATGATGAACATCTAATTTTAAGAGATGACAGCTGCTATGAGAAGATGTAGTTTGAAGAATAGTTCAGTCAAATTCTAGCCTCAGTCATCTCCAGCTCACTGACTGTAAATCCATTACCTCTGGACTCAAGGTGTATTTGAACACTTTTTATGTTGTCCAATCAGCATTACAGATAAATGTTTTATTCATGAACAGTTTAGAAAACAAATACCTAGTGTTGTCATGGTACAAAAATTTCAGTATTTGTTACAGATCCCAGTGAAAATCCACGGTTCTCGGTACGAAAACATAAATTGAAGTCATGTAAATCATAAGTCGCCCTAGACTTTTTTGTTTTGCTCATTTTGACTGACGTTAAAAAAAAAAAAATCCGGTCATAATCTATTTTTACCATTAATTAATAATTTAAAAAATGATAATAATGACATTTTTAGCAGCATTATAGGGCTGGGCTATAAATCGAAAATAATTGAAAACCGAATTTTATAACTCTAACCGACGTCATTTGGCCCATAATCGTATGTTCGGTATTTTTAAAAAATGAAAAAGAAGCAGTAGGTTGCGGCTGTCCGTGTTCCTTTAAGAAGCTGTGACGCAACTCAACTAGTCCGTGTCACGTGCTAGTCACATGACTCCCCCATCCAGTTTATAACAAGGAAATGGAGAATCACTCAAACATAAAGCAGCGGGCTTGTCTCGTCGGGCTGGTTCACTAGTGGGCCCGTTAGCTCAACGTTAGCAGCTACTGGTAGCAGCCTGTCGCTGCTGGTGGCTGCCTGCAGCTGGCCGTCACTTACGGCAGCTTTCTGCTCGATGTCACTGCGTTCCACGGTTTTTACTGCAGCGGACTACAAGCTGGAGATGGCGTCGGTGGTAAATTTGGTCGAGGAGAAGCTTATTCCCAGAAAATTGCTCATTAATCATTTGGCAACATGATGGATTCAGCAAAGAGAATGGGATGAAAACAAAAGACAGAAGTCAAACTGTGCAGAAAGACTAACAAGTCACGGTAACACATCCTCCACCCGCAGTTTAACCACACTTGATAGAGAACCTGATTACCTAACAACTCAAATGTGACAATATTCACATGATGCAGCTCTCTGTAATGTCCATCTGTAGAATAGAACAGATGGTTTCTTAAAGCTTATATCTGCAGCCAAGTAAACAGTGTAGCTTTTAACGTTTTTTTTAATGCCTCTTAACATCGTTCTAATATAGTATAGCTATTAATATATTGTGGAAATAAAATAAACCCTGAAATAAATCAATAAAGTGGTTGTCCCGCAGTTCTCTAAAAAATTCAGCCTGAACGACAGGATTGGACAATCCAGCTGTCTGTCTGCTGCATTTCCGCACTGCTTTGTTGCGCCATTAATCCTCCCGGTCACATTTTGGGGTAGAACATCCCGGAAGTGAAAGGAGGACAGAATTAGCCGGCGGTTAGTGCTTCCATTTTAAAGTGCCTGTGACTCCATATTTAAATCACTTTATATTAAACAGGTGTAATCTTTAATGCCTCTAGATTAGCGTTGCACCATTATAACTCAAAATACGCTGTAATTATTTCCTAACGAGCAACTCAGAGATCAGAAGAAAGCGCCGCCTTCCGGTTCTGCTGGGTTTCTCCTTATTTGGCAGCCTGACACTTCTGCTGCAGCAGGGGGCAGTGCCGTCGCGTGAAAGAGAAACGAAACTGAAACTAAACACTACACGGTCTATGGGCAATGGCGGCGGCACTGCCTCGCTCCAGGTGTCGTGAACGTGCATGTGGGAGGAGAATTTACCATATAAGCAAGTCCGGATCACTATGACCTCATAGCGGGCTGGAGTGAAAAAAACTGTTTGAAACCTGGGTCTGAAATCTGGAAGAGCTTCTCACTGGCTGTACTAGGAGACAGATGGACGCCATTTTTTGCTCTTTCTGGCAGGTTTAAGGTGAGAACTCAACGTTACAACATGATAGATAAGTCAGAAAACATGGAAACCGATGTCATGGGCACTTTAAGATAAAAATACCAGAGTCCCCCCAAAAAACACATTTTCAGCTAGCAGAAAACTAAAAACGTTTGGAGGTAAAAAGAAGAAAAACCTGGGGGAATGTGTCTACGGCTGGAGTTTTGTTTTGAACAGTCACCGACCGTGGCAATTCATGGTCCCACGTCGTGGAAAGGCTGGACTCTGGAATTTACCCGATGGGAGGGGTGAGTGCTCTGAGACGAGTTTAGCTAGCGATACCTCGTTTGTTTACAACGTCGCAGACAACAGCTTTAAATACTTTGCGTTTGCAGGAAATTTGAGTCTGTGAAGCAATTATTCTGCTACAGCCACACCTTTTTGTTTTTGAGCATACAGGTAGTTATCGTCCATTAATCGTTAATCGAGGAGAATTCCTCAATAAATCGTGATGATTTGAGGTCATATCGCCCAGCCCTATTTCATTCCTTTCAAAAAATATTGTAATTGTTCCTTGACTGTTTCATCCTCCACTGAGTGTCGCGGTTCAGAGAACCTGAGTGTTAAATTAAGCTGCAGAGGATCACGTGGTTCTGAATCTGATGGTTCATTTATTATACTGGGCCCAGTTCAGATCATACATCCAGACAGATCTACAGAATAACCAGCTGATCAGCCAGTCTGGATCATCTGGAGAACTCAGTCTCCCTGTTTGGAGCGCTGCGCAGCGGATCAGTTACGCACGAGTCTGAATGCAGTATTCATATGTCTCATAACTACACAGCTGACAACAATATTGCATCAATAAGTGCAGTTATATGATTTGAAGACATGAACAGACTGATTTAACTCCTAAATGCCACAAATTTTTGTTTATATTCTCGTTTTGATTAGATTCAGAGACGCAGGTGGAGAGTGACAGTTGGTTTTGTGTGCGCGTGCCGGTCACATGACGTGTGTGTGCGCGCGGATCTCCAAATCTGACAACTTGTGTAACATTCAGACCCATCTTTGCGTGAGTAAGTTTTCAGTACTACCAGTACCTCATAAATCCTGGAACCGTAACATTTCAATTGTTTTAGTACCGACTTGGTACCAAAGAACTAGGTCTTACAACACTAGTTCCTAGTAAATAATTTAATAAAAATTGACATTTTTTATTCTTCCTATTTTTTGTTGTAGTCACTGACAGAATCACTGAGTGTTTCATCCGCTCCTGACACAGGGGAACATAATATTTCAGGGGAACAGATTTTTGCACAACAATGTTGTCACGCCTCTCAGTTTGGATCCAACATAATATCACATTATAGAATAACGTGCTTTGGGTAGATCTAAATCATTTAGAATTTTGGCCGGTAAAAAATATGCTTGGCCAGTAAATTATATCTACAAAAATTTAATTTCGGACCCTGATCAGATCACATGTGAAAGTGTCTCGTTGTCCCTCTTGTTTTGTTACCTTTGATCCATTCAGGTCAGCCTGTTTAATGTGGACCTGCTGCAGAGAATGCTGGGACTTTTTCTGAACGCAGAGCAGCAAAAATCAGAAACTGCACATGGAAGAATCTGTCATGTTGGGTTTGTTTCCCACATGAATCTTATAAGCATCCAATAGCTGAGTAAACTTTGTCTCGTGAGTTTAAATCTTCAAAATTCAGATTTAAAAAGAATGTATAATCATAAAACTAAAGTAAATGAGGAGTTCTGGCATTTTTCTGTGAAGGAAGCTGTTTATCATGTGTTTCTAGGCTGTGGTTTGCTTTGTTTGTGTTTTTAAATGTAGGTTATCAGACTGTTGAGTCTGGCCAGGACACACAGTGACCAGTGGTAGTCACTAATCAGATTTACTCTGCTGACCTTTTTTCCCCACAAGTGCCATTCATCTGCTTCTTTCTGTCCAGTAAGCACTCCTATTCAGTTTCTGGAGTCAGGATGGTACCTGCTTCTCTGACCAGAGGGATCTAAAGTCTTACTCGGGATGGTTGATTATAAACCAGCTACACCACTACCTAAAACTACTAAAAATAAAGTTCAGTGCAATAATACCGAGTTAATTGCTGCTACTGAACATGGAGCTTGTTTTTGTGGGTTGTAGTTTTTCTTATAACCTAACACTTGTTAATGGAAGGATTAAATAATGCAAGATTTTTTTAATGGTGATGTAAAAAGCTAGACACGTTGTTTATTTGTAGTCTTTGCTTTTAAAGGCGTCAAAATGTAAATGGTTGTTTGCTGAGTCATTACATGGGTAGGAAATGTAAAGATTTTACAAAGAACGTCATCAAAACAGAATTTATTGAAACCCTAAAAAAGGAATCATTGGATGTTTGTCTAAAACAGATTAGCTTTTACAGTCTATCTAATTCTAGTAGGGGTGCAACGGATCAGAAAACTCTCGGATCGGATCGGTTCACGGTTTTGAGTCACGGATCGGATCAATTTTCGGATCAGCATAATGAAAAAGAAAAGACAAAAAACTTTGCTCTCTCATTATTTTCTAAAACACTGAGCAACTTTTTTATGCTCAATCCTTATAAATACAAACTGCATTTAACTCAAGATGTCAATCTGATGCTTCAATAAAGTTTTGAATCATATTAAAACAAATTAATAGGGGAGATATACTCATATGCGCACCTCAGGGTCACAGACCTGCTTCTGTCAAACTAGCAGTCACAGCTGGGGGGGGGGGCTGGCTGGTGCGGAGGGACGTGACGCACGAGGCGCTGCTGACTGAACTCCGGTTATATTAACGTTTATTAGCTCGTATAAAAGCCCAACATAACGTTATCTTAGACAGAAACTGGTGAATCTAGTTTGTCTATCAGAAAGATGGATTTCCAGCTGATGGAGAGAGAGACGGAGGAATCAGAGGCAGCGCGCGCGCACGTGCGCAGCAGAGACTGGATATTGATCAGGGATTCTTCGTTCTGGTGTACTAAAACGGCTGAAGCCAACAGAGTTAACCTCTATACGTGATGCATAACGAACCCCTTTCTAAGAGGGGAATAATCTGCAGATTCGCAGCGCGTGAGAACAGAACGTCGGGAATTATGTAGCGACGCACGCGCTCTACGTGAACCGCGAACCACGTGCGTTCCGAACCGTAGAGGGTGATCCGTGCACCCCTAAATTCTAGGGATGCACCGATCCATTTTTTTTTCACTTCCGATCCGATATTGATATCAGAGGTTTAGTATCGGCCGATACGATACAGAAAAACCACGCTGTAGTACCTAATGAACTATTTCTCACTATGTGAAAAAAACTGGGATAATCCTTTTTTTGCAGGGCAACATATTTTTTCCTATTTTAAAAACCATATAAAATAGACAAATGTACAGAATAAACATTTATTTTATAGTTGTGCACCAGTACAGGTATCCTAAATAAACCAACAGCTTCACATGATTTGTAAAACAATAAAAACATGAAACTTCACCTGCTCACTCAGTGCAGTTAGTGGTATAACACCTTAACCTTAACCCTAACCCGTTTAAAATAAAGAACCTGACACTGAGAACAGTAGCTTTACTACTTTGGTCAAATGTAAAAATAAACTGGAATAAAACAAACCGTCTATTAAATGTTTCAGTCACTACAATTAGGAATTTAAAGAGCATATTTTAAGTTAGACACTCCCTTAAACAAATGTTTAGAGAAATATAATAGAAAATTTTTCTGAATAAAAATTTACACAAATTCAGCTTATTTAGGCTCTTGGATTCGTTTTTGTGAGAATTGTCAATTTTTTCACCAAACCGGAAGTGACGACAGTTCAGGGAGACCGTTCGTTCTCTATATAGAAAACTGATCCACTTATCACTACTTGTGACGAGCAAAACAAACCCCCAGAGTGCCGTTATTTTATTACTTTATTACTATAGTGAGCAGTTATTAAGATAAAAAAAAAGATAAAAACAATCAGTCCTGTAAGGCTGTACCCTGTCGGTCCAGCTGTAGACCGTGACCCACCTCCTCACTTGGGTCTGGATAAAATACCAGCGTTTAGCACCAGGTTTTGATCATCAGAGCTCCAAACATTGAGCTGCGTTCAGGTGGATTGTTAAGAAATGAAAGGGTTTATAAAAAGTTTCACAGGATACAGCTAAACGGTTCGAGGCTGACCGAAACAGTGTCGGGTCAGGCTGGAAACCCCGCCGTGAAGACCCTCTTGGTAGCCCCGCTGGGAACGGGAATCCCCTCTTGGTAGCCCCGCTGGGAACGGGAAGCCCCTCTGGAGAGCATCGCGGCATGGATTTGCTGTACCCCGCCAGCCAGGTGACGGTCAGACACCTGAAGGAAATGCTCTCATGAAATCGCGGACCGGTACCGGATTACGACCCACCACGAACCGTACCAAACCTGGCATGGAAACGAGACTCAAGTCTCCCCGTTAGCTCCTGTTAGCTGCTGTGTGCTAACAGCGGTTCCGGTGAATGGATCGAAGTAACGGCGCCTGTTTAGAGTCACACTGAATGTTTTTCGTCGGTATGTGGGACTCCATCACATCCAGTCCTGGACTAGACCAGGACCACCGGGGTTTTTCGTCTCCAAACAGAAGTCACCGTACCGGTAAGGAAGCTGTCCCGTTGTTGACTCAGTGTCCTGACAGACTGGCGATTGGCATTCATAAACATAATAATTTAGCATTTTTTATTAAAATGAATTCACACCGACTCGATTAAAGAGCGCTCTAACCTAAAACTAACAACTCATGGCCGACAGCGAGCAGGCAGCTGGCAGACTAGAGCGGTGCCAGTCTGAGACGTTAAAGTAGTTTAGCTTTAAAAAATCTAACACAATGATTAAAACAAGCATCTGTTACACAAACTCCACACAACAAAGGGCTCAAATGATCATATTTATGGGATTATTGATCGTACAGAGTGTTAAATTATCCTACAAATACTTTATTTATCTACATCTGACAACACTGTAAGCAGCGCCACCTAGCTAGGAGCTCCCTTAGCTGACGTCACAGGTCCACATATGAAAAAAAAAGCGTTTTTAGAAGCTTTGCAAAAAGCGGCACTTTTGACTAGAAAAATGGTTTAAAAAAATGTATTGTAAAACAAAATACCCTCAATAAACATTTCAAATAGTATTTTTGGACAGAGTTTTATCAGAATAATAAAAAAAAAAAGAACTTAATATATGCTCTTTAAAATACAATGCCAAATAAATTAAAGAGCTGAAACTGAGGGGGATTCAAAAGCTGCACTGGCTGATGGGAAATATTAAAAATAAACATCAATCTGCTCTTTACAGTGTTTGTGCAACTGTGTAAACAGAAATTAAATATCCATTATAAAAGAAACTTCACTAATCAACTTCACTTTCTAGCTTGGTAAACAAAATAAAAACAATCAGAGATAGTCCCAGCTTGTTTTCACCACCCACTGATCAAGCAGATTTATCAAGTCCAGCCTTAAGCATCAGTGGCAGGTTTTGTTTAGGATTGTGTTTCTGCTGGATCAGGGTTTAAGTGTCACGCTGTGACAGCAGCCCGTTCATTATGAGCTACACTGTTTGTTCAACGCAGCCGACATGACACTGCTTAACGTAGCGCTGTGTGGTGCTAAGCTTATGGCAAGTGGGAGCTGCTACGGCTAGGCTAACCCGCAGCCGAACCTTAAATCCCCACCTGAACCTCTGAAATTTTCAACGGGATTTCACCACAGAGCTGACCACAGACAACGTGGCGAAGTGGTGGTGTAAACTTGTGGAGAGCAGTCTCGGACAAATATTTTCAGCTCACCGTGTCGTAGCGTAGCTCCAGGTAGTTAATTAGCAGCTGGAGACCCTTATCCGTGACAGCCCATTCATGACAATACAGAATCCTCCATGAGTTTTGTTACCTTCACACTATTAGGTGAAAACTTTTCACCTCTTTCCTTCATCTCCTTCAAAGTCAGCTGCTTCATGTCGCCTCTCTTTTGTTTACTTACTTTGAGGGACTCTGCGTGCTCAGCACTAGCGTGGCGTCACTCACAGGACATAGAAATAGACTGAATAGATCTCTCCCTATATATCGGGAGCGGATCGGGCCCATTGTCACGATACCCGATCTAGAATTTTCTTCTATATCTGTACCGATCCCAATCTTAAGACACTAGTGTGTATGCATGCAGGCCAGGTCTGCTTGCAGCAGCATTAGATAAATTATAGATATTCGTCTTGCTTTGCGGCGTTTCTACCATTAAATATTTCCATGCTGCGGATATGTTGTGTGAAAAAAGTTCACCGCTGCTCAGTGCTAACCTGCTAGCTGCTACCGCAAACTGCAGCGGGTGTCCTGAAAGGAGGCTCTCTGTGACTCAGCAGGGCACAGACGCGTCACCTAGTCCAGGATCTATGAGCTCTGGATCAGAAATTTCTCCAGGTTGGATCGGAAATTTTCGATTAATTCTGACACATGAATCCTACCGATAATAAAATGCTTCTAAAGCTAAAGAATGAATTGGTTGTTTTGCAATGTAACAGACAACTTAGGTGCTGATGTAAAAACAAATCTGTTCTTTCTTGAGGAAGTTCAGTAAAATCCAAAAAAGGGTTTTAAATAAAGGCAACAACCAAATAAGTCCAGTTGCTTTTATTTAAAACCCTTTTTTTTTGGATTATTATGACCTGGATGACTGAGAACCTTCACCAGCATAAAGTTCAGTAAAAGTTAATCAGTTTTGCAGCGTAATGAAATCCTACCAGTGTTACAAGCTTTCTGTAATAAGAAACTGCTTTGTGTGCAGTTTTAGTGTGAACCTGCTACATCAATATCTAAACATAGTTGGATATTACCCTCATGAACATGTCTTCAACTACTCACCAGAAAAAACGTTTACTGTCTGGGTTTCTATTGTAAATATCAGGATTTAGTCACCACAGAGCTTTAGCTTCACATCACTGAGGTTAAGCGTCATCTGTTTGTTGTCGAGGGGTCCACCAGGAACTGAACCAGAGCTGGTGTTTCAGCTTCTGGTCCCCTCCCTCTAGACCGCTGAACCTGTGTCATGTCTTGAGTCTGGTCCTAATAGCTGGAAATGGTCTTGAGACTGGCATCACCGCCTGCTGCTTCTAAATATAGCAGCTCTGCCTACATGCACACAGCAGTTTCTGCTCATCCATCCACCCGCCCTCTGCACTGTCTCCACCCGAGTTCTTGCTCCAGCAAATATGTATTTGCAACACTTCTCCAGTGCTGATGTGAATATGCTGTAAAAAGTAGATTTTAAACTTAACAGGAGCTACTAAACAGAAATCATCTCATTTACTTTTTCATTTTCATCTAAAGCTTCCAAAATGCCTCAAAAACACTCAGTCCATGTTTATGTTTCAGGTTTATTGGCGTTTAATTTATAAGATACTGTATTGGTCTGAATATTGGATACCCCCCTTTCAAAATGTACTATTTGGAAAAAGGTGCTTTTTCCTCAGCTTTTATAAAGATTTTTTCTTTTTTAATTGCTTAAAGCGGCTCTCTGGAGCATTTTTCTCTGTATCAAAGTTTTCTAAATGTTTTAAATGATATTTCAGGTCTAAACTATGATCTATGGGTTGAGTTCCACAACATCTGTCATTCTGATGAAGACCCTCCTTCCTCCTAGAGACCCCTTTCCATTATTTCTTGCCGCTGACATTTTTCAGCCAATGAAATTCAAATTTCTGCATTGTCTCAACATGCACGCGCATCGACCAAACCTGTACCAGTAGGGGGCGCTGTCGTACAGGACGCTCCGTGTGTTTCTCTGTTTACCGTCTCGTTCACTGAGGACTCACGGCTCATTTCTACTAAAAACCTACCCATTCCCCAGCTAAAGATGGATTTATTTTTATTTTTAAACCTTTCACCTCACAGAATGGCAAGGCTTGACAGGATTATGCGTTTATTTTGGTCAGAAAGTTCATCCAGGGCCGAGTCAAGTTCAGCTTCAGAGTCCAGCAGCAGCTCTCTGCTAACAGAGCTAATATCAGAAGCAGCAGGGACAGAGAGGGCTCTTCAGACCCTCGTAGTATTGTTGGAATAAGATTGTGAACTGTGAGTGATTAAACCCTACACATTGAGCTGTACAGTTCATGTCCGAAGTATATGCGCCGCGTGCACGCGCGCACACGCGACCGGACGCGCGTGTCGAGATGTTTTGAGGAGGAGCCTTTGGACGCTAGATTCAAAAACTGCTCTCCTGATGAAATCCTCCGGAGTGCCGCTTTAAGTCAGTGGTTCTCAAACTTTTTTACCTGAGTACCACAACAATGTTGGACCTTTAAATAATGCACAATTTGACTGTTTTTATACTGGAATCAGAGGTCTCGCTAGACATTTTTGTAATCTGTAATTTTCTCTCACCCATCGTTGATTTTTGAACTGCTGATTAACCGTTTGAAAAACGTTACATACCGCCCAACCCTACCTGCAATCAAATTAAATGCATCATTATTATTATTATTTATATGAATCAGTTGGAAATTCTTGCTTGATTCTTTGATGAAAACTAAACAGCTTGTTTTAATTTAAATGAAATGTAGGTTGTGACTCACAACACTGAGGAGGTCTGAATTATTGATTGAGAAAATGAGACGTGTAAGTATCTAGGAAGTATGCTGAAGGCGGCGTGCTGTTGGCGGATAATCTACAAAGTCCTTCATCACTGTTTTATGTATTGTCACTGTTTGATCTGGTTTTTAATCTATTTCTGCTGCTTTAGAGATTGTTGATGCTTGCAGAATCTGCCTTTTATTTCCTGCTAGATAGAATTACAGCTTTCTGTCTGTTATCCATTATGCTGTGAACTCCTCGGGCTATAATCAAGGCCTTTGTTAGTCGTTGTGTTTACCTTTGTGATAGAATTACCTGATTCATGTCAAACACAGGTTTGAGTGTTAGTTAAAATGCTCCGATGTAAACAGCAGCTTATTTCATAGATGAGGAAGCTGTTCAGTCTTAATGGAAACTGGAGGCGTAGAAGTGGACTAATCCGAGTTTAGCTGAGTGACGTCGGGGTCAGGGGCATGTGTCGGCAGATAAATCCATGACACACACCTGGTTAATCACAAACACACCACTGAAAACACACTTATTGGTGTTTGATTCTTTAGATTCAAATCAATTATAAAACATCAGTTTGCATCCACTAAGACTAATGAAACCTTTCCTCTCGTCTCAGGTCATCTGGTGAAGAGAGTGTTTAAGTGGAGGAGTGGCAGACAGCGCCATCAAGGCGCGTGGAGTGGGACTGCGTCTCGTCTCACAGCTGATAACCAGCTTCCTGAAGCTCTTCTGCAGCTGCCAGATGGACCTCGAACTCTGAGAGAGCAGAGAGTCGGAACTGAAATCAGCTGAGAGGAGCCGGTGGGGGGGAGCAGGAAGGCTTAGGAGAAGAGAGAACGAGGGGCTCCACCATGTCATCAAACAGGACCCAGAACCCTCATGGCCTGAAACAGATAGGCCTGGACCAGATATGGGACGACCTGCGGGCTGGAATCCAGCAGGTGTACACGAGACAGAGCATGGCCAAGGCCCGCTACATGGAGCTCTACACGTATCCTGTTAGATGGGAGAAGCCTCACGCTGATTCTAATGCAGTTTGGATTCCACAGAAATGTAGAAATTATTCAGAACAGAAATAAAATCATTTGGCAACAGTTATGAAGCGGGAGTATTTTAGGCCTCTTGGGTTGTGTACGTTTATGAAGGTCTAACTGTAAATCCACTGGGCTGCGACTGATGGTGACAATTTGTAAATGTCATCCAAATGTTGCTAAACTATCACAAGGATTTAAGCTCTCTTGTGAGTCTTTGGACCTCACTCTGGTGTTGCTATAATTTTTGAACAATTTGCACAACAGATTTCCTCTCAAATAGTCCAGGCATGGATGTTTGATATTGACAAAATGGACATATTTGTTGCAATCTTCCTGAAAATAATATGACGATATTTTATTAACCTCAAACAAGTGTTGAGCCTTGTGCTCTACCTGTTTATTCTATAATAGGATATTTCCTATTTGCTGAATAATACTTACATTAATAATAACCCCTGAAGTTTTTCACATTCCTCATCCTACGGTCAGTTAGTCCGGAGATGGTGAAATGAGTTTGGTATCACTCCCTTTCACTGTAACCACTTTTAAACATAAACAGCAGATTTTATGGCACAGCTAGTCCACTAGCAGCTACTGACTAGCCTCTCCAATGCTAGCACTAGCCTAGGCTAATTGACAGCAGGGGGAGTAGGAATTTGCAAGCATTTGACTAGCATACAAAGTCCTAAATGGAACGGCTCCCATCTACTTGAATCCTCTATCAAAGGCTTAACGTCACGGCTCAGTCATTCTGGTCATTAAAGGACTTTAGGGAATGTTTACCAGAGTTCATCCTCTCCTGTGAGTTTTTGTGTGAAGTTTTTGCAGCAGTGTGTTACTTCCTGTCTGAAGCCCAAACCTGCTTTCTGGTGATTTTAGAAACGGGAGAAGCCCAGAAACCAAGTCTCTTCAGGATGTTTTTATTTATTTACTACTTTACTTTATGTGATGAGTGTCAGGTTTAACACTAAATGTTTACATGTTTTTATCACATTAAATCGTGTTTTATTTAAACTTCTTTACGGTGTGAGTAATGAACAGGGAGAGGGTTAATGGTTTCCTCCTGAGCTCAGAACTTTTCGTCTCCTCCCTGTTCTCCTCTTATAGAAACTATAAGAGCTTTAATTTAAACCAAAATATTTTGCTGACAGAAACAAAAAAAAAATCTACATTCCTCAGATTTTTCTTGAAGCAGCCGGATGTGAGAATAAAGATGTATTCATTGTCATGTTTTTGGATTTGTAGGCTCTTAAAGAGGCCACATTGATATCAGCTGTTTGTTCCTTAGCCCATTTCTCAGACATGTATATAACTATTGTACCAGCGTCCACCAGTCCAGCCAGGTTAGAGGCCCTGTGCCTCCAGCCAAGCCATCCAAAAAGTCCACCACTCCGGGTGGGGCTCAGTTTGTGGGCCTGGAGCTCTACAAGCGGCTCAAAGAGTTCCTGAAGAACTACCTGACCAGCCTGCTCAAGGTCCGTCCAGACACATGGTTCACGTATTAATGTTCTGCAGCTCTCAGGTCTAACTCAAGTCCTCGTGCTTCTCTCTGCAGGACGGGGAGGACCTGATGGATGAGTGTGTGTTGAAGTTTTACACCCAGCAGTGGGAGGACTACCGTTTCTCTAGTAAGGTCCTGAACGGGATCTGCGCCTACCTCAACCGCCACTGGGTCAGACGGGAGTGTGACGAGGGCCGTAAGGGTATCTACGAGATCTACTCGGTAAGTTAGAGGTTTGTCTGGTTTTAGAACCACACTGGAGCTTGCTCCAGAAGCTAAAACACACCGAGTTCTGTCTGGAAACTTTTAGAGTTCTTTGTGTCCATCCATCTAGGGCTGCTGCGTTTCATTGATTAGTCATGATTACGTTGACGCTGTACTCGGTAGATTGGTAAACAATGCAGCTTTTTAAGCCTCTGTCAGTGTGCCCCAGGGCAGCTGTGACTACAACGTAGTTTATCACCACCAGTGTGTGAATGTGAGTGTGATTGGGTAAATGACTGTTTGTGTTGTACAGCGCTTTGGGGACTGTTAAACACTCTAGAATGCGCTCTGTAAATACAGGCCATTTACCATTTAATGTTTTTTTTTATGCCTCTTAACAACGTTCTAACATAGTATAGCTATAAATATATTGGGACGATTAAAAACCCCCCGAAAGAAATTAATAAAGTGGTTGTCCCACAGTTCTCTAAAAACTTCAGCCAATCCTATCGTTTGGTCCGAAAGATAGGATTGGACAGTCCGGCTCGGGCTGTCTGTCTCGCTGAAGCGCCTCACTTCTTCACTGCTTGGATCCTCCATTAATGCGTCCTGGTGCATTTTTCAGCAGAACATCCCGGAAGTGAGAGGAGGACAGAAACAGCTGGCTGTTAGCGCTTCAATTTAAGGAAAAAGTACCAGAGTCCCAAAACGAAAGCACCTTTTCAGCTAGCAGAAAACTAAAAACGTTTGGACGTAGAAAGAGGAAAAACCAGGGGGAACGTTTCAACAGCTGGAGTTTTGCGCTGTATTGTTTCTGAGACAACAAGCGATGGCATGTCGGAGGAGGCTGGCCTACGGATTTTACTCAACAGGAGGGGTGAGAGCTCTGAGATGTGTTTGTGGAAAAATAGCTAGCGATACCTAGCTTGTTTATCAATATACCAAGAACGGCTTTAAAATCGTTGTAGGGACAGGAGCCAGTATTTGTAAAAAATAAATAAATAAATCATGTATGTTCAGTTTTGAGTGATGAAAAGAATGAGGCCACCCATGTATCATTCCATTATCATGAACTGACTGTGAGGTGTAAAATGTTCTGCAATTCGGGCCCGAATTTCACGCACTGTCCCACAGATGTGACATCAACTGGCGCTGCCTGCGCATTCTGGAAAGCCTAAAAAGTAATAAGAAATACATATCTAGTAGGTGGCAGTATTGCACTGTTGTGTTGCTGGCCAATGGCCGACATGATTTGTCTGGGCCTGTGGTATTTCTCATAACACTGGAGTTATTTGGGAAGCGTTCATGGAGCTGAAAACCTCTCTAATGGATAACAGTATTTCACAGAGCTAAAGGTGATGTTATAGACCAGCACACAGCGATCTGTGGATGTTACTGGGTGTCAGGAACATAGGCCTCAAATCCCCAAGTGTTTCCAGCCTCTCAGTCCATTCACAGTACCTCAAAGTGCTGCCCACTCTGCTCCCGGCTGCTCTGCTGTTAGTGATCTCAGCCTTTTAGGGAGAAGAACCGTTTGATTACAGCTTTCACTCGGGCCGGGCCGTCTCGTTCTGCCTGAGTTGTGTGTAACCGGGGCTCCACAATAGAACTTCAGACAGAGAAGAGAGATGGGCAGCGGAGCAGGAACATAGCAACTAGCGACATTAGCCATGTTAGCTCTACTCCGGCGGTAGGACCCGGTGTGTGTGTGTGTCGCGGGGCATTGTTTTACCATATTTCCTTTTGTATTAATCAAATGTATTTTTATTCATGGAATCAGGGTTGTTCCTGGCTCAAATTGGGTCAGAGGTAATAATAATAATAATAATACATTTTATTTAAGGCGCCTTTCTGAAAACTCAAGGTCACCGTACATTCAAAACAAGAAATGTCCATTTCTGTGATTGCGTCCTTGTTTTCCACATTTGCAGAACTTGTAATATTTCAATTAGCATCTCATTGTGTTGTCTTTTCAGTTTCTTTAAATCCAGTAATGATTTTAGGAGGTCAGGTTGTGAGTAGCTCTATGAGACCTCGGAGACTCGAATGCTGACCTTTCTCTAACCTCCTCCTCATGTTTCCTCCCAGCTGGCTCTCGTGACCTGGAGGGAGTGTTTATTCCGACCTCTCAACAAACAGGTGTGTTTATCTTCCTGTTCTTGATGCGAAGTGAGAAATAACTCTGCTTTCATTTGAAAATACAAACATTTACAAACCGTCTGTTTCAGGTAACAAACGCTGTTCTGAAGCTGATCGAGAGGGAGAGGAACGGAGAGACCATCAACACCAGACTGATCAGCGGGGTAGTCCAGTCCTACGGTGAGTCCTCCTGAGATCAACTCAGGGTTTTAAACCCACATTTCTGGAGATGTTTATCTCCTGGTTCTGGGGACGTTTATCTCCTGGTTTTGGAGATGTTTATCTCCTGGTTCTGGGGACGTTTATCTCCTGGTTCTGGGGACGTTTATCTCCTGGTTCTGGGGACGTTTATCTCCTGGTTTTGGAGACGTTTATCTCCTGGTTTTGGAGATGTTTATCTCCTGGTTTTGGAGATGTTTATCTCCTGGTTTTGGAGATGTTTATCTCCTGGTTTTGGAGATGTTTAGCTCCTGTTTTGGAGACGTTTATTTCCTGGTTTTGGAGACGTTTATCTCCTGGTTTTGGAGACGTTTATCTCCTGGTTTTGGAGATGTTTATCTCCTGGTTTTGGAGATGTTTATCTCCTGTTTTGGAGACGTTTATCTCCTGGTTTTGGAGATGTTTATTTCCTGTATCTCGGACGTTTAGCTCCTGGATCTAGAGACATTTAGCTCCTGGTTCTGGAGATGTTTAGCTGCTGGTTTTGGTTTCTCCTCCAGTTGAGTTGGGTCTGAATGAGGAGGACGCCTTCGCCAAAGGTCCCACGCTGTCCGTCTACAAAGAATATTTTGAGTGTCAGTTCCTCACCGACACTGAGCGCTTCTACACTCGAGAGAGCACAGAGTTCCTGCAGCAGAACCCGGTCACTGAGTACATGAAGAAGGTAAGCTGCTGTAGACTCCTGGAGAACGGGATTGTCCAGGTTCTTCTCATTCAGGTACCCAGAGGGAAGCGAACCTCTGGTGAATCTGCTGTTTCCTCAGGCGGAGGCTCGTCTCCTGGAGGAGCAGCGACGTGTCCAGGTCTACCTCCACGAGTCCACACAGGACGAACTGGCCAGGAAGTGTGAGCAGGTTCTCATCGAGAAGCACCTGGAGATCTTCCACACAGAGTTCCAGAACCTGCTGGATGCCGACAAGAACGAAGGTGAGCAGAGACTTCTGTTCCAGAGAGTCTGATTTAAAAAATCATTGGCAAAAGTCCAGTTCTATTTATAAATGTTTATCAGAGCTGCTGCATCCTTTTCAGCCCCTACAAATATTTTTCTTCATCTGCAGGTAAAATGAGAGTTTTCCCCATGGTGTCTGTTTCTATCAGTTTAAGATTTTAAAGATGAAGGCCTGGTCTGAAGGAGCAGGTCGTCACTGAATGGTTGAACTCTGCCGTCTGTCTATCTGCTCAGATCTGGGTCGGATGTACAACTTGGTGTCGCGGATCACAGACGGTCTCGGAGAACTGAAGAAACTCCTGGAGACTCACATCCACAACCAGGGCCTGGCCGCCATCGAGAAGTGTGGCGAGGCCGCTCTCAATGTACGGAAACACGTTCTGATCAAACCTTCAGATTTATGGACTGAACCTGTTAGGAGAGGAGTCTTTAATGTTACTGGTCTTATCAACAATCATGTGACTGATGCTCTTTTTATCATCTTACATTGATGAAGAATAGAGAGGGATCACTTCAGAGATGTTGGTTTTCTTTTCAGGACCCCAAAGTTTACGTCCAGACTACCCTGGACGTCCATAAGAAGTACAACGCCTTGGTCATGTCTGCCTTCAACAACGACGCCGGCTTCGTTGCAGCCCTGGATAAGGTCAGAGTTCACCTGAATGTTCACAGACAACTGGGCTGGATGTGTGTGTGGAACCATCTGAGGGTTTGTGTCTCATCAGGCGTGTGGTCGGTTCATCAACAACAACGCCGTCACCAGGATGGCCCAGTCGTCCAGCAAGTCTCCAGAGCTGCTGGCCAGATACTGTGATTCTCTGCTGAAGAAGAGGTGGGTCAACAACTCTGACCATGATGATGATGGTCGGCCAAAATTCAGACTGAAAACACAAATCTAAAAGCTGAACGTGAACACCAACAGGAAAAACATCTGGAGGTTAAAAGTTCTCAGATCAAAACAGTCTGAGTGGAGATGGTGGCGAGGAGTCACCAGGAGACCAGTTAGAACTTCAGTCTGACCTAAACCACTCCTTTACCTCCTTCTCCTCAGCTCCAAGAACCCAGAGGAGGCAGAACTGGAGGACACACTCAACCAAGTGGTAAGACCTGGTTCTGTCTAAAACCCCAGACCTGCCAACCTGTACGCATTTTGTGTAGCAGGTATGCAATTTGACATCCAAGTACGCTGGTACGACTCGCCCCTCTAAACTACGCAAAAAGCTGCAGACGTGAGCTCTGTAGCAAATGTGCGTGTGCTCATGTCTGACAACAAGCTGCAGCAGCGTGGTGAAGTGGTTTCAGCAATTCATTGTAGAAAAGCAGAGAATAACGGGTCTACCGAACCGGCTCTGTCCGGAGTTGGACTGAAATCCATGGTGGGAACTCGGTCCAGAGGAAGAGCGCACTCCGCGGCCTGAGTCGCGCTACAGCAACTATGGCCTGTTTAGGCATATGAGAGCAGCGCTCAGGAAACTAAAGAAGTTGTTTCGTGATAAAGAGTCACTAACAGTCTAGCTGACGGGATTAATTCTTCAAATCAGAAATTGGAGAGTTCACTCTCGCGCACCGAGCAGGGGACGGTGCGCTGCGTTTCAGGAAGCGGCAGGTGGAGGAGATGGAAGCAGACAGGTGGAGGTAGGAGTCAAACTGATGATTAGGGAGCTTGTGCACGGAGATATGTGTATAGATTTAAATATACTATGTATAAATATGATGGGTTAATATACAGATGAATGGATGTATTTCCATCCAGATATATCTACGTGTATCCATCACATTACCTCCCACTGGATGTGGAATAAGCTCATTGAGTGTCATGAGCTACATTTAGATGGTCAAATCCATATTTGCAGTTATTTTGGTGAGAGTAACTTAAAAGTAATGCAATGCCTTACATTTAAAATACAGTGATATTGTACTGTAACAAATCTTTTGACATCTGCAAAAAAAGTCTGCACAACACAAGTGGTACTCAAAAAATTTTGACATAGTTGGCAGGTCTGTAAACCCCTAACCCAGTCCTTTTTAAACCCCTGATCCAATTCAGTTTAGACCCCTGACCCAGCTCCTTTAAAATCCTGATCTATAATAAATAGATCCAGTCCAACTTTATTAATAAAGCACTTTAAAATCCAGCGTAGGACCAAAGTGTTTAATGCATAAATTAAGTCACAGCTCAGTTTACCGAAGGCTCCGGTTCCTCCTCCAGATGGTTGTGTTCAAGTACATCGAGGACAAAGATGTTTTCCAGAAGTTTTACGCCAAGATGCTGGCCAAGCGTCTGGTCCATCAGAACAGCGCCAGCGATGACGCCGAGGCCAGCATGATCTCCAAGCTGAAGGTTTGATTCGGTCCTTGTAAATCTGATTCCCACCGAGCCTCCTGCTGACGTCTCCTTTCTCCTCCTGCAGCAAGCGTGTGGCTTCGAGTACACGTCCAAACTGCAGCGCATGTTCCAGGACATCGGGGTCAGCAAAGACCTGAACGAACAGTTTAAGAAACACCTCAGTAACTCAGAGCCTCTAGACTGTAAGCACACACACACACACAATGCTTTTCCTTCCTGATTCTGTGGTCACATTAGATGTTTAGTCCAAAAGCAGTTTGTTTTTTATCAGCTGATTGTTTTTGTTGTGTTTTAGTGGATTTTAGTATCCAGGTTCTGAGTTCTGGATCCTGGCCTTTTCAGCAGTCCTGCACCTTCGCTCTACCGTCGGAGGTAGAACATTTTCATATGAGTTAGATTTTTCTTCTCAGATCTGAACGATTTTGTTTTTAAAGTTCATGACATTGGAGATCATTGGTGTTTTTGTTCTTAATCGGTTTGAGGCTCTGCTCTGAGTTTCCTCCTTTGTCCTGCAGCTGGAGCGAAGCTATCAGCGCTTCACAGCGTTTTACGCCAGCAGACACAGCGGCAGAAAGCTCACCTGGCTGTATCACCTGTCCAAAGGGGAGCTGGTCACCAACTGCTTCAAGAACAGGTAACGGCAAAAAGAATCAATCATCAGATTCTTAAGATTTATAGACAAAGTTTGATTTGATGAGCGTTCAGGTTCACGCTGATAGGTTTTAGTTTTTAATCATCTGTATCCAGTGAACGTCACAGGAAGTTGTCCCAGATTCACAAGGGTTCCTGTTAAATTTGTGCTGTGAAGTAGGGCTGGGGGATATATCGAGTATACTCGATGTATCGCGGGATTTTCTACGTGGGATGTGTAAAATGGCTATATCGTCAACATTTGAGTATAAACTGTGACGGCAAATTGAAGCCGTCTGCTTGTAATTCACTGTAAGTTTCGTTTCTCCCACACGCTGTGAATGCATCACTCCTCGCCCCTCCCAACCTGAAAACTGTCTACCTGGCTGCAGCGACGAGTGTGCGGGTCTTAGGATTTCCTCGATGAAGAAAAAGATGGAAATTAGACGGAATTGCAGGAATCGCCAAACAAAACGGAATTCAGTAAAAGGGAATAAACTGTATTTTCTGAGGTATTTTGGCCGCTGCAGCCACCACACCTCTTGTCACCTGGTGACGCAGCAGCTCAGCTGAGCTCCCCTCAGAGAAAACCGAAGAAGAAAAAACCAGACCGCTTCGGCGAAAATTCTCACTGAAATTTAGAATTTCCTCTTAAGTTTAGTGCAAAGCTCAGGACAGAACAAAACCTAAAAGTCCTTTATGAATCTGGAGAACAACTTTTCTCTAAGTTTAGTCAGCAGATGATGAGCTGGCAGTAAGAATCCCTGTAATGAGCTGATAGTCGGAACGCCCCGTGTGTCTCTGCTCTGTGATGGATGAAGAAGTGAAAATGAACAGAGATCCTGTTTAAAGCTGCTATCTGTGCTTTGGTAAACAATGTAGCTTTTAACGTTTTTTTTTTAAGCCTCTTAACAACGTTCTAACATAGTATAGTTATAAATATATTATGGAGATAAAAAAAAACCCGAAAGAAATCAATAAAGTGGTTGTCCCGCAGTTCTCTAAAAACTTCAGCCGGATTGTCCAATCCTGTCGTTCGGACTGAACGATAGGATTGGACAATCCAGCTGTCTGTCTGCCGCACTTCCGCACTGCTTGGATTGGCATTAATCCGCACGGGCACAATTTGCAGTAGAACATCCCGGAAGTGAGAAAAGGACAGAAACAGCCGGCTGTTGGCGCTTCCATTTCAGAAACAATACCAGAGGACAGTCTGGACAGTTAGAGAATCACCTCTGTGTTTAGTCTGCCTGAGAACAACAGTTTGTCCTTTAATAAACCTAAACTTTCTGTCGGTCTTATGTAGATATTTCTTTACAGCTGAGACTGAAGGCAGGTTAGTTCTTTAAGCTGAAAACGGAATAACTCCTGATAAATTTCATTTTTATTTTTATTTCACAAATGGCGGTGCACACATTTAAACCAAATGATACAAAGAAAAGAACACTTTTTTCGACACAACCATGATTAAAAAGGAGCAGGAAGAAAAATAATCTTATAATACACGCCCCTTTCTTTAATATGACACAAAAAACATCCTGGATGGTCTGTCAGTCGATACCCTAACAAGCAATCATCAATATTTAGTGCTAACATTATATATTCACCTTTTTACAATTTCCATGATTTCATTAATCAAGTTCATACATTTGAAGTATTCTATTTTTATACAACCTCATAAATTGAAAAATATTTAAACACAACTTCCATAGTTTAACCCCATATATTGAAATGCAGCGCTGCTTTAAAGTAGTCGTCGCAAACTGCTGTTAAAAATGAAATGTCCTTCTTGTCCCTGATCCTCAGAACTAAAAACAACTTCTGCAAATTCAGCGGTAATACCTGACTTTTAACTAATAATGTTCTTAACTCAATTAAGTCTTTCAGTTTCATAATTTTGGATTTAATAAATAGTGAATTGGTGTGATGTCGTTGATTTACTTTGTGTATAATTCTCACAGCTTTTTTCTGTAGAATAAACAAAGGCTTAATGTTAGTTTCATATGTGTTGCCCCACACAATAACTTAGATATGGTCAAATCAAAGAATAATATAAAATGTGCAACGCCTTACAGTCCAGCACATATTTATAACAGAAATACTCTGACATTTTAGTTTTAATATGGGCTAAATGAGATTTCCATGTCAGTTTATCATCTATTATTCTTTAAATTAAACGTCTACATGTTGGTAAAACGTGTTGTTGATAAAGACTTTGGTACAACTCTGAGCGTGTGGAGCTGACCGCTCTCTCTCTCTGTCGACTTCCTTTGTCTTAAATGGAGAACTCTGGACTCACTGTAGAGACTTCTGACGAGTGTCAAGGGTTTATCTCATCAAATAATTTGATTTTTCATCCCTAATCACTCCAGAACAGGAGAGATGAATGCAGCGTTTCTTGACTCGATGAGTAATGGTTGATAAATGTTTCCTGCCTGACCCGGTTGCTGTTGTTACCAGATACACGCTGCAGGCCTCCACCTTCCAGATGGCCATCCTGCTGCAGTACAACACCGAGGACAGCTACACGGTGCAGCAGCTCACCGACAGCACGCAGATCAAAACCGTAAGAAACATCCAGACGTCAGGGTTCACTGGAACCAGGTCACATGACTTTCACTGGCTTCTCTTTGCTTTCAGGACATTCTAGTTCAGGTTCTGCAGATCTTGTTAAAGTCTAAGCTGCTGGTGAGTGAAAGCGTTTCACATAACTTGATTTAAACAGTTTTTATAGAACTTGAGCAGTTCTGTTTATGACCACCAGAGGGTGCAGTTCATTGTGTTTTTCTATTCAATTAACAAACCTAATATTCAGCAACAAATACATATAATAAATTACAGATGTAAAATTCCAGTGATCACATGTGAAAACGGAAGTTTTAAAGGGATCACAATGATCTGTTCTCATCAGGTTAGATCTTTAACTAAACTGTTCTCATCAGGTTACATCTTTAACTAAACTGTTCTCATCAGGTTACATCTTTAACTAAACTGTTCTCATCAGGTTACATCTTTAACTAAACTGTTCTCATCAGGTTACATCTTTAACTAAACTGTTCTCATCAGGTTACATCTTTAACTAAACTGTTCTCATCAGGTTACATCTTTAACTAAACTGTTCTCATCAAGTTACATCTTCAACTAAACTGTTCTCATCAGGTTACATCTTTAACTAAACTGTTCTCATCAGGTTACATCTTTAACTAAACTGTTCTCATCAGGTTACATCTTTAACTAAACTGTTCTCATCAGGTTACATCTTTAACTACTCTGTTCTCATCAGGTTACATCTTTAACTACTCTGTTCTCATCAGGTTAGATCTTTAACTACTCTGTTCTCATCAGGTTAGATCTTTAACTAAACTGTTCTCATCAGGTTACATCTTTAACTAAACTGTTCTCATCAGGTTAGATCTTTAACTAAACTGTTCTCATCAGGTTAGATCTTTAACTAAACTGTTCTCATCAGGTTACATCTTTAACTAAACTGTTCTCATCAGGTTAGATCTTTAACTAAACTGTTCTCATCAGGTTAGATCTTTAACTAAACTGTTCTCATCAGGTTACATCTTTAACTAAACTGTTCTCATCAGGTTAGATCTTTAACTAAACTGTTCTCATCAGGTTAGATCTTTAACTAAACTGTTCTCATCAGGTTACATCTTTAACTAAACTGTTCTCATCAGGTTAGATCTTTAACTAAACTGTTCTCATCAGGTTAGATCTTTAACTAAACTGTTCTCA
>SSNR01000115.1:1457293-1493220 GCA_006937965.1 Callopanchax toddi
TTTTTTTTTTTTTTTACATTTGAAAACAAAACCCCATGAGCAGAGAAAACTTTTTAAATATTTAGATAAATTAACATTTCAGCTGCCAACTCTCATAAAACTGGATTTGTTTTAACAACCAAAGAGAATTGTTACTCAGAAAAGATTCCTAAATGATTTTATAAGTTTTAAACTGGATAGAAACGTAAATACGTCCAGTTGTAGCCGCTTACCGATGCAAACTTAAAGTTTAGATTTAAAAACAAAATAAATCAGACACTCATTTCTTATTTGTTCAAAATAAACAGCTTCTTTTCCGTTTGTCGTTTTAAACCAAATGAAAGCTGATCTGAGAGCAGCAGAAACCAGTGGGTTTACTCGTTTAAACAGCTGAACCTATAAAAACAAACGCTTGTTTACAACAAACAGACTGAGCAGAAAACTGCCTGATTAAAGTCCATCAGAGAGCTGCTGAGGCATGATGGGAAAACGACAGAAGCACCGCGGAGCACGGAGAGCCTGAATGAAAACAGACGCTGGTATCAGTGGATGCGATTAGAGGACAGGAAGTCTGCTGGTGTTTGGACTCTTTAGCACCTGAAGCAGCAGA
Source organism: Callopanchax toddi (assembly GCA_006937965.1). Lineage (NCBI taxonomy): Eukaryota > Metazoa > Chordata > Actinopteri > Cyprinodontiformes > Nothobranchiidae > Callopanchax > Callopanchax toddi. The sequence continues at coordinate 1,457,883 of SSNR01000115.1, forward strand.
GGATTCACGAAGCGCCGCAGCTCGCTGGTTTTAAAAGGAGCAGATCATCTCCTCACCGAGGAGCTGCAGAAGCAACATTTTGAACTTGTTGGTTTGGCGGAGCTGGATTTGTTGTGACGCTGCAGACCCACAGCGGCGTGGCGCTCCGGGAAGTAGATTCAGTTTTTAAGGTATAAAAAGTCCCCAGGAGGAGAGATCAGAGTCCAGTCCGGCCTGAAAGCTGCTGGTGGAGGATTTTGGTCCCTGAAGCTTTAAACTGTTAGGTCACTTAAAGACAGAAAGGTGTGTCGGTCTCCTCTCCAGATGTATCGACAACAAAAAGTTCCATGTGAATCCAAACGCCCCGACAGAACAAACACCAAAACAAAAACAAGAGGAAAATTAAAAAGTCCTACGAGTGACAAAGAGTTTACAAATCCACGTGAAATATTCCCGGTTTTCCTGAAGTTGTACAAATGTTGACGAGTCGACGGGATTTCCTGAAGGTGTGTGTTTGTTGTGTTTGTGTGTAAGGCCGTTGTGTCGTCGATCCTCGGGAGGTAGAAGTCCGGATCAGGCGATCTCCGTCTCGCGCTCAATCCCGACGTACTTCAACGCGTCGGCCTGACTGTACCTGAGAACCAGACCCACAAAAACACAACCGCTTAAAAACAACAGAACAGTAACATGACCATCAATTACAATATAAACCTTCGATTTAAATCCAAGGACAACATTTAATCCATTTTTAACATAAATAAAAATACAAATAAAGACTCCAGATGTAAAAACCCACAGCTGGGTTCAAGAAACAGGATGGTGAAGATAAAACATGCTGAGGTTTATTGTTTAAAAAACATGAAGGAAGAAAAACTTCTCAATTCTCTTCAAGTTTTAGGTTTAAACCTGTCATGTTTTATCCTGTCAGTCCGAAGTCAAATTAATTCATGTTGAAACTGTTGATAAAACAGAAAACGATCTCATCTGAGAGGCTAAACTAAAAGAACAGATATTAATAATAACTTTATTTATAAAGCACCTTATAAAAACATAACACATCATGCAACATAAAATCAGTTAAAGCCAGCCTGAATAAACGAGTCTTCAACTGTTTTTTAAAAGAATCAAGAGTCCAGGCAACGCAGAGGAGGTCGTCAAGCGTCATGGATGAGTTCTGATAAAGAGTTGGTTACAGGATCAGTTCAGGCATTTACTAAAATCTAAATCAAGAACTTCTCAAGGACTCCAGGTGAGTTTTCAGGATTTCCCTGTGTGACACACAAATAAATGTGGTCACAATTTGTGGTTAATGTTGGTTTACTGGGATATCATCCTAGGTTGTTGTGTAATAAGTTTTGAACACAAAAAGAATTGTAAATTCAGCCCAAAAGGATGTTTTTATTTCGGTCTTTATAGACCTATTTTCTGAAGGTGCAATACTCCTTAGCGCCAGTAGGGGGCAACAGGACACTTGGCAACCGTTGGTTCAGCTCTTTCCCCATTCTACAGCGAGGAGCTGACGCGATAACACCAAACTGATGTCCTGTCTGTTCATTTGCTGTTTTATCAGGTTAGTGTCATGTAACAAGTAAAACAGTGTCCAACAGTGTTAGAAAAGTATTTTATAACTATTGTTAATTGGTTTTGACAAGTTATTTTGTTAGATTGTTCCTGAACTGTACCGATAGCCCTGTGCCGGCAGGTGAACAAGTTGCTATGGTAACCATACAACCACTCCATGTCCGCTAGGATTTTAGTTGATGTGCTCCTGTAGTTTAGATGGCATTACGAAGAAAGAAATGTCATTTTGTTCAGTTATAAAGTAACAAAGATGAAAAGAGATTATTGTTTGGTGACATTTGTTACTTTAAAAGACAAGTTTATATGAATTTGAAGACTTTCTCAGGGTTAGACTGGGACCATAATTCGGCCCGGGCACTTTCGGTCATGGTTCCCACCATGACTCACAGCTGATGTTCGGGTCGGACGGCTAAGCGCTGTAAGCTCACGAACACACCCACAGTTATACGAGCTGGCGCCGCAATAAGGAAGTGCTGGTTAAAACGAGCTGCTCGGATAGTGGGCGGCACGAGCGCTTGAGACCGGCCCAAAGTCACCGTCGGCTCACCGGCAGTCCCGCCCTGACCGTGCATTTTTTAATGACTGCATTGAAACGGATAATGTTACTATTTTTAAACACCGGGAGTATATGGTATTACCATAATACCGCCCAAGCCTAGTGTCTGAATGACGTCTAGCCACTGGTCTCCAGCTCCTCCCACAGTCGTCACACACTTCTCTCCTCTCCGACTCACAAACTAAACCGAGAAACGTTCAAGATTCAGCCACTCTGTGATGGTTTTAACAGTAAATTTGTCAAACATGTTCAACATTCCAATTAGGGCTGGGCGATACGGCCTCAAATCAATACCACGGTACTCAATAACGATAAATGGATGATAACTACCGGTACTAGGGATGCACAGAAAGATTTTGCCTGAAAATGACCCAAAAGTGCATTTTCGGTTTTCGGCCAAAACACCTAAACCACTGCAACAACACGTGATGTCGCCAGCAAATAGTGCAGCCAGCACTTGAGAAACGGGATAAGAGCCAGCGTGTCTGCGGTGTGGACTTATTTCATCGTCACTTCTGGTGGTTTTGGGCCAGTTCGGACCCAACGAGCCGTCCGCCCTGTGATTTGCTCCTCCTGCTGCAGAGCGCTACAGAGCTGTGAGTGACAGGTGACATACGCTCGCTTGACACGGCTTACAGGCCTCAAACCGCCCGGACAGAAACTGAGCATCACCTGTAAGACCATGCTGGGCTGCCACGACCTAAAATACCAGGGACGTTTGTCCGTCCCAGTCTGACCAGAACCAGAGTGTTGGTTTTTTCTCCTTGTCACAGCTGCTGCTGTCACATCGTCAAACAGGAGCTTTTCCAAGTTACAGACAGTATTTTTCCATCCTCTCATCACGACACCGAGCAGAAAGCTGCCGTAAGTGGGGGGGGCAGCTACCAGCAACCGCGAGCAGACGTGGCTCGCTAGTGACACAGAACAACGAGCTCGTTGCTTCATGTTTGATTGATTCTCCATTTCCTTGTTTTTTTCTTCTTGCTACAAACTGGATGGGGGGGGGGGTGTCACGTGACTCAGCTAGTCCGCATCACAGCTTCTTAAAGGGACGTGGACACCCTACTCTCATCTTTTCATTTTTAAAAATACCGGACATCCCGTTATGAGCAAAATGATAAAGAGTTATTCTGTAATTTTTGATTTACCACACAGCCATAATTCCAGTGATATGAAATCAAGGCCTGAGACTCTAAAAACCCTCGAGAACGTTTCGAGACCTTTTTGAAAATCACTTGAGAATGTTGTTTGCAGCACGGCTGAAGGATAGTAGAAAACCTCTGACATTACGGCATTAATCTTTTATATTGTGATGATGAAAATCATTGTGATTCCTTATTTCTCTGTTATGACTAAATCACAGCTCAACACTTTGTGTGTTTGTGTTTCAACCGCATCATCTGAACCAGGTGTGGACATCAGGAGCAGAGAGTCCATCAAACAGACACTTTACTGTGATCCGAGCAGCTCTTTGTGCACACTGACAGACAGAGTGATGATGATGATGCGTTCTGCTGACCTGTAGTCGAAGAACAGCTCCTCTCCAGTCTGGATGGCTCTCTTTGCAAAGATCCCGATCCGGTGATCTCCATTCACCATCATCACTGCAGAGACCAGAAACCAGTCACGCCAGAAGCACAACCACCACCTTCACGAGGGTTTTATCTTTCTTACCTTTTGCATAGCAGTTTGGGTTGACAGAATGATTAGCAAAGCGGATCTTGTTTCCTTTCCTCGTGGCGTCGACCACAAAGTCTGCAGAGAGAGGAAAGCAGCTGTGAAACGATCAGATTCAACCGGAGGAATACAAACAGCTGGTGTGTTACCGTTGTTGAGATTGAAGAGGAAGCTGCACATGTATTTATCGTAGACTTTCCCTCTGCGGTCAGCTTCATCCTGAGAGATAATCTGGAAAAACATTTTGTAAAATAACTTCAGTGGTTTTTGGCAATTGTTCCAGTTTAGAACAAAAAACAAACACCAGACTAAAAGTTTCCCTTTACTCCTCCCTCCCTCTCTGTCTCTTCTGTTTAATACATGATCCATGTTCTTTGTGCTGAGCTTCCTGTAGCCTCAGGTGATGGAAGCTTTTCCTCTACAGTCTGTGTCCATTGGCCCCCCTTTCTTGTAGTGGCCTTTTAACCTGCTTTTAGTCATATTTTATCCAAACATCTGTCCTTTATTAGAATATTTTCCTCAGATAAGTTACACAGACAGGTCTCAGGAATCTTATAACCAAGTATTTTCACTTCAGTAATAATTTATACATCACCGTACAGATTTGTGTTTAGGTGTGAATCTTGGTTTACTATATTCTTGTATGTTTCTTCATCTCCAATATTCAAGTATTTTCCAAGCTTTCTTTACACTTCCTGTATCACACCAACCTCCTGCTGAGTTTTAGAAGCCTCCTTTCTCCTCCTCCTTCCGGTTTCTGGAGACTTTCTAATCTGCTGATCGTGTCCTGATGCGTTGTATTGATCGACTCCTCAGAGTTCTTTATGGTTCCTTGTTTTGGTAGACCTGATTACTGCCTCTGTCCAGGATGTAGGTATTTTATTGTTTTAAAGAGTCTAATTGAAAGAGGTCTCATCCACTCTGCCAGGTATCCATCACCTCCTGGAGATTTGCTTTTTAAATAAACAACCTCAGTTGTTTATTTGTCATTCCATCTTCATCTGCAGGTTGGGAATATAATTCCAGGTAATATCTTTGTACCTTCTGGGGTGAATTTCATCCAGTAGATCATTTATTTTTGTTCTGGTTTCTTTAACCAGCTGATCTGATGAGTCTTTGTGTTCCCTTAGCTTCTCATCCTCCAGTCCAACTCTTAATGTCCCGTTTTAGCTCAGCTGACAGCCTTCATGTTGGATCTACTTCATCCTCGTTATTTTCCTTTATATTGCCGTTTTTACTTTGTCCTTTCTTTGGTCATCATTCAGTTTTCCCAGACGGAGTCTCCAGACTGAATGTCATTTTCAGTTTTCCAAATGTCCACTTTGACAGTGACCTCTCATATGAGAGGCACGTTAGCTCAGTAAAGAGCCGTTATCTTCAACTTCGGCTTTTATCTAAGGTTAAACCTTTTTTATCAAGGAGGAATTTGGAGAAGCGACTCATGCTTTTATTTTTTCACGTCTAGACTTTTGCAACTCTCTTTTATGGAATCAACAAATCCCTAATTAAGAGGCTGCAGTTGGTCCAAAATGCAGCTGGTGCTAGGAAATATGACTCTGTGTCCCCTATCCTAGCTTCCTTGCACTGATTACCAGTTAGTTTTAGAATTGAGTTAAAAATTTTATTGTTGCAATTATTGTTTGCATGGGAATGCCCTGTGTGTTCGCTACTGCCCGACCAGAGCTCTCAGGTCCTCTGGTAAACTGACCTTGATCGTGCCTCGCTCTAGATGCAGGACCAGAGGAGACAGGGCTTTTGCTGTTCCTGCTCCTCGTTTGTGGAACTCCTTACCGGTATACATTAGGGACTCTCCCTCTGCTGAACTGTTAAGTCTAGGCTAAAGACCTGCTTTTATTCCCTCGCTTTTAGTAATCATTGATTTTAGTCTGTTGTGTTCTTATTGGTTTCATGATTTTATTCTGTCTTTGACTCTATGATGTTATTTCTTATTTGTTTTATCGCTTGATGTTTATGTTAAGCACTTTGGCTAAAGCCTGATGCGTTTGTAAATGTGCCGTAGAAAAAAGGTGACATTGATGGTGTTTGTAGCTCTGTTCTATTAAGCTTAAACTTATGTTTTATTATAGATTTAATTTGCTGATATTCTAAAAATCTATTCCTGTCAACCCCATATTGTGAGACTATCCTATTAAATGGGATGAAATCAGTTCCCTCAAAGAAATGTTCCAGGTATACGATTCCTTTACTCCTCCAGTCTGAGAAGTTGATCATATTGTTGTTTTGTAAGATGTCAGGATTGTTCCAGATGGGTGTACGCCTGCATGGAATCAGTGAAGACTCAGTCATTTTCAGATACTCCCACCATGCTGTCAGTGAAGAGCTGATGTTAATACTTTTAAAACATGAGTGTCATTTAATGTTTGAGCTAATAAATGGTAGATCTGAAGTCTCTACATTATTGCATATTGTCTGTTCTACGTCTAACCAGGACTCATCTAGTGGGTCCTGCTTAATCCATCTTGAGATGTATTGTAGCCTGTTGGCTAAGAAGTAATGATAGAAGTTGGGTAGATCTAGTCCTCCTCTATCTTTGGTCTTCTGTAGCGTTTTTAAGCTAATACGTGGAGGTTTATCCTAACTGGGTTGTACTCGTGTTTCTACCTCTCTTCTCGTTCCTCCTCTAAATTAACTGATAGACAAAACTCTTTAATTCAACCTGTTCTGTGATGGATGGGTCTCCTGGAGAAACTTTGGGCTTTAAGTGTCTTCAAGCTTGTAAACGGTTAAGGATCAAACAGGAAGTCATTTATGAACAGACTCTGAAGGATAACTGGTTCTCACCTCTCCACAGTACTCGGAGATGAACTCGTTCTTCTGAACAGGCTCTTTGATGAAGATTCCCCACCCCGCCACGTCTGACGGCGCCAGCAGCAGGTGCTGAGAGGAACAAGTTTATGTAAGTTATTTTTCTGTAGAATAAGGATTCTATAGGTAGTGAACAAACTGAAGCTCGGTCGGTTCTGGTTTTACCTTCTTGGCTCCTCTCTGGATTGAGCAGTTCTTGCAGGACACATTCTTGCTGTCCCAGTGGTCTGCAGCACCGCAGGTCAGGCACAGGTCTGGGTCGCATTCCCTCACTGCCAGGTAGCAGGGGCACTGCTTGGTGTTGCACTGGGCTTTGCACCGACAGCCTGGGAAACGGTTCTGGCCTGCAGAAGAACGAGGACGTAAATTTGTTAAAGCAGGAACGGATTCAGCCGTGACTCAGCTGGACGGGGTTCTGGTGCTCTTACACTCAGAGCTGCACTGACAGAACTTCTCACAGAAGTTCTGAGCCGTGACGCAGGGACACGAGGAGTCACAGGGCTGTCGAGGGTGGTCACATGGCTGGTAGTTATACACGTGATTGGATGATCCATCTGGGGAACAATCAGAGAAGTCACAAGTTATCAATTAGAACATTTTGAAAAGAGCAAAAGGTCCAAAACAGCTGCTGAAGCAAATTCCTTTTATTCAACTCACGTACAGCTCTCAGCCAAGAGAACATTTAACAGTAAAGCATGATGTGCTCTGTAGTTTTATAAGAAATTATAACTTAACATCATAACTTTTTATGTTCCAACAAATAAAATACCTTTGGTAACTGAACACATCCTTCTGATGATGTCACGGGACTGGGGATGGGTACCGAATCCGGTACTTTTTAACGTACTGATCGTATTTCGTGGTACCGACCGAGAACCGACTCACGTGAACTGAAACGGTGCCTTGTTTCGGTTCCTGTCTGTCATTAATGAGAACTTGTGAGACAGAGATGAGCTAATGCTGAGCACGCGTCACCAGGCATGGTGTGTGTGTGTGTTTCGGACTTGTTTCGGGTTGAAGATGATGATTTGCTGTTGGCTCAACATTTTTCAGCTTAATGCTCAATAAATTCAAACAACCTTTAACTCATGAGGTCACTCTGATGCTTAAATAAAACTTTTTAGCATATTTAAACCAATTAAATTGAAAAGCCTTCTACTAGTCACCTCTCCAGTCTGACAGAGCGATGACCCGGTTTCTTCCTCACTGCAGACAGACAGCTGCAGCAGGTGAGGAGGCGTGACGATCAAGGTGTTCTGATCCTCCTGACTGAGCACCGTTCATATTAATGTTCATTAGCTCGTATAAAAGTCCAAAACAACACGTTATCTTAGGCAGAAACTGGTGAATCTGGTTTGCCATCAGAGAAGAGGATGATCAGCTGACGGAGGGACGGAGGATCAGCAGCTCCCCGCGCACGCATCATGGATCAACAATCGACCAGTGATCTTTTGTTCTGGTCAACTAAAATGACTGATTCTGAAAAAGAGAACTGGATATGTGAAGACAAAATGAACGTCTTTCTCAGAGGGGAATTATTTATTAGCAGCTTGAGAGCGCGAGCTGTCGGGTCGGGGAGGAGTTAGTAAAGCGCGCGAGCGCAGCCAGCTGGATTACAAACCGTGTCCCGAACCACAGAGGGCGATCTGTTCTGATCACGGATCGATTGTGACCCGTTGTACCCCTACTGGGCATGTGTGAGCTGCGTGCGTGGGTCGAACGTACTGTGATTGTGTGTGTTAAAGCGCGCGCCGAGCTGTGCGTAATGGCGCACTGGAGATGCTGTGAGTGTGTGTGCGCGCGTGTGTCGGAGGTCTTACCGTGTGTGTCCCCAAGCTTCAGAGGCCATGTGACTCATTCACTGAGCTGCAACAGGATGTGAAGTTCGTCAGATCGAGGGTCTCCCATCGGGACCGCGCAGCGCTGGTCCGCAAAAGCGCGTTCGAAATCCGGTTCTCATGAGGACCAGGGTACTGCTTGTGTGCACCCTGCCCTGTAGTGGCAGTAAGCCGTCAAGTCGCGGGTAACACAATTGACATGCATTGTGGGAAATGTAGTTTTTGGTCAAAGTACGCTTTTTACCTATTTATTTTTGAATACTCAGACCTTTTAAGCTCTCGGGGCCACATTAAATGACGTGGCGGGCTACATGTGGCCCGCGGGCCTTGTGTTTGACACATATGATCTAAAGTATCTTTCAAAACAAAGAATTTATTGATAACGATAAAATGTTTGAGTGTTTTTGAACTTTACCAATATAAAATGTGGGCTGGGTCCTGATCCGAGTCCAGATTTTGAGAATCGCTGCTGAAGATGCTTCAACAGAATCATATTTCTGCTTTTAATTTTCTGCAGCCATATTTTTTTTTCAGACAGGCTGTGATCCAATTCTTGTCCCTTTCCATCTTCCTTTTCTGCAGCCAGACTTTCAAAGTGGCCAACAGTTCTCCAGACCTTCTGAAGGTCTGCTGAAACAAGAGGCGGATCAGGATAATGTTCCCAACACAATGTGTGAAGGGCCATCTTGTCCACATCCTCCTCATGAACACATCGACTCTCCTGTCTTTAAAAAGGTCATGAGCAGGTGAAGATTGATCAAACAGTTAAAGTGTAAATGTCTCACATTTGTACAGAGCTTTTTGAAGTCAAAGCCCTTTACGTCAGTCATTCACATGCTGATGGAGCTACAGAGGTGAAGCTACCAGACCCTCTGACCACCACCACCAGCAGCAGGCAATGCGTTTTGCCCAGAGACACGACAAGGCGGAGTGGGATTTGAACCTGCAATCCTCCGGTTACAAGACCAACGCCTCAGGCTGCTGAGCTACTGCCTCCGTAGTTAGATGTATGTTTACCTTTTCCAAACATTCCTTGGAGCTGAACAGTTTTGGACTGCTTGTAAAAACTAAAGTTAGTTGGTTTTGGTGCAAAAATGATTCGAACATTCATAATCCTTCAGCGTATTTCTGACTGTTCATCCATCAGAGCAGTTTTCTGTTCTTCAATCAGAACTGATCCAGACTCAGGTCATCTGGACATTTTTAAATAATTCACCAGTTAAAGCTGAATAACAAACCTTTCTTCAGCTGGATCTTCCTGCAGTGAGTGGCCCACAGTCTGTGTTTCCTCTTCTTCTTTCTGGGTGGCGTGTCCTCATCTTCAGCAGGAGCTCGAGCGATGATGGCCGACTCTTTGACCCTAAACTCATAAACCTAAATGATGAAGTGCAGAAAACATGAGATCATCCGCTAGCAGTTCTTACAGATTCTCTGTTTTTACTTGTTTTTCAGCTCTAACTTAATGCTTCTTAATGCCATCAACAACCACACGACCATCCATGGATTTGTAGTTTTGACTTTCCACAGGTGAAAGATTTTGCCATTTCTTAAAAGGATACTCCACCAGAAAGTGATTTTTTGTCTATTGTCATATTCCTCATAGTTGGATAAGTGGACAAAAACAATTTGTAAACATCCCAGCCGTTTTCCTGATCCGGCAGGCGGAGAGCAGGAAATTCTTCAGCTGTTCCTGGACAAATTACCTTTGACCACACACATTTCTTGTTCTAATCTCTGGAACAAGCTGTGACCAACCTTAAAATGACAGCATAACGACTCACCTGTCTGCAGGACTTGGTTCCTATGAGTCGAGCGATGGCGCAGTAATTGTCGTAGTACGTCCCAATGAGCACTCTGAAAAGAGAAGCTTCAGCTCCGCTCCAATCCACGGCTTCAGCCTCGCCAGTCAGCTTCATCTTTACTGGAGTCTCACAGCGAGAGTTCCCCTCTAAACAAACAAACAACAGAGTTCAGTTTCCTCTGCACATTCCTGGTTAGAGTTAGACACCAAACTGAACGAGCCAATTATCTAACAAAAACACAGTTTATCACCAGAAAAGCGTGGGATCGTACCCGAGCTGCTGGTGGTCTCGTCCTTCTTGTCTTCGTCATCTTTGTCATTTTCTCTCTCATCTTCTTTGCTTCCCTCACAGTCGCTGTCTGTGTCTTTGGTTTCTGAGGAGACGGTGGGGGTGCTAGGGCGGCTGTTGCTGTTAGGCAATCGCCCACGGCGACGGCCCACAAGGCGTTTGGAGGGCGTCTTGGCTCGCTCGGCGACTACACCTGCTGGGTATTCCCTCACCATCCCATCCTGACACAAAGAGGTGGTTTTAATTCAACGGTCCAGAGGAAACAAAAGACAAAGATACAAAACTCACCTGCACCAGGTACATGTAGCAGTCGATGCCACAGGGCTTAGAGTCCACCAGGTTCTCCAAGTTCTTGCGCTTGTAGGTGTTCGGAGTTGCATGGAAAGCTAAAAGAGGGAACGTTACTCATTAAAAATTAGAAAAGTGTTTATAGATTATTTCAAAGGATTTTACACAAGCAATTCATCCAGGTTCTGATGCTTTATTTACTTTTATGATGTTTTGATTCTGTCTGAACCCAGTCTCAGATCAGTGCATTCCTTTACAATCTAAAAACTGGTCACCCTTATTCTTTAAAATTATGAAAAACTTGTGAAATTTAACCATCAACTCTAAAAAAATATGAATATTTAAGTGTTCATGACACAACCTGCATAGATGGTTTAGTTTTTTAAGAAATTCAGGTAAAAAAAAAAAATGAAAGTAAAACTAAATATTTACTTAAGTTGTGGTAGATACATTTACTTGTAAAAACTATGAATGGGAATATCTAACAGATAGCAGGGTTCTCACAACTTTGCCAAAATAAAATTAAACCACTTTTAAGGTTTCACTTCCTCACCTTATAAAAAGTTACCGTTTTTGTTCCAAAACTTTTTTTTGTTGTTGTTAGTTTCAAATAGAGATGCACTGACTCTGGTTCTAAGGGCCCATACAGATTACCGACTTGCTGATACCAATGTTGGCATCTTCTTATTTATCTCAAATAACTACAATTATCAGACTTATCTTCTTTAATATTTCTAATTACCCTGAAAATGATGATTCTAGAAGTAAAAAACAACAGAAAAGATATGTTGGCATGAATTTGTGCTTAGTGAGTTCACAAAACTGGAAAAACATTGGGGTGTTTTTAAAATTGCTGCTTGGCGATGTGTTCGACGAGAGAAAAGTGGTCAAATGTTAAACGGAAAAAAAAAAACGAGGAGAGAAAAATAATCAGCGACTCCACCTGGAGAACCATCCCTGTTTCTGGGGTCGTCTCATTGTTGCACCTGTTAAATTTAATTAAAGCTTCAGTCTGGCGCATTTGAGTGAGAAAGAATTTCTTGAATCCCAAAGCATCGCTTCTCCCCCTCCTTCTCCCTCTAACCCACCTCTACAATTGTGCAAAAGCATCACCCTGGTCTTTGATGCGTTTTTCGCCAACTTTAGTCACCGGACTTTTCTTTGTTTTTCTTTCTGAAGTTGATGTAGCCCTCGGTAGCCGGGGAATGGATAACTTTGTAGCAGAAATTTGCTCCAACTTCTCCCTGACTAGCTGCTCTCTTTCGATATGATGACTGTATACAGGAAGACATGGAGCATGCATTCTGTGCACGGTCCCACCTTTACAGGTTTGCGTGATGCACATGCATAAACTCAAATCCTATTAGCTTAAAAATGTCGCTGTCAGTGTGAATTCATATGGTTTATGGGAGGACGGAGGGTCTTCAGATGAATCACAAATGTTGTGGAACTCTACCCATAGATCATAGTTTAGAACTGAACTATCATTTGAAACATTTAGAAAACTTTGATACATAAATACGCCGCACTGCAGCTTTAAGACAAAACATCTGATTAACGACCTCCTCTGATACCGAACTGATCAGATCAACATCCCAGGAGTTTTACTGACTGATACCAGACGGATATAACAAAACAAAAAGACTTCCTTTATTTTTTATGAGCTGGGGAAATTTAGTTTATATTTCCAAAGTTGGGCTTTTAATTGTTTAAAGAAAAAATAAATCAGGCTGTGATCTGATTGGTTTTCTAACTAAATGCTCAAATCTTTAGGTACAGTCATAATTTTTGAAATGTTTATTTTAATCTTTAAAAGAAGATGTGGAAAGTTTTGAAGATGACAAAATAATCACCAAGTTTACTGCTTCTGTTTTTGATCTTTTTGCAAATAAAACTTTTTGTAATAAATGTGAACAACAACAGCAATCTTTTCACTTTCATTAAACCATTACTGTGTCTTTTTAGGACAGTCATCAGTTGGAACCGACTCCTTTAACTGATTCAACCCTGCATCCCTGACTGTGTAGGAAATGAGTTATATTTTGTACTAACGGTGGAGGAAACAGTCGTATTTAAAGCAGCGTCTGCAGAACAGCGTGTGGAAGGAGTGCAGACTCTGTTCGCGCTGCACAGAGCGAGCGTTTGGTCCGTCGATGTTCGGCGTGCATTCAGGCGGCAGCGCACCGGGAAGCTGCTGCTCCGTCAACTCTTTGTACCTGGAAAATAAAAAACAGTAGAGCTGCAGCGATAAGTTTAAATATCAACAAACTAAAAATTACAAAAAAAGCCAAATTTATTTTTTTAAATACTTATAGGAAATATGATAAAGATGGTTAAAATTGATAAAAAAATAAAGGATTTAAAAAATCAGACCAAACACCTTATTGTTTTGCCTGTTAAGTGTTTACATAGTATGTAGATTCAACTTCAGGTTGTCGTGACGATGCCGACACATTGACACACAAACACACTCACTTCTCTTTGAGCTCCTCGGTGGAGCCTTTGTCAGGAAACATGGAGGAGATGGCTTCAAAAATCTTATCAGATGGAAACTTTTTGTTGAGGTCATTGGTTCGACCTAGAGAACACACACACACACGCGCACACACACACACACACGCGCACACACACACGCGCACACACACACACACACACACACACACACACACACACACACACACACACACACACACGCACACACACACACACAACAGAGTAATGTTTGGTCATAAGTCTGGTGAACAGATATCCTACATAAGGTCTATAAAACAAAGCTGGCTGAACTTATCCATGGTATCTTTATTTTTTCCATATATATATATTTTATGACATTTTAAAATAAAGTTGGATAAGGATTTGAACATTCAGTCATTTTTGATGCAGTCTGACAAATGCGACATGCTGCACAGAAAAATGATGTTCAAGTAAATATAAAAAACTCTTTTAGTTCAGCAATATAAATACATATAAAGACAGCTTTTAAGGAATTAACTTGCAGTTTAAGCAACATGTAATATCTCAAAATGTTTTTTAATGAACATCAAGTGGTTCAGATTAGGGCTGCACAATTAATCGTTAAAAAATCGTGATCTCAATTCAGACTTGTACGCAATCTCATTTCCAAATGACAACAATTCTTAAAAAAGGAAGACAACGATTGTACTGAGAACTCCTCCGTCTCTGTGGGAGTTTAATGGTGTTACTGGTTGAGGAATCAAATGTTAAACCTTGCTGCCACAAACTTGAAAAGTATTTGCCTACTTCACTTTTAAAGCTACTATTAAGTAGGGGTGCAACGGATCATCATCGATCCGTGGTTCGTACGGATCACCCTCTACGGTTCGGAACGCACGTGGTAGGGCTGGGGGAAACCGATTATTTTTAAAACGATTATTCGGGCGATTATTTTATCGAATAGTCGACTATTCTAATGGATAATTAGACGATTATTCTAACGATTATTTTTCTGTTGCACGATTAATAAAAACCATAAAATTTCAAATAAATACCCCCCCGCCCCCAAAAAATGTAATAAATGACTTAAATGTACAACTGTTTTCCAAAGCCAAACATCTTCTGCTTAAAACACAATCAAAGCAGTGTTCTACAACATGGAAGAGCTGTCAGTATTTACTCTTTTACAGTATAATAACTCTAGTTTAAAGGTTTGGAAAAAATATTAAGTTGTAGTACTAAACAAAACACTGTGAGGTGCACAGTGTGGACATTCCTGAGTGTTTAACACAAAACAAAGTGACAGTTTCTAAGGAAGAGCTGCAGTTTGACATAAATCTCTCTCGTTTTAAAGATTTAAAAACTGCAGAGCAAAAACAAACACTGTGCAGTTCACAGCAGACATTCCTGAGTGTGTTAGTTAAACTATTTCATAGTCTCAAAATGAAACTGAACTGCTGTTCTGTTAGTGTGTGCAGTATAGCACTGTGTTCCTCCATCATCACCTCCTCTGTATTACACTCTGAATCGCTGTAGAACAGGAGGAGTCATATTTATATCTGACTAAAGAAACTACTTATTATTTAGGTTATTATCTAGGTTATTTATGCATTGGTATTTAACGTGAGTCTCTGAAAACAACTGAAGTTAAAGGAAGACTAACTTCTGATAAAGTCAACGACAGATAAATGTGGTTTTAGTGTTAATATTGTTGAAGCCACAGCTGTTAGACTGAGAAACACGGCTAGACGAGCGGCGCGCGCTCCCGTGGCGACAGGCGCGAGCACCGCTGACCGGACGGTCGCCTCCTCCGCTCCGAACCAAGAACCGAACCTCATGGTGAGGTCCAGTTAGGGCATGGGGCGAGCCAGGTGTCGCGCTAACCGCGGGCCCTTGTAGCTCCTCAGGAGCGCTCCAGTGTCTCCTTGGCTGACCCCCTCCCCAGGACCAGGTTCTGGGTTTTCCCGGTCTGAACGGATCTGGGTCTGGACCTCCATTTGATGATGCCTGCTGCAGAGGAACGTGTTGCTCTTTGGTGAGCCTAGCTTTTTTTTTTTTTTTGCTTACAATCGTCCCTGTTGCTGAGAACAAACGTTCAGAAGGTCCATGTAGGATTTTACCACAGCAGCAGCAGCAGCCAGGGCGGTGAGTCTCTCTTCATTCTCCTTCCACCACTGGAGCGGGTTTCTGTCCTTTGCTGCTTTAAAGTACTCCTAAAACTTTGAGGTAGAGCGGCGGGTTGTGTTCTGGTGACATGTAGAGCTTGGGAGTGCAAGCTGCTGTGCCTGAAAGCTGTTAGAGACGGAGTTCGGTTCTCCATGCGGCTTTGTTTTGGTTCCCCGCGTGCGTGTGGTGTGCGCGCGCGACGACTTCCGGATTTGACGTCGACGTTTTTTTTAAATCGATTCGTCGACGTCATCGACGAATCGCTCCAGCTCTAGCACGTGGTTCGCGGTTCATGTAGAGCGCGTGCGTCGCTACATAATTCCCGACGTTCTGTTCTCACGCGCTGCGAATCTGCAGATTATTCCCCTCTTAGAAAGGGGTTCGTTATGCATCACGTATAGAGGTTAACTCTGTTGGCTTCAGCCGTTTTAGTACACCAGAACGAAGAATCCCTGATCAATATCCAGTCTCTGCTGCGCACGTGCGCGCGCGCTGCCTCTGATTCCTCCGTCTCTCTCTCCGTCAGCTGGAAATCCATCTTTCTGATAGACAAACTAGATTCACCAGTTTCTGTCTAAGATAACGTTATGTTGGGCTTTTATACGAGCTAATAAACGTTAATATAACCGGAGTTCAGTCAGCAGCGCCTCGTGCGTCACGCCCCCCCCCCCCGCTGTGACCGCTAGTTTGACAGAAGCAGGTCTGTGACCCTGAGGTGCGCATATGAGTATATCTCCCCCATTAATTTGTTTTAATATGATTCAAAACTTTATTGAAGCATCAGATTGACATCTTGAGTTAAATGCAGTTTGTATTTATGAGGATTGAGCATAAAAAAGTTGCTCAGTGTTTTAGAAAATAATGAGAGAGCAAAGTTTTTTGTCTTTTCTTTTTCATTATGCTGATCCGAAAATTGATCCGAACCGTGACTCAAAACCGTGAACCGATCCGATCCGTGAGTTTTCTGATCCGTTGCACCCTTACTATTAAGTAACCAAAGGTTACCTCTGTAATATTTTTCTAGTTTTTATAGAATATTTCCAGGCTGTTTCTGTGTCTGCTGTCTAATAAATAGCAAACACACACACACATATATACAGTATTTATTAGGGTTGGGCGATCAGACGAATGTATCGACCATCGGCGATGGGCTCAGCCAATCGCCTCCCGTTTTTCAAGAACGATTTATTCATCCCACTATAAATTAATTTCTTAATTATTAACGTTTGGTTGAAGTCAAAGGACGCAGCCCACGTAAAAATAATAAATAATGCTCTTTTTAAACGTTACACGCAAACTCCTCCCAGCTGCAAGCAGCCGCTTCCTGCTTCCTTTTTCCTCCTCCTCCCCCGAGAGCTGGCGGAGCAGCGGTGTTTACTCAGTCCAGTCTGTAACAGCCCAGGCAGACAGAGAACGGCAGCAGCTTGTGTTCAGAAAATAAATGTATCTAAATAATATCTATGGTGTGGTGGGGAGGAAACCATCAGAGACTGGCTTTGTTCCAGTTAAACCGTGTTTACGCGTCGGCTACCGGTGCTAGGAATATTTAGCGAGTCATAACACCGATCTGGTGTTCAACTGTCTTCAGCTAAGTCTGATAAACGACAAAAACAAAATGAAACTAAAACTGAAATACGAATAAAAACCCCTTCAGTGAACGTCGCTTCCATAAAATAAATCTCCGCTGCAGTTTGAAGTCTTTTTGAGCGATTTTGGTGACAGAGCAGCAGCAGCTAGCTGCTAGCTCTGTTAGCTTAGTTAGCACACAGCAGAAGGGTAAACACTCGATGTTGGAGCTCTTTTCTGCCACTATACATCTGTTTAAAGCCAAAGTAGCCCCAAACAGGCGACGCTGTGTTTTCTACAACTATTTCCTCAATTTTGGGACTTCTGAGTTCTAATTTGGTAAATCCATTAGTCTGTGTTTACATTGCTCTGCCCGCAAATATGTCAACATGTCACCTGCACGAATAAATCGCCCATCGTCGATTTTTGGACTGACGATGGACGATTGGAAAAAAGTTACACATCGCCCAACCCTATTAGCTACACATGCTAATGTTAACATAGCAACTCCCACGTCCCACAGTCTGCTTTGGCCCCGGTTCAGGCGTCACAGCAGAACGTTCTGCTCTTTTAGGAGAAAATGTCCGTTCACATGTAGGCATTACCATTCTGACACATGCATTGACAAACACTGAGGAAGCGCTTCCTTTAAATTAAATTTCTCCAGCTTAGTAAAGTAGACCGTCAGTTTATCCACATATATAGTTTGACTTGTCAGGTTATTTCGCCCTCAGATTCAGGATCAAATACCTAGAGCCAATCAGAAGCGAGGGTTGTGCATATCATTAATAATAATGAGGAAACCTGATGCTTCAAGCAGACCTCTAAATCTGCAGATATCTGCATCAGAGAATAGAAGCATCATAGTTTTGTTCTTTATAAAAATGACTCATAAGGCATTGATTTACACTAGAGGACACAAAGTATAAAAAACAAGTAAACCACACCTTTAAGCTTTGTGACACTAAACCAAAACACTGATCCTTGTTTGTGGTACAGAGAGAAATTCTGTTCGAATTTATTTCATAATACGACAGATGTCTTGTAGTAAATATTTAAACATTCTTTTTATGAACAGAAAAATGATGTAAGAAAGAAGCATTTTCCTCTAACCTCCAGCTCCAGACTCACCCTCCAGTCTGTCCTTCAGGTGATCTTCTGGGTGGTCTTTTCCATCACACATGTCCATCTTGTCAACCTTAAAGTCTTGTTCTTCCTCCTCCTCCTCCTCTTCCTCGTTGTCGCTGTACTGAGCCATAGCACCGACCAACTCCACAAAGATCTCATCATTGATGAAGCCGCACTCTGACAAACAAAATATCTTCATTAAAAACTCTAGGCTCGTTTTCCTCCTATGTAGTCAGATATAAAATGTTTAATTTCTGTGTGTTCGTTGGTAATGTTTTATCTTCTCCTTCATTTTGTTCAGGATATAATAAACAAGCAGATTTTTTGTCTTTTGTAAATAAATGCAAGACAATTTAAATGGTAAATAAAATGAATACATATTTTGATATTTAATCAACTTGTTCATAATCTTTGATAGTTACCCTGATTAAATTATTTAGCTAAATTGATGAAAACAGCCATCGTGTCCACGAGCCTCACCTCTGTCTCCATGAACTTTTCCATCGTAGTTCTTTATGAGCTCTTCTATGAAAGTTCCATCCTGATCCAGAATCTCGTCTCCCATGTAGGGAATGTTATGGAGAACCGTCTCATCCTCCACCTAAAACAAAATAAAACTGCTGAGTGAAACTGGCCTGGAGAGCTCATGTGGGTAAAACTACACAGATGTTGTTTTTAACAACCAAGTTATTCAAACTAAACACAAACCATAAAGTTCTGCTGCAGCGGAGACCAGGAGTACATGACAGGGACTGAGGCCACAGCGTTCAGGGTTTTCAGAGGGATGACCTGACGAGGGTACTCAGAGAAACCGCTGTCCACGGTGCACTGTGAATAGATGATATTCACTCAGAACTAGGGCTGGGTATTAAAAAAAATCGATTTCATATACATTTTTCAGAATCGATTCATTAGGCCTGAGATCGATTTTTCCCCTTGACTGAAACTTGACAGTTCTGTTTACAGTTTTATAACCATTTGGTTAACTCATGGGTACAGTCAAAGTTTAAACTGCCCAATTTAAAAGTTTGCACTTTAAACCTGTTGTTCAAGGTGAAAATAAAAATAAAGTTTATTTGTATTTTGGAACACAGTTGAGCCTTTTTAACTATTTAAGACCAGACTGAAGTGAATTGAATTGAATCGTGACTAATCGATTCAGAGCCTTATGAATTGAAATCGAATTGATTTGGGAAATTGGCCACAATACCCAGCACTACTCAGAACTTATCCTCAGCATGATCAGACTTTGAGTTTATCTGGTCCGCTCACCTCTCGGGTCCCACGTAAAGAGCTGACAGATGTCATGATGTGAACAGGCTGTATCCGCCGAGTTTTCCACTCCTGATTCAAAATATCAGTTCGGTCCATGATTTTCTGACGATTGGAGTTGAACATGCTCTGGAACATAACAGTCATATAATGTGACATCATTGATCAGAATGGTGACGTTTAATCTGTGTAATATCTACATGTTACCATGACAACGGTCTCAAAATGTCCAAAGCTTTCATTTACAGTCAGACGGTCATTGTGAGCAACTATTAAAGCATAAAGTAAGGTTCTGCAACTTTCCCCGATCACAAACTCCTCTTAATTTAGACTAGAGAAATGATTCTATTTTTATATTGAAAGATGTTTTTTTAATTGATTTTTGTTGCAAATACATGAGAGCTGAAAGTCCTAAAATCTTACAGGGAACAAAATACTGATGAATAAAACACAAACAAGCTGTAGACCTCTTACAACCGAGTAGCCTAATAAACCTGTCAGATCTGCTCTGCAGACTTTGGTCTAGCCATGCTCCATTAGAACTTCTGCAGCCCACTGGTCCGGTCAGTCTTGT
Source organism: Callopanchax toddi (assembly GCA_006937965.1). Lineage (NCBI taxonomy): Eukaryota > Metazoa > Chordata > Actinopteri > Cyprinodontiformes > Nothobranchiidae > Callopanchax > Callopanchax toddi. Next base: position 1,477,878 of record SSNR01000115.1, read on the forward strand.
ACCAGGCCAGTCACAACGCTCTAATGGTCTGGATTAGCCAATGACAGCAGAGCTTCGACTTTGAAATGAAATAACATGGCGTCAGCTAGGGTTGGGCGATCAGACGAATGTATCGACCATCGGCGATGGGCTCAGCCAATCGCCTCCTGTTTTTCAAGAACGATTTATTCGTCCCACTATAAATTAATTTCTCTCTTTTTTTTTTAAGAAAAATAAATAAAAAATAAATTAATGTCTTAATTATTAACAATGTTTGGTTGAAGTCAAAGGACTCAGCCCACGTAAAAATAATAATGCTCTTTTTAAACGTCACACGCAAACTCCTCCCAGCTGCAAGCAGCAGCTCCTTTTTTGCACAAATTTAAGGTTTCTGTGTGGACGAACCTTGACCTCATCAGCACGTCTGAAGCGTTTCATCTGTCGAAGCTTCATGTATTCAGACTTTACCCTCCTCTTCCAGAAGGCTGGACCCTTCTCCGAACGCTTCCCTGTCAGCACCATGATCAACCTGCAGGCAAACGACAACAAACATGAACAAACAGAACATCCCCACTTTTCAGATGTTCACTATTAACTAAGATGTAATACTGATCACTGATGCTCTTTAATTGTAGCATAAAATGCAACATTCCCGAAAGTGTTGAAACTGCCGTTTGCCTCACGGAGCTGCTGCAGAGCTTTGCTCCGCCAGATTTGCAGGTTGGAGGACCGTGTACACAATTAGTACTAGGATAAATAGGGTTATTGCTGTATAAAATAGAAATTACAGAGAGGTTCGATTGATGATTAAATGTTAAAATGGCTTGCCATACACTGTGACATGGAGCACTGCTGCACTGTGGCTCTGCAGCTCAGAGCAACGCAGCTCTGATCACCACGGTGCTCTGCAGGACGAAGCTCCACCGGGCTGCAGCAGCTGCGGGTCCGAACAACAGAATGGCAGACAAGGCAGTGAAAAACAGCTTTAAAAAATTAATTTACAGACACGTCGACTACTAAATTCGTCACCGACGATTTTAATAGTCGACATAATCGTGACTAATTGATGCTGCCCTAATCTCCACAATGACGTGACATGTGTCTTAGCCGTGCCTTGGCGCAGAAATAGAACTGCCGCGTATTCTTAGCGCCGCGGTGTGGACTGGCACATGTGGGACGCAACGTGACGCTTCTTGTGGGACAACTTTAATGACTACAATGGTTTCTATTCAAAATCACAGCTCGGGCACTAATGTTTTCTGTGGGACTCGGGCTTAAGAATGAGCCCGGCCAGCTTCAGCCTCAGAGGCAAAGGCACCTGCCACCCCAGTAGTCAGCGTTAGTCACTGCCTTTCTGCTCAAATCTCACACTTCAGATTAGATTCGACATATCAGACAAACTTTGTGGAGACCCTTATTAATTTCTTTCATCGCCATAATATATTTATAGCTATATTATGTTAGAACGTTGTTAAAAGGCACGGAAAAAAAATTTCAGCTACATTCAGGGTCCGAAATTTTTGACTCACCGGCCAAACATTTTTCACCAGCCAAAATTCTAAATGATCTAGATCTACCCAAAGCACGTTATTCTTGAAATATTTTTAATGAACTCTTTTATTGAAATCTTGCCTCCTGCTTCTGACAGTCTTTGTGCCACTTACAGCCTCATTTGGGTCAAAGTCCCTGTAGCTTCATTATCTTATTTCCTACGACAAAAAAGTTGTTACGGTTCTTCTTTCTAGGGTACTGGTGGAAAACGGTGCAGCTCATTTACTCAGATTCCGGTGTTGTACGGAAATCTGTCCCCCTGAAATATTTTGTTCCCCTGTGTCGGGAGCGGATGATTCTGTCAGTGATTAAAACAAAAACAAATAAATAAGAAGAATTAAAAAATGTCAACTTTTATTCATTTATTTAATAGCAACTAAATAAAGTATCAACTCTGACACGACTACGTGTTGTACAAATCTTTTAGAAGTGCTGTGAAGCCCGCTGTTCGACATGGGGGAACAGAAAAATTCAGGGGAACAGACTTTCACACAACACCTGTTGTGCCCTGTAGCCAGCGTCAACAACATCTCCACCGAAATCTCCAGTTCACCACTTTTCATTAAATCTTCTGGTTGCCACTGGTCCTGGTGGATTTTCTTCCAGTTGGATTACTTTTCTTTTTGAAGACTGGCTGACTCCAGTTCTAAACCGCCACATATCGCTGCTAGTTTTAACACAAAGCTAACTGCTGCTGCCTTGATAAACAGTGAATAGATAGGCGGAAATGCCTTAGGGTGCGACTCTCACGTTTCGCATACATTGCATGCAGGCAGGAGAGGAGCGTCACAGAAATCCATCGAAGAGGACTGATAAACAGAACTGATTTGGTGCAAAAATGTACTCGCCATGTGGCGGATGACACTCCAAATTTTACTCGTCAAGTGGAGCAATTTGGTCGCATTTGGCGAGTGTTAATTTCAGACCCTGGCTACATTGTTTACCAAATTACCTACAGTATCTTTAAATGTTGTTTGTATTTAATGAGCATTGAGCAGAAAAATGGTGCACTTTGTTCTACAAAATAGAGAGCAAAGTTACCAGTATTAAGTCTTTTCTTTCTGCTGATCCAAAAAATGATGCGATCCGTGACGCGATACGATTTGTGAGATTTTTGATCTATTGCACCCTTAATGACCAGGTCTACTCCGATGACAATATGATGTGTTCAGTTGCTTCTACACCATATTAGGCCCTTTTCAATTCCAACAACCATTTAATATTGTTCACAGTGCTTTGTGCGATTCTAGCTAGTTTTAAATGCCAACAAAACAAAACCTGTTTTCCAATTCAAAATCCACAAACTTCCAATCTGTCACCTCTCATTGGGGTTCACAAAATGAGTTAGTGTCTGAACACAAATACTTAAGAATTCTGATTGATTTTCTATTTTCATCACGTCTCACATCCACTACGGCTGGCAAAAAACCCTGAAATTAAAACTTTGTTTCTTCTACCAAATTAAAGTTTCTTTAAAAGTCAAAAGACTTGTATGTGCCATCTCCATGCCTTTGTTAGATTACGGAGATGTAATTTATAAGCATGCCAATGAACAACGTTTACATACTTTTTCCAGTCTACCATAAAGATATGAGGTTCATCACAAACCATAAAACTCTGACTCAACATTGTTGTACTCACATGTGGTATGCTCCGTCTCATTCTTTTGCAGACTAAACCATTTGGCATGTTCTCATTTCCAATCTGGGTCTTTCCCCATCATACCCACCAAAAAACTACAAGAGGTTGCTATTTGCTCACATGACCTGTTCATTCTCAATGTATGAAAGGTTCAACAGGTTTGGGACTTTTTTTCTGCTTCTTATTCATGAAATCAGCTTCAAAATCAGCAGAATATGAAGAAACTCATCTCTCAGAGTGAATTTAAATTAGTTTAAAACATTTTAAATACTCAAATGTGTGGATGTTTGTTTTGATTCAAGATTTCTGCTGCTGACTCTGTCTGGCTCCTTTGAATTAGTACTGCTGTTCATCTTAATGTCCTTTTTGTGTTTTTCAAGTATCGTTAACTTTTGCTGAACATGTTTGTTGCAATGCAGTGTTGACTGAGCTGATGTCTGTCTTGGCCAGGACATGAGATTTTTGTTCTCAGGGCACATTCCTAGTTAAACACAGTTCACAATTCCAAAAGAACATTTGTCCCAAACTTTTGCTTAAAGATGGTTTTTATAACATGTATTTGGTTATGGTTAAATGTACATATAAACAAACAGGTAGGACTTTCAAAACAAATTAATTTTGCACTAGAAATTATATAATTTAAACACAGTACAACTATTTAAAGACACCATCGATGTTCAAACTCCCCAATACCTCCCACGTAGTTTAATAATAACACTAACCTGTTAACAGTAAGTACAGTGGTAGTAGTAGGACAGAAAACACAGCAGGTTTTCAAGGTTAAATATCTACAGAGAAGCAGGAAGCTTCAACATAACGACAGCTAGCCGACGTCTTTCCCGGTTCGAATCGTCTGAAATGTGCTTCTTGTCGCTAACACACACATACCAGTTACAGTGTTAAAACTGCTAGTGTACAATGGCTTTTATCAGAAGAAACAACTTAAATATTTTCCTTAGTGTATTTGTACACAGAACCACGCTTTTAAAAACTGCGTTTTACTACGGAAATCTCGAGTTTGACAGAGATGCAGAATTTGGCACGAGCCCGGCGAGCTAGCTAACAGTGGGTTAGTTAACAAAGCATCAAGAATAAACCCGGGACATTTGACTCACAACTAAATGAGCTAGAAATAAAGACATCGACACTGACAGCTCCGCTCACCTCTACAGGAGGCCCAGCCCTCATTCAACGAAGTGATTTGGGATCAGAAAGGCAAACACCGGCGAAGTCGTCCTTTGTGTTGGAGATTAGCTGCCACGGCTAGCTGAAGAGTTAGCTTCGCGGCTAGTTAGCGGTTAGCTCAGCAGGGGAGAACAATTCTGTGCGCGACACCCGGCTTCGCGCACCAGCAGCGGGCTAACAATAAAAGCTGCAGTAGTCCCGCTTTAACCCCGACCGTAGTAGAAAACACACTATGTAACGTGGGTAATAACTCCGTAGTTTGGTTTTACCTCGACTGGAAACAAACAGTTTAATTTCAATATTTCCGCCTCTACACAGACGAGGTTCAAACTGCTCACCGTCTCGCGCACTCACCGCCCACTCCGGCTGCAGCACATTCAAGAGGCGCCAAACATTTGGACCAATCACTGAATCCGATGTTTGTTTTTTTCAGTGTGGTGTTCTGCAATAGGTTGAATGGTTGTATGTAGCATCCAATGAGAGTCGGAGCTAAACCCGAGGCCATCCAGCTGGGACAGGTTCCCTTTGTTCTTGTATTTTATAGTCAAAATCCAAACACAACGTAGACTATCTGACAGCAGAGGCGACAACTCTTTAATTAAAATCCAAGAGCTCTCATGGACATGTCGGTAGGCATTTTCTCCCTGTATGTCCCCATAATGTCTACTGGGGAAAACTCCTGTAAAGCGCCTGTAAAACTTGACAGCGTCTCTGCTGCCTCCCTGTCCCTGCGCTCCTCTGACAGTGTTCACACTGACACAGCTTCAGACTTACAGTATCAGTTAATGACAAACACCAACAAGGTCTATCGGGTTCGTTGCTGAACGAAACTCTGCCACATTCAGTCAGCCGGAAAAGGGTCGGCAGGTTTGTTAGGCCACACCCCCTCCACCCATTGGTTAAAATCTTGGTGACGTTTTCATGCTGCAAAAAATAAACACGTTTTCAAGACTGCTACAGGACAGAAATGGTCAAAAAGGTACCATGAAAACATATATCATTTTTAAATGTATATGAATTTATATCAGTGATATCTGGCATCATATGTTAGGTGGGGCACAACAAATTTATATATACATACATATATATATATATATATATATATATATATATATATATATATATATATATATATATATATATATATATATATATATATATATATATATATATATATATATATATATATATATATATATGTATATATATACACAGTACAAGCATCAAAAGGCATATTCAGGAATTAATTAATGATTGATTTAAACATATTTAACATAACATAGTTTCAGCAAAAATAAAAATAATAATAAATAAAAAATAATAATACTTTATAGTCACAGAACTATCAAACTGAATAGGGTTATTATTATGAAGGGATTGCAAAATGTTTGTGCATAAAAACTGTGCAAATACAGCAGGAATGCAAACACTAAGCAGTTTGTTGGGAGCAGTGATGGTTATGCAGTCTAATGGTTGCTGGGAGGAAGGATCTCCGATAACGCTCCTTCCTGCATCTAGGATGCAGCAGCCTGTCACTGAAGGAGCTCTTCAGTTCTCCAACAGTATCATGCATGGGATGAGAGACGTTGAGAAAAGATAACCTAGTCATAGGTTTGTTCAAATAAAAGAGTTTTAACTTGATCTTACATTTATTTAAAGTGTCTGCTTCTCTCAAATCTAAAAGCAGAGAGACAAACACCACAAAGTACTTTCCATTCACACACAGAGAGTTTACTCTAGGAAAACCCAGAGGATAGTAACTAATCTACAGGAGTTCATGTCAAAACCCTGAATAATCTATGTACTCGTTTAGATACTTCATTACTGAAGAAGTATACTTCTTTACTCTTTTAATAAAAACATATTGCCAAAGCACCAATAAGATGTTAGAAATATACCTGAAAACTATTGTTAATAAAGTATTAGTATGCTTTAATACCTTATTCAAGTTACTACAGATTTACTTTGCAGTTTTTCACCAGTAAATTGAATTAGTTCCCTCTTACTTATTAAAAGTATATTAGCAGTAGTTTCCTGTTTTGCAGTCTGATAAATGTGAAAGATTAAAGACAGACAGAGAAACGATAAAACTGCAAAGGCTCTGGTACTCTCTCTGATGAGATGGGGTTCGATTCCCTGCAGTGCCTTGCTCATTGTGTCGATATTGACAGGAAAGAAAACAAAGGTTTGGAAGAAATGTCAAGAAACTGAACATATTGCAGAAATCTGCATCATAGAATAGAATAGAATGACTTTATTGATCCCACAGTGGGGACATTCACTTGTCACAGCAGCATACACACGAGAATAAAAAAGCAAGTAAATGACACACACTAATTTCACATGATGACACAGAGACAACATAAGAGGATGAGATAAAATACAGATGTGAATTTACAGGGCTGTACAGAAATCAGCTGATATTAGAATATCAATATAAAAACAGAATGCAATAGTGAATTAACAAAATGTAGATGACCGTTGCACAGACCCTACTGAGTTAGATCAGAATGAAACTAAACAGTGGAGTTGTTCAGCCTTACAGCCGTGGGGATAAATGATCTGCGGTAACGCTCTGTTTTACATTGTGGATGTTTCAATCTGCCACTGAAAGAGCTGCTCAGAGCCCTCACAAGCAGGTGGATGGAGGTCTTCTCTCGCCACCTCCTCCACAGAGTCCAGCAGACAGCCAAGAACTGAGCTGGCTCTCCTGACCAGCTGTTCAGTTTCCTCCGGTCCCGGTCGGAGCAGCCTGCTCCCCAGCAGACCACAGCGTAGTGGACAGTAGAGCCAACACCAGAGTGGATGGTCATATCATATGAACAGGATGAAGATTTTTACAAGTAAAAAATAAATTGAATGATTAATTTAGTGAAGTGGAACCTCTCCACTGTGCCAGAAGCTCTCCTCCTCTGTACTCTGTGTTGTACTCTGGTACTCTAGTCTGTGTAGAGTACTAATACACACATTCACATGCTGATGGCAGTGAGTTACATTGTAGCCACAGCTGCTCTGGAGCAGATTGACAACGTTCACCAGGCGAGACCGGGCCCTGCGACCTCCACCAGCAGGACCTTCTGTTGTTGACCAGCTGCTAATCCACCTCCTTTGCTTTTTCTGCTCCTCTTCAGATCTCTGTCTGCTGGTATCGTCTGAAAACCGGGCAGAGAGACGTTGGAGTCTGGATCTGCTCCTGCAGCAACGTCTCAGTGAAACACATGAGATTCTGACTGGATCGCCATCAGAGCTTCAAGCTGGTCCATCTGGTTCAGGAGAGATCTCCCGTTCCCCGTTAGGATGGATGAAGTGATGGTTGAAACTTCCTCTTCCTCTCGCTCCTCTTTGCTCCTGCTCTACATTCATGACTCCTCCTCTTTGCTCGTCTGGGTTTTGGGTTGTAGTTTGTGTTTTGAGCATTTGAGATGTCAATTAGCTGCCCCCTCTTGTAAACAATCTGTTGTTATGGTTACGCACCATAGCATAAGGAATAAAAGTAGTGAAGTTGCAGCCAAAGTTGTTCCCCAAGCAGCACAGGATTCAAATCAAAATGGGAAAAAAAAACAACTAATAAAACCACTTCTGCTGAAACGAGCTGCCACCTTAAGAAGCTCGACTCTAGAACATAGAGCTAGAGAGAGAGAGATACAAACCTGATTCAGTCAAAATGATCAAGAGTTCTTTCAAAAGAAGAAACGTGTTTGATGGTTCATTAGTTTTTATTTGTCTCGTGGAAAACACTGAAGTTCTGAATAAACAACAGAAACTGAGTGAGAAACGATGACAAGTCAAACTGATTATAATCTGTCAACAAACAAAATCAAATCCTTTTGAAGGTCAAACCTTCAAGTGCCTTTTCAAAAATGAACAAACATGAAAAATCAGTCAAACTTTTTCTATTTTCAGTCACTCAAACATCAAATCAAATCAAACGTTTTCCAGCAAGAACAACAAACGGATTCAGGTGGAACCGACACAGCAGGACGACAAAGCTGAAAAACACCACTTTCTGGAAACGCACAAGAGTAAAATATGTCTTTCCAAAGCGTAGACGGAGCCCGTGTGTGGAAACACTCTGCCGTCTCACGCAGTCGTTTCAGATCGAGTCCATAAAACGGTTTCTGTCTGTGGAGATGATGTGAGAACTTTCATAGTTCAAACTGGTACCAGAGAAACCTGAACACACAGTGTGTTAGTGCTGCTGTTTCTAACCCAGGCTGGGATCGGTCTATTCACTGGAAAACTGAACTCACCTGAACATAAAACAAAGTCAATCCCCTCCACCCCCCCGTCCTCCTTCCATTTGGTCACATCGCTTCTCAAACTAATAAAACCTCAAGTTTTAATTTTACATTTGTGATTCACTTGTCCAAATGTATCTCTTTAAAACACAAAAACAGCTTCAGGTAAAAGTCTGGTGATATTCTGTCGTTTTTCTATTACAGTTTTTCTCAGTAGCTTTGGTTCATTTCTCACAACAGAATTAAAGTTTGCACAAGTTAGTGCAACCTTCACAACATGTAGTCATCTGGGCTCAGCCTGGTGTCAGTTTCCTGTTCATTTCATCCACTGGTCTCTGTTTTTGGACAGGAAGCAACTGAGTTAGTACAAATATCTGTAAAATAATCACTTTTTCATTTGCTTTTATCATGTCTGTCAAAATGAACTCTACTTGTAGCGGCTGAATAGTCACTAATAATCTTCATTTCACTGATTGTGTCATTGCACACAATTGTGTTGATCATGTTGTCAAACATTTTGTACATCCAGTTTCTAAATCTTTGTAATGTTTCCATGAAAATGTCCATAAATAACTTTCCTCAGGTGAACCTGATCTTCCACTGAGTTAGAGGCTGTGTGAACATTTATTGCTACCAGTGAGACCAGTCTGCTGTGGTCAGCCAGTGGTCTGCAGCACATGACAGGATGCTGGTGGAGTAGCTTCCTCCCTACTCTCCATTCCTAAATCCCATTGAGGAGTTTTTCTCTTCCTGGAGGTGGAAGGTAAATGACCGGCGTCCACAGACCCAGATGACCCTGTTGATGGATGCAGCTTGTGATGACATCACAGCAGAGTCCTGCAGAGGGTGGATTCAGCTCTCTAGAAGAAACTTTCCTCTGTGCATTGACAGAGCTGACATTCACTGTGATGTAGATGGAAATCTGTGTCCAGACAGACGGAGCGTCTAGATGTCCATGACTGATCTGCAGCAGCGTCTGGTTTACAGGATCTTCAGTTTCTAAACTACTACAGTCTGGTTTACTGAGACAAAGGGAGTTTAGTCTTTCTAAATGCTTTTCTTCCAGTTGAACAATGCTGTGAAAAGTTGTAAATATACAGTATAAAGTAAAGTGTTTATTCAGTGTCTTGATCTTTCTTTTACTTCTAGTTTTCTAAATGCCATGCATGGTCTGTAACGCTGTCTGGACTTTACACTGGGCAGCACTTCCAGAGTCATCTGTCTCAATGAAAACAGGACTAAACCATGTGACTGTTGTTTATACGATGCTGCTGTCAGAACTTGTCATTTTGACAACACTGACACTTTCATTGACGTAAAGGCTTGCTTTTGAAGAACAAATGATCCATTTTGATTAAGAAACTTGCTTTTGAAGTAAGAACTTCCCATTTTGAAAAGGTGACTTGCTTTTGCAGGTTATCTATCATGTTTTGAAGTTTGTACTACGGTAATTGTTTTGAGAAACGTGTTAACAGTGGTGAAAATTTAAATTCTGTTGTGAGAAATGCGCCAAAGCTATTGAGAAAAACTGTAAAGCCAACAAATTTATCTAAAACCGTCAGTTCATCTCTCTGACCTCTGACCTCGGCTTCTGTCTGGGACTTCCTGCTCCAATTTAAAACCCACCCATCTAATAAATCTATAATTAAGTTTATAAATTATAAGGTTACTCAGAGAGGAGCTGCTGATTGTTTCCTTTATGATAAAAAATAAGCAGGAATCTAAATATTATCATTAAAGCACAAAGTCATAATTTAAAAAAAAAATTTCCCCTCTGATGCATAAGAACAGATTGTTCATAGGTGATATTTTTCTTCATCAATGCTGCAAAGAAAAACAACAAAAACACAATTTGATGCATTAAAAATCCAGATTTTGTATTTCTTTAGCAGCTCGAGTTTAGATACGATAGATAGATAGATAGATAGATAGATAGATAGATAGATAGATAGATAGATAGATAGATAGATAGATAGATAGATAGATAGATAGATAGATAGATAGATAGATAGATAGATAGATAGATAGATAGATAGATAGATAGATAGATAGATAGATAGATAGTGGCGTCTCTGGCATCATATGTTAGGCGGGGCACAACTCAAATATATAACTGTAGCACAAACTTTCACATTAAAAATGTAATTTAATCTAAATCTAATTTAAGAAAACAACTATTTTATACATGAAATTGCAAATAAAGGTTCACTCACCAGCATTGTTCATTCCTTTAAAAGAAAAGATGCAAATCATTTTTAAAAATCTACTTCAAATTGTCTTTTTATCCTGTAGCTCATGAGCTAAACAACACTAGATTGAGAAGCTCTGCTTTCCCACCGAACCTGAAGGTAACGTCACGTGTGATATTCCAGTGTTTTAATTGGATGGTCTGGGTTTGGGGCCCAGCGCATTGTGCCCCGTGTGTGCCTATTGAGAGCGTGTTGCGCATGCGCCCAGTGATTTTCAGATGCTCGTCTTTTAGACAGGCTGCGAGGGGCCGGCCCGTCTCCAGGATTTCAAGAGGATTTAACCTCCTGAGCTTGTCAGTATCAAAGCAAAGGCTTAGATATGATTACACAGATATTTATAACAGAATATCTTAGTAACAGAATGGGTTTTTATGCAGTATTAGTCTAAAAACGAACTATTCTTTCCCACTGATCCCCACAGCGCCATCTGGTGGCTGGTGGGGCCGGGACCTACCGGCCCTACATGACGAGACGCCACTGATAGCTTTATTGATCCCTCGGGAAAAATTTCCTCTGGGAAATTCCGTTTCCAGCAGCAGGAAAGGAAAGGATGAGGAAAAATACAGTAAATTAATGTGCAGATCTACTGAATTTGAGTGAACTAAGTGAACATGCAGCCTGTGTGTTGGTAGAGGTGAAATATGTTTTTGGAGCAGACGTCCAGCTCCTTCCAGTGAAGGGGGTTGGTTCTCTACAGGCTGATTTATGAACTTGATGCCACAAAATAAAAAATCACCAGACTTTTACTCTAAGCTCCACTGAATGACCTCCTTCCAGCTCCTTTGAATATATACTTTGTGCATCTGTCTGGTTCTTCTCCTCTGTTTAAAAAATCTGAAATAATTATTCAAAACAAGCAGGATTGCTCCTTTTGTTTCATCCTCCTCTTCCTCACCTTCTTAAAGAAAACCACTGACCTGATCTCAGCTGTCTGTGACGTTCGTTACATTTCAGTCATTTTGTTCTGATAAATTAGGATAATTTCTTTGTGATACTCAGTTTCCTAACAGGCAACCTACAGCAACTTTCTAGAAATGGTTTTAAATCCTCCATCGTTCTCATAAATGATCCCTAAAATGTAAAGAACACCACCTCCTCCACCTGCTGCCGTAACACTGAGAGTGGATGCTTCTTCCTCTCCTCCCCTCCATCTCTCACTTCCTCTTCAGTTGCAGCTTTCCACGTAGTTTGCCGGCAGCATCCCGGACTTCCCGGTTCTCTGCACAGTGCCGTACATCCAGCCCTCGTCGATGGGCTGAGCGTTGATGATGACGTCACCATCTCTGAAGGAGACTTCATCGTGGTCCTGAGCTGCGTAGTCGTACAGCGCTCGATAGACGCGCTACAGGGACACAAAGAGTCGCACTCAGAGGTCTTCAGAAGACTGAAGTCCTAACATCTGATTCCTGCAGGTGTTTTTTTTTATTTTTATTTTAAAGTGGCAAAAGTTTCTGCTACAGCAGTAAAACTGATCCTAAACGTACCATGGAGGCCGAGTGTGGCGGTGAAGTGACGGATCTGACAGACGACATGCTGGTCTGGTGCATGTAGCCATGATACTGCTGATGCTGCTGCATCTGGACGCCCTGATGATGCTGGTGATGATGATGGTACGCTCCGGGGAGGACGGGAGCTGAGAACACAAACAGGAAGTCAGTCTGACATGTGTTTCCTGTTTCACTCCAACATTTGACTCTCCATTTCTGTAAGTGAAACCAGAAAACGCCGTTAGAAAATCAGTGATGCTCGTGCACAAACCTGCAAACAGACGGTGGATTAGTCGGGTTATTCCTGTTCTTATCTGATTGTTTTCACACTGCTGAGACTCTGAAACATGACAGGAAGTACCAGAAGTGTCTGTGCTGCTGTGATCCCAAAGGTCAGAGGTCAGAGAGCTGACAGACTGCTGGGAGGGCTGCCTGCTCAGTCTGTGACCTGCTTGCTCTGACAGGCAGCCGCCACCAGGGGGCAGCACGTGACCGATAGATCCAAGACAAACGAACAAAACAAGAAAACATTTATCAACTTAGAATAAAAAGTCAGAGCAAAGAACAGAAACTACAGGATTAGTTTTCATGGTTCTTTTGAGGAAACGGTTCAGAAAACACTGTGATGCTGATGATACTGAGCTGTTTATCCCAAAAAAATATCAAAATGAATCAGTTACTAGAGTTTTAGTCCTTCATCAAACTTAAAGACCTGAATGTTCTCTGATTTAATTCAGAACTGAGGTTGTTTTTATGTTTTTAGACCTGTCCAGTTCTCAGTTTACACACAGGTTTCTAGATCAGGTTGTTTGATAGGGAAAAGCTGCCTTCCTTTAATAAACATGTTCAAACAGCAAAAACATTACAGACAAAATCAGCTTGACTGACAAATAAATAAAAGCTAAATGTGTCCAAATGACGCTTCAAACGAATCAGTTAACTAAATCATGTCATTAATAAAAAGTGGAGAATTTGTTTCATAAATAAAAGGTGGTTTTTGTCATTTGTTGTCAGTAGCTGATCTTATTCTGTTTGAAGGTTTCAGGTGGACTACCCGACATCCTGCGCAGGCTTTTAGACTGAATGTTGTCCTCCACAGGGTCGAGGTCAAAGATGGAGCCTGGATCGGTCCTCCAGACCTTCAGGTCTTCAGACAGGAGGAGAAAAAAATCACTTATAAATTCATGTTTATAATGAAACCATTGAAATATCTAAACTACAAAAGCCTTACAGCAGGGATGTCTGATGCAAAGAAACGCTCTCAAAGGTTTATCTCTTTAGAGTTGAACTAACATGAGACCCAATACAGATGAGTAAAACCTTACTAAAATGATAAACTTTCTCAGGTATTATGTTTGAATTTTGATCCGACAGCTAAGATTAGGAACAGGAACAAATGGAATTGGGATTCTGAGTATATTAAGTATTTGGGCATAGTTCTAACAAAGGACCTGTCTAAATTGCTTAAGGCTAACTATGGGCCTCTGACCTCCAGAATAAAATCTGATTTACAGAGGTGGAACACGGTGCCCTTCCTAAATTTATACTCGCGAGTAGAATCTATTAGAACAAATGTTCTTCCCCGTGTGCTTTACCTTTTTCAGTGTTTACCAATCAAAATACCCCAGACATACTTTAATGAATGGGACAGGATGCTGGCAAAATACATATGGCAACATAAAAGAGCTAGGACTAAATATAAAACATTACAATTACCTAAAGAAAAAGGAGGAATGGGCCTCCTGTGTTTTAAGGAATATTATTATGCTGCTCACTTAGACCCCTAATCTGTTTAAATTCTCAGACATTTTCAGCAGGCTGGAAGGAAATAGAAATCAGTATCACAAAAGATTTACCTATAATGGCAGTTTTGGCAGATACCAAACTGCAAAAGACCAAAATATTCACTGACAACTTTATTTATGACTCTTTACTAACCTCCTGGAATGAAACCATTAAAATGTGTAAACTGGGCGAAATGTCAAACATTCTAAGGTGGTGTGCTTATGACTCCGAATTTGCGCCAAATGCATACGATGATCGATTTAAAAAATGGATATCAAACGGTCTAAAGACCTATGATTCTTTTATCCACAAGGGGGAGTTCGTGAGCTTTCAGACCCTTCAGAATAAATATGGGTTAGGTAAAGAGGACTAGGGTTGGGTATTGAAAGGGTTTCATTCGGTACCGGTGCCATTTCGATGCTTTTAAAACGGTACCGGTTCCTAAACGGTATTTAAATCGGTACTTTTAAAACCTAAAATAACAGATTTTTTTTATGATCCCCTGACTTTGTATTTCTTAAGGCAAAAGGCCGAGCCAAACATCAAATTCTTCATAATTTAAAGAAAGAAAATATTTACATGATACTGTACATTAATTAAATGTACAAAACATTAACTGAACAATTATTAACTGAACATCAACTCAATCTACTGATTAACAATGGAAATACAATGGACGAGGAGATGGGCGAGTGCGCGTGTCGGGGTTGTGTTTCCTGCGGCAGCCTGCTGCGTGCGTGTCACGTGACGTTTGTGTGCTACAGGCTACAGCTTATTAACGGCAAACACCAGAGGGCGTAATTAGGCGGCTATTTTTTGGGGCACCGAAATGGCGCACTGAAATTCACGTTGTATTTCGGTCCGGGTAGTACCGATGATGTAACGGTCGGGTCCATACCGGAACCGAACTTCGGTACCCAACCCTAAAGAGGACTTTTATGGATACTTGCAAGTTAGAGATTATTTTAATAGAAATTTGAAAGCAGTCATTGAAAAAAGTGATTTTAGGCTTCTTACAGGTATTTCTGAACCTAATTAAATCTGATTCACAGAGTAATACAATTTCCAAGTTATATAAGGGTATTCAGCAATGTAAACAGAGCAGCACAGAATGTGTCAAGAAAAGATGGGAAAAGGAAGGGGCCCTGGTTATTTCACAGGAAAGCTGGACCAACATCTGTCAACTTCAGTGGAAAACAACAGGGTCTAACACATGGCGGGAGTTTAG
>SSNR01000115.1:1493230-1504775 GCA_006937965.1 Callopanchax toddi
AGTACTTAGATAACTAACAATAGTGATTTAGGTACATGTGTTCATTTCCTTCTCCATATTAATGCCTCAAAGTGCCCGTTTAGACGACAGAATAGGCATTGGTTCAAAGAAAAAGGTGTAGTTGTTTAAAAAGTATTTTATTTTGCACATCTGGTCATTTTTCCAAGTAAGGTGACAGCACAGTGGCAGATTGCATCAAGTTAGTGATATCAGAAGGAACTGCTGCCTGTTTTCCTTTAATGAAGCCTCGAATTCTTTTACCCATTTGTTTCTTTGTTTTATCAGAAAATATTTAGGGGACTGTGAATGCTAGGTACATTTAGTTTGTTTTGTAAATGCTACATGTGTCATCAGATCAGTGTTCTTTGTATTTTTTTGTAAAGAGAACCACCGTTTTATTTATTTTAATATTATGTGGATGTTTTGAGCATTTTCTATTTGTTCAACTCTCTGCATTGGTTCTTACTGTTAATAAAGCAGAGCTATTCACTTGTCTTGTTTTCTTTTTATTGAGCACCGTCGAATCATCCTTAATTAAAATGACTCTGTTACTAAAAGAGCTAGGATTAAATATAAAACATTACAATTACCTAAAGAAAAAGGAGGAATGGGCCTCCCGTGTTTGAAGGAATACTATTATGCTGCTCAGCTTAGACCCCTAATCTGTTTAAATTCTCAGACATTTTCAGCAGGCTGGAAGGAAATAGAAATCAGTATCACAAAAGATTTACCTATAATGGCAGTTTTGGCAGATACCAAACTGCAAAAGACCAAAATATTCACTGATAACTTTATTTATCACTCTTTACTAACCTCCTGGAATGAAACCATTAAAATGTGTAAACTGGGCGAAATGTCAAACATTCTAAGGTGGTGTGCTTATGACTCCGAATTTGCGCCAAATGCATACGATGATCGATTTAAAAAATGGATATCAAACGGTCTAAAGACCTATGATTCTTTTATCCACAAGGGGGCGTTTGTGAGCTTTCAGACCCTACAGAATAAATATGGGTTAGGTAAAGAGGACTTTTATGGATACTTGCAAGTTAGACATTATTTTAATAGAAATTTGAAAGCAGTCATTGAAAAAAGTGATTTAGGCTTCTTACAGGTATTTCTGAACCTAATTAAATCCAATTCACAGAGTAATACAAGTTATAAAAGGGTATTCAGCAATGTAAACAGAGCAGCACACAATGTGTCAAGAAAAGATGGGAAAAGGAAGGGGCCCTGGTTATTTCACAGGAAAGCTGGACCAACATCTGTCAACTTCAGTGGAAAACAACAGGGTCTAACACATGGCGGGAGTTTAGTTGGACAAATATAATCAGGTATTTCATTACACCTGTTCAGACTCGCTATCAAGGGAGGGGGGATGCATGTTGGAGGGGGTGTGGGACAACAGGTGCAAACCATTTTCACATTTTTTGGGAATGCCAGACTATAACTACTTATTGGGTACAGATAAGTGAACATGTTAACAATGTGTTTGGTGTAAAAATCCCCTTCAGATGTGAAACGTTGTATTTGGGGAACGTGCCTGTGACTAACTGGTTCAACTCTGACAAAAGACTTCTCAATATTTTGCTCGTTGCAAGTAAGAAAGCATCACAAGGAAGTGGCTGAAAGTGGAATCTCCATTGATGGAGGACTGGATTGACATAGTTCACGAAATATACGTAATGGAAAAGTTGTCTTTTTCCCTTAAACTGCAAAAGGACCTTTTTTATAAAATCTGGACTAAGTGGACTGAGTATGTGAAACCGATACGGTCTGATTTTATTTGAGTGAAATTATGTTGTATTTGAAACCCCTGTATAATGGTCTGCTTCCCAAGTATGTTCATGTCTGTTCTGTGACAAAATGTTAAAAAAAATAAAATGATAAACTTTCCATCCAGTCAGAAGCTTTTATTAATCAGGTTCATTTCCTGGTAAATAAATCCTCGCTGACTGTTTTACTGTAAAAACAACAATATGCATTATAGACTTCTGTCTTTTGAATTCTGAAGGAATTTAGTCTATTCTTTAAAAAGCTGTAAAAAAGGGGGACATTTAACAAACTGAAACTTATAAATAAGAAAATAAACATCATAGGCAGAGATATTCATATTTTTATATATTTTACTGAAGTGAGGCCTGAAAACAAAGAGTCTGTTAAAGGTGTGGTTTACTCAAAAACCTTTTTTTAAATGTTTTTTATGATTAATATAGGTCACTCGGAGCTTTTCATGCAGGCTGAACATGAAAACAGTCTTCTACATGGAGCTCCAGCTTTAGCTTCTGACAGAAAATAGATATTGAAACGCTAGGATTTGATAAACCTCACAGACCTACGTCACATTGTGAATTTGCATACATGGTCTGGCCCATCTTGGTTTGCCCCGCCCTACAGGCAGGCCCAGGTAATGCACAGGCTAGATATGGGTTGAGCCTCGTGTGGTCTGGGAGCCCCATTGGCCAGTAAAAAATATATAATTTTATTTAAATTTACATGCTTGAAGTTTAATGAAATAGTGAGAAAATTACAGTATTTTCTGTGTCATTCTTGTGTAAAATGTAAATTGATCACAGTATCTTAGAATGCCGTCACATAACATTCTGCTTCTGCGGAGGACGGTCACAACTCTTCCTTCTCTCCCTCGTGTGTTACTCCTGCTGCCTTGTTTCGTCTAATTATGAGCAACTTCCTCATTGCTTCTGGACTAAAACCTTTTTATGGATCTGGCTTGCTGGTTTCTCAACGTTATGGATTCCATTTTTTTAATAAAAAATAAATTATTGTAATAATTATTATTGTAATAAATTATGTATATATATAGATATTAATAATAGATTTCTATAAGGTTTGAAAATATATATCTATAAATAATATATTTCTATATGGATGGATGGATGTCTACATTGTACCTTCAAGTTTTTGTATTTTTCATCCTAGAAAAAGTCAGTAAAAACCTGTTTTTGTCCAAATGGAGATTTATGGTTCATTTTCTACAGATCAAGTAGCCGTTAGCCCTCATCATCACTACAATGTGAAATTTACAGTCAATCCATGTGATCGTTATCGATGATCGTCAGCAAAAAATGTGATCGGAGCATCCCTGATGAAAACTTATTTTCTAGAAACTAGAAGTCAACCAACCAATCAAATCCAGGGAATTTGATGCTTTTATTTAATTGACAAACCAACCAAACCTTAAAAAAACACAAAATGACTTCATGAGTTTGAATCGTCTGAGAACTGAAGGTAGAATTTAAATCTTTTATATAATCAGGTGACATAAAGCTCTCTGATTGTTTGTTTCTTTGACCTGATGTTGATTCTTTCCTTCCATCAGTCCCCACAGACCCCTCCCCTCTCTGTGGGCGTGTCACTGACCTACGATGATGCCTCCTGGTCGTCTGTCCATCTCCACCACCTGGGGGTGCATCCCTCTTCCGTAGCCCGCCTCTCCGATCATCTGATTGGCTCTCTGGTAGCGCTCCATCCCAGGATCGTCCAATCCCGGCGTGAAGCCTCGGCCGCGTGTCCGCTCGAAGTCCTCGTGGTACTTTGCCTGGTGGATCAAACACAGAGGCGTCAGAAACCAGACGATGATGAGGAGTTTAAACACAACAACACACGCAGCTCAGGGTGCATCTGGTCAGTGAGCAAATCACACACACACACACTTCTAGTCTCTGTGTTTTCTGGTGTGGAGCAGTGGGGGGGTGGGGGTTAGTCTCTGTGCAGCAACCCCACCCACGGTGCCACGTCACTCATGTTAGCTCCTCCCACAGCTCAACTGGGAGCCATAGCGACCAGGCTGCTACCATGGAGACCAAGTCCTGTGTCCTCCTGACGCGCCTGTACTCAGGTGTGTCCATCTCCGTGCAGCTCCGCCCCCTCAGCTCCTGCAGGCCACGCTGGTACGTCACCTGTTCACACACACAGTTAAGGTTTTTGTGAGTGTAGAGATATAGACTCCATCATGCTGCTGTTGGTTTTTGAACTGAAACCTTTAAAAGAGAGAGAGTGAGAGAGTGAGCGAGTGAGTGAGTGAGCGAGTGAGCGAGTGAGTGAGTGAGTGAGTGAGTGTGAGTGAGTGAGTGAGTGAGAGAGTGAGAGAGTGAGCGAGTGAGCGTGTGTGCGTGCGTGTGTGTGTGTGTGTGTGTGTGTGTGTGTGTGCGTGTGCGCGTGTGTGCGTGCGTGTGTGTGTGTGTGTGTGTGTGTGTGTGTCTTGCCAAGCTGATGTTCTCCTGGTTCTGTCTGACTCTCTCCACCTCTGGAGTCACTCCAACACTGGAGGCCTTCAGGGCTCCCTGCTTATACTTCACCTGACAGATTGACACATGTTCTTCAGTGTTCAGTAAACCGGACCGGGTCTGCGTTCAACCGTCTACTCACTGAGCTAATGTTCTCCTGGTTGCGTCGGACCCGCTCCATCTCAGGCGTGTCCGTGACGGCGGTGCCAGAACCCACCTCCTCTCTGTACTGGACCTGAACAGAGCCAGACGTCAGCCTACTGCTGCTCACAGCTTCAAAACACAACAGAGATCAGAGGTTCTCTGAAGGTCATTCAGTTTTTATTCAGTTTCTGATTATTGCTTAAAGAAATCAGAGGTTAATAAAAGAGCCCAACATGCAGCAGCTAAAGAAAATCATCTGAAAATACAAAAACCTAAATGGAAAATGAAAGGAAAAAGGTTACTGCAAAAATATAAATGAGAGACAACAGCCACCTGGTCTAGACTCCGAACACCAATCAGGTGCCTCATACTCACGGTCTGACTGACCCCCATAATATGAGACTCTTTCTGAGTCTAAAGACCAGGTCCCAAACTCTGCCAGAACATTTTTCTTTTAAACTTTATTTGAACAGAACACAAAACAAACACAGACCTGCTAACCTTGTCAAAATATTCTGAGTACCGCTTGTGTTGTGCAGCTTTTTTTTCAGACTTTTGCTAATCCATTTCTTTGCATGCGGTAATTGGTCTAGGAATATTATGGACAAATGTTTTTTTTCCATTACTTGAAGATGTTTACATAATTGGATTATGACAACCGGGTTTGGCTTTTGGAACATTGGCAAATTGGGAGCTGCAGCAAACAACCCGGGCTCTATGGATGGAGCTGTGCTGCTGTAAACTCTCGGTCTTGGACTGGCCGGGCTGAATCACAGGTTAGACGCTCTGCAGCAATCTGGTTGCGGTTCTGGACTCGTCAGCAGGAGGGATGAACAGCCGAGAGGAATTCTCAGCTGGCTTGGTGGTTACTGACCCAGGTTCGGACGTTTGGATGGACCTAGACCGCTTAGGACAGAAGGCATAAGCAAAATGATCTCTTCCTGCCCCAAAACAAATCTGTTCTCTGGAATTCAACCTCCCCACCAGCCTTGAAAAAGGAAGAAGGCTGAAGGGGGCCCGCCCCTTAAAAAATATGACTATTTTCAGTTATGAGCCCCCAAAATAACTGACCAGTTAAGACTTTAGTTTTACTGAAAAAAAGGCAGATACAAGTTTTTTGTTGTATTATTGTTTCAACTTTTCTGACCAAGAAGTAAATAAATAAGAATCTTTAAACCTACGTTGCTGATCTTCTTGGCGTTCTCCCTAGCCAGGAGGATTTCTGGTGTCTCTGTGACTGATGCCATCAGACCCCTCATCAGCTTGGAGTCCCAGCTGTACCGCAGCTAGGGGGTGACAGAGAGCGGACACTTGAACAGAGTTTAATAAAAACAAGATTTAAAAACATGGATAAAGCTCAGGGGCCTCAAATAAAACTTTGTGTGGAATCTATACTAAAAACATACTTAAGATCAGCAAAAAAAATTCACTTACGTAAAGTCATTTCTGACACAGATCCAAACAGTTCTGCTTTATAAGGACTCCCTAATGGGAACATTTAATGAAAACATTTAACTGAATCAAAAGAGGCATCAGGCAGGAAATGTCATGTTGTTCATCCTATATCAGCCAATCTGTTGGATAATTCCTGCTGGAACGCGCAGGTTGAAAGACAACCCGAGAGTGGTCAGAAGCCGCAGGGCGCCGGCGACACCGGGATTGTGTGGTTCCGATGGTTCGGTTGATCCAACACCAGGCCCAGTTCAGCACATAGATCCATAGGACTGATCTAGAGAATCTAAATCAGCTGATCAGCCAGTCATCATCATGGATCTGAAAACGTGATTTCTAAAAACTCCTCATGCGGAGTCTGACATGTAGCCTTTGACTGAACTTCATCAGCGCATCCATTACACAGAGTGTCAATGCAGTATTCATCTGTCTCAGTAATCACAAGAACTGAATCACACCTGATCACAATTAATGCACCAAGAAGTGCAGCTGCTCTACAATCTGAAGATGTCTGTATGAAGTACAGACTTTGATATAACTCCTAAATTCTACATGTTTTCATTCAGATTCTCATTTTTATTCTGTTCAAAGACAGGGTGGGGGTGGCTGTTGGTTTTTTTATGTGTGTGTGTGTGTGTGTGCGTGTGTGTGTGTGTGTGTGTGTGTGTGCGAGCCTAATAGTCTGACAACTTGTCTTAAAGCAACACTAAGTAGTTTTTTACATTTTAAGCTAGAGCATTAAAACTGATCTAAGTGATGTTTGAGTTAGAAACTTGACCATTTTGTGGGAGGCAGTAGCTCAGTGGTCAGGGTGTTGGTCTTGCAACTGGAGGGTTGCAGGATCGAATCCATGCACCGGTTGGGTTACTTTGTCATTGTGTCCTTGGGCAAGACACTTTACCCTCATTGCCTGCTGGTGGTGGTGGTCAGAGGGCTGGTGGCGCCTCTGTGTCTGGTCGCTTCGCCTCTGTAGCTCCATCAGCATGTGAATGACTGACTGATGTGAAGCGCTTTGTAGTCCACTGACTTCGAAAAGCGCTATACAAATGTGAGACATTTTCATATTTGCCACCACTATACACCCCTCTACTGCAGCGGTTCCCAAACTTATTTAGCCACACACCCTTCTATGTCCCGATCATGTTGACGCACCCCAATTTCCCTACGGATGGGTACCTTTCAAATATCAACCAATTCCCCCGGGGGTGAGCGCACCACACTTTGGGAGTCTCTGTTCTACTGGTCAGACACCGCACTAAACATTTTTGAGTAGCGAGTAGGTCTCCTAGATGATGTCACTACCTGCTTTACGGCCATAGTTAGCAGGTGTAGCAACGGTCAGGGAGGAGTGATGGTTTCAGCGAGGGCTTCACGGTTTAACCAGTCTGACTATTAACCACGTGGGGAAATACTGTAGAAAAGTATGTCCTGAGAAATAAGACTTCCCCAATACCACCTCACAGGTAAATAAACAAACAAAAAAATAAATATGCCAGAACCGGTGACGCGCAACCTGCACGAAAACATCTCCTACACAGAAGTACGCCTCCATGGGTTCTTCGCCGCTAGTAGGATCCGAACCGAAGCCCGACGGGTCCAGTCGGATTTGGGTTGAGTAATTATTTGGACGTACTGAGTCACACTCAGACGGCAGAGAGAGAGAGAGAGAGAGAGATGGTTTCTGAACTGAAAATAATCATACATTAAAAAAAAATGTAAAATTCAACACCTTGTCTGACGACATCATTCGCTGAAAAGTGGCGAGAGCAATGGCAGGCTGTGGGGGGAGAGACCTCCCTGCTGCTGCAAGGAGGATTTACAACAGTTGAAATTCCACTTTTAACCAGTAGGGAGCTATGAAGAAAAGTTCTTAAGTGTTGCTTTAAAAATTCCCTCCCAACGACTGCGCTGCCCGGTTTTCTATCTCCAAAATGTGCTTAGGCAAGGTTCAAAGTTTTAGTAAAGTTACCACATTTTTCTGTAACAGTTTGGGATTACGCAACCCTCAGGACCGTTTTTTGCATAAGCAAGTATTATGTATGAGGCCCCAGGAGAGCAGAACCAGTTGTGAGTGCGAGAAGATAAACGTTTCAGTTCTCACGGAGCTGATGTGTTTCTGGTTTTCTCGGACTCGCTCCATTTCTGGGGTTTCTGAAACCAGGCTGTAGCGTCCCTTCAGCTGCTCTGCCTCGTCCTTATACTTCTTCTACAAACACACAAAGACACGTGGTAGGAGGAGGAGGATTTACTGAATCATAGAAGGATATCTGCTCCTCACAGACCTGGCTGTAGAGGTCTTTGAGGTAGGAGGTGTGAAGGAGTTCAGGAGTGTCTGTAAGAGTCCCATATGAGTTATCTCTGAGCTGCTCCATCTGTTTATAAGAGTTCTGCAAAAAAACAGGATGAACATCAGCACCATCCTCACATCTGTAATTAAAGTTAAACTGACATTAGTAACATTTTGACAGAGGTGGACAGTCACTTCCTGTTTGGTTTCAGGATTTCTGGGTAAATAAAGAATCTGGATTCAGGTACCTGGCTCTGGATCTCTGAGGCTCTCTTTGCTCTTTGTATCTCCAGGACGTCAGCGCTCAGCTGCATGCCTTTACCAATGATCTCCGTCTCCAGATCCCTGCGGTACTCCTTCTGCAGATGAACAAAGACACCTCTGTGATAAAATTCTGGTCTCTCTTAGTTTCTAAATTTGTGCAATTGATGCATGTCTCACCTGGTTCAGGATCTGATTGGCTTTTTTAACCCTCAGCAGCTCAGGCGTTTCCTCTAAACCGACACCAGATAAGCCACGCCCCTTCACTTCCTGCTCCAGGTCCTTCTTGTACTCCTTCTGCAAAGAGGTGGGGACAGATGGTGAGTTTTAGACATACAAGGTGACTGGGGAAGCAAACAAGGAAGTAAACTATTATTATTTCAGAGTTTGGATTTATTCAAGTTTAATTTTACTGCTTAATAGAAAGCTTGTCTAGTTTTTGCTTCAAATGTTCTAGTTTTTCCAGGCTCTAAAAATGTCCCATCTTACTTTAAAAGTAAGTTAGTTTCCTGATCCTAGATTGTACTACATTTCCTTGGAAATTGCAAAATTGGCAAAACATTGGACTGCACACTGTAGTACACACACTGTAGTACACACACTGTAGCACACACACTGTAGCACACACACTGTAGCACACACACTGTAGCACACACACTCTGTTCTACAAACACTGTTGTGTTATTTATTGCCCCTCTTAAATTGTACCAACCCTCTTTGTTACTAAACATTTTCTGTGTTTTGCATGGAAGTCAGTTTTTGTCACCTCACTCAGCAGGATGCTGGCGTTCCGGGCCGTCAGGTATCCAGGTGTTTGATCCACATCCAGTAAAGCTTTTCCCTTCACAGTCTCCTCAAAGTCCTTCCTATACTCCTTCTGAGAGTCAGACATAAACAAAACACATCGACGGCTTGTAAACAAATTAAAGAGCTGCACAGGAAACATCTTCAGAAACTTATGGCAATAAAAACAATCAATAAAAACAGTGAAACACAAAATCAGTTAAGACGCTTTTATCCAAAGCGACTTACAATAACACACCTATAGGGCATGTTGTGATCTGTGGTGGAAACCGGAGCACCCAGAGGAAACCCACGCATGCATGGGGAGAACATGCTAACTCCACGCAGAAAGGCCACAGCCGGGATTCAAACTTACAACCTTCTTGCTGTGAGGCAACAGTGCTAACCATTATGATAAATTTTAAAAAGTACCGTAATTTCCGGACTATAAGCCGCTACTTTTTTCACTTGCCATGGACCCTGCGGCTTTTACAATGGTGCGGCTTATCTGTGGGTTTTTTAACGGCCAGCAGGGGCGCACTATCAAGGAAGCGCCAGAGAAGAGGCGGGACAGTTCGTGCCAAATAAATAGAGCAACACAAAGCAACGAGAGCATAACAGAGTAGGAGAGCGAGACAGAGGAAGTATAGAAAACAAACGGAGAACTGCATATGATGCTGCTTTTAAGTTAAAAGCAATTGATCTGGCTGTGAAAGACGGAAATAGAGCTGCTGCGCGTACCCTTGGCATCAATGAGTCAATGGTGAGACGTTGGAGATGGCAGCGTGAAGAACTGGGTCAATGCAAAAAGACCAAAAAATCCTTTAGAGGCAAGAAAAGCAGATGGCCGGAACTTGAAAACTTTCTTGAAGACTGGGTGAACACGCAGAGAGCAGACGGCCGGGGTGTTTCCACCGTGCAGATCCGACTGAAAGCCAAAACAACCGCCAATGAAATGAATAATGAAGATTTTATTGGCGGACCATCATGGTGTCTCAGATTTATGAGACGAAAAGGACTGTCCATCAGGGCACGGACGACTCTGTGTCAGCAACTCCCTCCAGACCACGAGGAGAAAATAGCGAACTTCCGCGAATTTACACAGAAAAAGATGAATGAACATTCCATCGGACCGGACGAGATCATCAACATGGATGAAGTGCCTCTGTCCTTTGACCTGCCTCTTACAAGGACTGTAAACAAGAAAGGTGAATCGTCCATCACACTGAGAACAACCGGCCACGAGAACAAATTTCACTTGTGTTCTGGGCTGCACCGCATCCGGAGTAAAGCTTCCACTGATGGTGATTTTTAAAAGGATCACTATGCCAAAAGAAAAATTCCCAAAAGACATCTTGGTAAAAGTCAACCAGAAAGGGTGGATGATGGAAAACATAATGAAGGAATGGCTAAATGAGTGCTACGTCAAGCGACCTGGCGGATTTTTTCACCAAAAAAAGCGTTGCTCGTTCTGGACAGCATGAGGGCTCATATAACGGATTCTGTGAAAGCAGCCGTCAAGAGCACAAACTCTATTCCAGCTGTGATTCCTGGGGGCACAACGAAGCATTTGCAGCCACTGGACATTAGTGTGAATCGTGCTTTTAAAGTGGCACTCCGAGTTCAGTGGGAGGCATGGATGACCAGCGGCGAGAAATCGTTCACCAAAACTGGTCGCATGCGAAGAGCAACCTTAGCTCAAGTCTGCCAGTGGATCCTGACAGCATGGAAAAGTGTGAAAACATCCACGATCACCAACGGGTTTCGGAAAGCTGGACTGTTGCGTGACGGTGATGAAGAGGATGGCGCGACAGCTGAAGCCGTTCTTCTGAGGCTGTTCGATTCAGACACCGAGGAAGAGGAGTTCGTTGGTTTTGAAGGAGAAAGAGTGGCTGACGAGTCCATTCTGGGTCTGTTTGTTTCAGACACTGACGACGAGGACTTTGGGGGTTTTAGTACAGACTAAAACGATGACACGGGACTGATCTTTCTGGTTATTTTGATAAAATAAACGGCAGCGTTACTGCACATTTAGAGCTGTGTTGGCAGTTTTCAGAAAAGATGCTGGTTATTTTGTTAAAAAGAAAACTAATTTAGCCCTTTAACGTTATTGCCTTTTCAAGCGTTGCTTTGTTTTGTTATATACTGCGCTACTACGGTAGGCCGACTGCAGGACCTGCGCTGGGAGCGCATTGTTTTATTTTTACACGCATAAATGTGTTTCATCAGGTCAAAGATGTGAAAGTTTGTTTGATTGATTGATTAAAAGATTTTTTGTTGTTTTTTAAATGTTAATAAACGGGACGCTTTGCGTTCCCAAACAGTCATCTCTGTCCCGAGTGGTTGACTTTTTTCCCTCCTGTCATTTTGA